>CM055113.1:41279210-41561484 GCA_029204225.1 Diphasiastrum complanatum | reverse complement strand
CAAGAGCTAGCATTTCAATACAAGTAGTTTGAAGATATTCATTTTTTTTTTCAACAATGCATGTTATGAAGCCAACGTGAACTATATATGTCACTTAAAATTCTCTCCCCAAAACAAAGCTATGAATAGAATAATTCCAATTGAGTACCTTTACTCAACCCAATGAGTTATAAATACCCTTCTAACACCTAGTAAGTTCTTAATGATGACTGTGTGAAGCATCAACCACAACATGGAACGTTTGGGTTACAAATTCCAGAAGGTTGAAAAATCATGATAAACAAATTCAAACTAACTTATAGCTGAACCTAAACCCTAAACTAAACCTCTCTTGTATACCTTTGATGATGAGAGATGCATTTCAAATATTTGAACCAAAAAGGATGACACCAGAATGGAAATGACCCATATTCAAACAACTTTGGAACCTGAAAAAGAGTATAAATGCATAGCATTACCAAAGGTAATATGAGATAGCTCCTCCTCAGACATTCCCAATAGTGACGAGATGTATGATAGGAGCTGCACATTGCAAGATAAGGTACGTAAATCCAACATCCCACATTCAAACCCATTCTCCAAACACCAACAAAATTGTTATATGTCTTCTGATGGAAAGATGTACAATTTAAATGATAGTTCAAGATCTAGTAATAAAACCCCAACAAGAAAAGGAACAAAAAAGCAATACTATTTTGGTGAGATTTGGGAATTTCAGCTAATATAGGATTTGCGTAGTGATGGTTGGAGGCATTTGGCAACAACAATGTCGTTGTTCAATCCAGAGCATATAGGAAGTCCTAATTCGCAAAATATGGGAATGTTACGGGAAAAAAATATCAAATGCAAATATCAATGTTCTTGATAAAATAAGTCTAAATTCCAAGGCATCTCATCCTTCTTGGTTTATAAGGCATTTGAGCAACAAGAATTTTCAAGTCTCAAGTCAAGCCTGACAATGACTCATGACATTTATTTGGCTACAAGCTACATGTTTCAATGTTTCCAGCCGATTCAAATCGGACCAATTTGATTGATTCAAACATATTCAAATCGAGCTGTTGGGTTCGAATTGGGAACCAGTTCGAACCTTTTTTCTTCTTTTCTTTAGAATTTTGCATTATATGCCTTGCTTCTTAATACTCATCTTAGAAGCCCGTTCCGACCAAAATGGGTCGGAACGATATTCATATAAATTTAATTATTTTAATTATTTATATGAATAAAATCCTTAGTCAAAAAAAATGCATATTTTTTTTTTTTTGAGGGCATCGTTCCGGAAGGGGACGTGTTCCAGAACGGGCAACTAAGATACTTATGGCATGGAAGAGATGTAAATAAATCTTTCTTTCTTTCTTTCTTTCTCTCTCCCAAGTGTAAAAGTGTGAGCAATGAGCACTGACTTTCTCTCTCTCTCTCTCTCTCTCTCTCTCTCTCTCTCTCTCTCTCTCTCTCTCCACCATGGCCCCTCCTCCTCGCACCCCTGCTCGTAGATCAGCACGATCCCCAGCCACCTCCTGACTCACCTCCCTCGCTCACCACTCACCTCCCCTCGCTGCCCCTTCCCCTAACCCCCTCGCTGCTCCTTCTCCTTCCCTCGCTGCCCCTTCCTGTAACCTCCTCGCTGCTCCTTCCCCCCTCGCTGCTGCTCCTTCCCCCCTCACTGCCCCTTCCCTCGCTGCTGCTCCTTCCCTCGCTGCCCCTTCCCTCGATGCTCCTTCTTCCCCCCTCGCTGCCCCTTCCCTCGCTGCTCCTTCCCCTAACCCCCTCGCTGCTCCATCCCCCCCCCCCCTCGCTGACCTCCCTGATCTCCTAGCTGCCACCCCCTCACCCATCCTCCTCGCTGACCCCTCCTTGTCACCCCCCTCACCTCACCCCCTCGTTGATCCCTCACCTCACCCCCTCGCTGATCTCTCACCTCACCCCATTGTCATTCCAGCCCCCCCCCCCCCCCCCCTCGCTGCCACTTCACCTCACCCCCTTGATGACCCATCTCCCTCTCCTACTACAACTCTCACCCCCCTCTCTGATGGCTGCTCCCCTGATTCAGCTCCTCTTCTGTCTTCTGACCCTATTCTTCCCACACCGATCATTGCTCACTCTTCCTCCTTCACGGCACCACAGTCTACAGCCAATATTCCGTATACGCCTTCTAAATCAATTGAACTTTTTTCATCTTGGCAGATTGATCAATTCAAGGCAGATTTCCAATTTTTGCGGTATGAAATTTCACAGCTGAAAGGAGCGGTTACTTCTTTGATCAACGAGAAGAAGCTATTGCAGTCCAAGGTTGCCTCACTCGAACAATCCATCGGAATCAAACAGGCCGCAGCTTCGGAATCCACCACCAACATGCTACGGGAGCTAGAAACCAAGATTGAGAAGCAACACGAAGAGGCCCTTTCCTGGGCATCAGTTTTGAAAAAGGGCACCAAACCCAGCGCTCCCATCTCCTCAGTTATCTCAGCCACCATCTCGGAAGAGAAATCTCGAGACCAAAAATCCCACAATATTAGAGTTCGTGGAGTTCTAGATACACAGGATGCATTGGCTGAAGCTAAACGCTTTCTCGACATCACTCTCGGGCACAGGACAGAGGGGTTAGACACCGCATGGAGGACCACTAGAGATGCAGCCACACTCATTCTTCGTTTCACCTCCCTCGAGAGTCGTCGAGATGCTTTGCGGTGCAGAGCTAAGCTACGTGGTACCACTATCTATATGGACGACGACCTCACATATATCCAGGTAGAGGAGAGCCGTAAGGCCTTTCAGGCAGCCCGTGAGTCTGGCAGACGAGTCATTTACCGAGATGGCCGAGTGCGTTTTCTTGACAGCGCACCTAGCAGCTCCCAATGCTAGGGATTTGGGGTGGTCCCCGGGTTTAAGAGTGCCCCGGGGCCCCACCCACACCATCTCCGGATTGGAGTATGGAACTGTGATGGTTTACACTCATCTTCCATTGCTGGCGACTTGATCGATTTCATCACTGACAGGGATTTACTGCTCTTTATGGAGACTCATGAGAGTCAAGAGAGAGGATTACCTATTTTTCCAAGATACAGATGGGATTCCGTGTACAGACTTGAGACTAGATCAGCTAGCGGTCGTGGATCCGGAAGTGTTGCATCTTTATACAGAGAGTCTCTTCATCCGAGCATTGAGTTCATCAGACACGACGAGCATGCACGGTATATATGGATTCATATTGCTGGGCAGGATATTGGGTTGGACAGGGACCTCCTTGTGGCGGCCTGTTATTTTCCTCCAGAGTCTTCGTCCTTTGCTGAGGGCACAGGTTCACCCTACCTTGATTTATCGCCTGATATTATCAGATTCGCAGAGCGGGGGCATATTCTCCTCACTGGAGATTTTAATGCCCGAACCTCTTCACGGCAGTCAGAGTTCTATGACATCACCGACCAGCTCCGCGTTCATGCCCTTGACAGCGATGATATGGGAGTTACCAGGATTTCAGAGGACAGCTTGGGACCTACTACCCCTTACGGTGAGCATTTATTGCAGTTTGGAGAGGCCCATGAGTTAGCCATTTACAATGGCCTAACTTGTTGGCCAAAATCTGGCAGTTATACTTGTCACCCTCACAATGGTGGACATAGTGTTGTGGATTATCTCATGGGATCACCATCTTCCATACCTCTCATCTCTGATTTTCATGTATCTCCCACCACTCTCTCTGATCATTCCTTTCTCTCCTTCGCTATCGGCCGCCTCCCACCTCCCCAGCCATCCTCACACCCCCTGCTTACACGGGCACCCAAGTATACATTCAGTTCTCTCTTTACACCAGTCTACCAGGAGTTCCTAACCTCATTGCTCCATTCCTTCCCTCACGATAGTACAGTCGAGACTCAAGCTGCCTTTCTTAGCACTTCTCTTCATACCGCTGCTTCCCTTGCTTTTCCATCTAAACCCCATAAAAGCAGAGGCACCCGCTCCTCATCGATACGACCCCCACACCTCCCGTGGTATGATGCTGAATGTCGCTCTCTTCGTCAGCTTGTCACCCATGCCCCCACTCACGATCCTCATCTCCTCCACTCCGCCAGGCACTCTTACCGTCGCACATTCCGCCGAAAAAAGCGTATATATGATGACTCCGAAGGAAGGCGTCTTGTTGATCTTCTCTTCAGTTCCTCTTCAGGCGCCTTTTGGCATGAGTTTATCCCTCGTGCTCCACCACCCCTCCTGGATGACCTTCGCATATGGACCGAATACGTTACCAAACTATATACCATACCCACTGACGCACCCATCTCTATCTCCCCACGCCCCTCTGAGTTCACCTTCTTCACATCTGACATGGTACTTACGGCCATCAAGAGAATGAAGTCCCATAAAGAAAGAGATATCGAAGACCTTGAATCTGAACTCCTAACCCATGCTTCCGACCTCCTTGCTCCCACACTAGCCACTCTCCTCAATTCCGCCGTTGTCTCTGGTTTCCCCTCATCCTGGTGCACCAACATCATCCACCCTATTCATAAAAATGGTGATCCCATGATTCCTGGTAATTACCACACCATCATGATCGGACATGTTCTCACGAAGCTCTATGGTACCATACTCCAGTTTGCAGTGAGTTCAGAGGTGGAAGCTCGGAGATTACATGCATTGGGGCAGGCAGGTTTCCGATCTCATTATTCTACCACTGACCATATTTTTACACTTCGAGCCTTGATCGAGGAAGCTAAGTACATAAAGAGAGGGTTTACTGCTGTTTTGTAGATTTCAGGAAGGCCTTCGATTTTGTACCACGCTCCCTCCTCATTCAGAGACTTCGTGAACTTGGTTTCTCCACAGATATTGTTTTAGCAATGATGGCTCTTTATGAGAAGGTCTTGGGATGTTTCCGACATAGCAGTGGCTTATCTGATCATATTTGGAGCACCATTGGGGTGAAACAGGGGTGCTCTCTTTCACCAGTTCTCTTTGGATTGTATATTGATGAGTTAGAGTGAGTCATCTCACAGTGTGGCGGGGGTGGCTGTAGACTTGGCACCATTCTGATTGCTATTCTCCTTTATGCGGATGATGTAGTACTAGGATCCCCGACCAGAGAGGGTTTGCAGAGGCAGCTGGATTGTTTACAGGGATTTTGTACCAAATGGGGGTTGGGGGTGAACACTGCAAAGACCAAGGTTATGGTCTTCAACACTTCTCGAGCCTTCATGCAGCGCCAGGAGCTCATCCTAGATGGGCAGGCCTTAGAGGTAGTTTCCTCTTATACCTATTTGGGGATACTCTTCTCTGGTCCTACCTTCAGCATGCGGCAAGCTGCCACCACCCGACTTGGGAAGGGGCATTCCTCTCTTGTTCAGCTTGAGCGGTTCTGTTTCAGGAAGCTCATCCGAGATGTTAGCAGTAAGTGTAGACTCTTTGATACTATTGTCACCCCCACAGCCTTATATGCAGCAGAGACATGGTGCACCGGCCTCCCTTCATCACATTGGGCCAGCATTTCACGATTGCAGACCACCATGTTAGCCCGTATGATTCGGGCGAAGCACTCGGTTCCACATGAGATCCTTCTTGCAGAGTTTGTCGTTCCACCCATTCAGATATATGTCGCGTTCCAGCTTATCACATACATTCAGAGACACAGACAGCACTTGTCTCCTCACACTTTCTTCATGACCAGGGTTATCGACTATCGTGGTTCTCTTAGGCATCCCATTTCCTCCTTGAGTCATTTGGTATCTCCATTACAGAGCTCCCCTCAGGTACTCATCAATATATCAAGCGCATCTTATATCGGGCATATCTCGACCGTACTTGGGGGCGATAGCTTGGGGTGAAATTCGGCTACTACTGCACTCATTTTATTGAGCTTGACATAGCAGGGTTCCCGGTCTTACCGCATTATTTGGACTCGAGACTATCACATTGCCTCAGATTTACATTGGGACAGCTCCGTGTATCATCACATCAGTTGGCTATTGAGACTAGTAGATTCCAGGGTACCCCGAGAGAGGAGCGGATTTGCCAGTTATGCTCTTTAGAGGAGGTGGAGTCAGAGGAGCACTTTATCTTTAGGTGCCCGGTATATTACGAGATCAGAGGGAGATACCACTGTTTGTTCCGAGACACACCTGTCACCTTACGATCGCTCATAGCTTATGAGGATTCCCGATGCGCGGCACTCATGATACGGGAGATGTTTATACTACGACAGGATTTGTATCAGACAGCCCAGCCGAGTCAGGTTTCTCAGCCTCAGATCACTTCTTTCTTCTCCAGGAGGAGAGGACGTTTTGATGACGGTGACGATGATGATGATGACCTACTTGCCCATAGAGACCAGAGACAGCGTCCCACACATACTCATGTTGCAGCACGAGCTACTCGACCAATCACGAGGAGACCTCTTCATCCTCTCAGACGACGTCAGAGACCACCAGTGGCCCTTCATGCCACAGGCCGTATTACATCCTTCTTTATCATCAGCACCAGCAGGACAGGACTAGATGATAGCATCATACCTCACTCATGACTGTTAGCAGTATACATGCTCCCACATTTCTAATAGCATCACATCTATTTCAGTTTATAGCTTTAGCTCTAGATTGCTACTTTTGTTACTGTTTTAGAGACGTTTCATACGCTCCTATGGTTACCACATACTTGACATGTACATTTACTAGTCTTATATGCCTTTTGGCATGGAAAAGACTTTCTTTCTTCTTTCTTTCTCTCTCTCTCCTGAGTCAAAGCTTTCTCTCAGGCAAAGTACCCCACGGCACAGGTGCCGTGGGGTCCAGGTACCGTACCAAGTGTTGTACCACGGCACACATGCCGTGGTACGACCTGTTTTTTTTTTTTTGATTTTTTATACCAAAAATTACTTTAAAAAAAAAACAGGTGCCTTGGGTGCCAACCTGTACGGCACCATGTACTGAGTTAGTTACAGTAATTAGTGGTAGGCATTTAATTTTTTGCACGCAAGAAATTAATGACCATATCCAAGTGGGGTACCACTAAATGAGTTAAATTGGGTCCCAGGCCCCTTTAGTGGAACAAGATTTAGACTTAAGTTCGACCAAGAACTAAATGGACTAGGACCAAAAGTTGAGCTGAAGGGTCCTTGATGATTTATTTCACCTTCTCAATGCAAAGCCTAAATGTCCACTCTCTCCATCTCTATGTCTATATAGTGAATGAATGTTGAGGGCTCTGATTTTCTGCTAGACCCTAGAACAAGTCTAATTTCAAATTAAGCATTTCACAAAGAGTGATTGTGGGAGAGAGCCAAAAAAATCCGCAAAGAATCTTTGTTATTTTGATGAGTTTTGGAAAGCATTTGACATTGTCCCTTGGAAGAGATTGTGGAGCGCATGAAAAAACTAGAATTATTAAAATCTAATAAGACAAGTAGCCCAAATGTACAATGAGCTCAAAAACTTTATGAAGGAACAAGTCACCAATGCTCTATGGGAAGAGCCCTTGAAGAAGAAAATGCATTACTATAGAAAATGGATAAATGTGCCTAAAGACCTGACGTTTTGAACTCATTTTTCTAGTACCAGAAGGACACTTGACGATGGACGATTCACACCAAATTATGGATGATTGACAACATCCAACATGGTTCTGGAATCTTTGGCTCACAACCCAAGGCTGTTGCAATAATGTACGAGTGATTAAACCCTTTTCAACATGAGTATATTGGATTAGTTAGTGGAGTGTGATTTGGTTCTTGTTGCTAGAAGTCTAAACTCTGAAAGTATCAACTCCCTTGCCCTCCACAATGTGAGAACCACTGGCATACAGTACCTTCTATTCTTAATTTGTTCTTGTGAAAACATTAACCAACACTTAGAGCCAAGGACAAAATTCGAAGACTAAGATATTTGATAAGTGAGAAGACATAAGATATATGTATAGAAAAAAGGAATACTATTGCATGAGTTCAATCAAGGGTACAGCTCCAAAGGTTGATCACATTGACTTCAGATGGTTGACTCACTAATGACATGGATTTCAAAGATTAAGGCAGTCAAGGAGAAGTGCAAGCATATAATAAATAAATTTCAGATCTCTCATACTTAATTCAAGATTTCATTTGAAGAGAGATTAGAATAGCCTCTAGAGCCCTTATGATATAATATGGGGTGTCATCCTTTGACATTAGAGCAGGCCATGTCTTACACTGCTACACAAGCATATTGATCCTTCAATAGAATATCTTGACTAGTGGACAATACAACCTAGCGTACCATGAATTCCTAGCTACTCATAGTGATTGGCAGTAGAAAGTTTTCACCATTTTGGCAAGCTGTCTCGAAAAGTATGCTTTTGTTCTTTTGTTACTCCAGAACAAATAGCTAGAAATCTGGGAACAACATAACAAGTTCGTCATCGTGGATACAATGTTTACAACCACCATCAGTTTAGGTAAGAGCCACAATACCAAGGATAATGTGGAGGGAACTGAAAAGTAGTCTAGTGCCAACTATGATGTAGCTCTATGTTGGAGAATCAGCCATTCATAAGAATTTGCTGCTGCTACTTGTATATGCACTGTGTTCTCAAAGCTATGTTGTGAATTTGTTCATAACAAGGCACATGAGCTGATTAGAGCAACCTCGAACTCATATGTTCAACATTTCTTTGTAGTGAATACTTCTGGATAAACAATTTGCTTAGATGTTACTTACTGCATAAATGTTGGATGGATGGTTCAAGACACTTCTTCTTGACAAGCTTTTGATTTTTGCTTTAACCTTGGATTTTGAAATTTTTTCCGTACCTCCGGCCTGATTATGCTGCACATTTAAATTTGGCAGACCTTCTATGGCATGATCCTCTGCATTAGAGTTGTCCCCTGAACCTTTTGATGAGCTTGCGTGATCTTCAGGAACCCAATAGAGGTTAGAGGGATCCAATCGAGGAAATGCATCAGGAGCATCAGTTTCTAAAAGTATTCGGTCCAAAGGTACCTGTAAAATGCATAAGTCTAGAACCCAAAAGTATGTGTTGAATGTCATCAGGTGATCAAAAAAGCATACAACAATATGAAAGGAATAGAACTCGGTGCTTCTCCATCAGATGTCAGGTGGTTTCCTGATCTCTTTGATCCCTAACAAAAATGTTGATTTGATATGATTTTAAGCTGGAAATATATTGCTACCTATACTGCCTATTTCTTGTGTGGCACTGTGTTTCATTCCAAAGAAGACAACAAACCTGCAAGAGTACTTGCTTTGCCTTTTCAACTTTCATGGAAGTGAAGAAACCAGAAAATGAGAAGTATGCACCATACTTCGCCAGCATCCTCACCATTTCTGCAGGACCTGAATATGAATGCATAATGATACCAGCTGGAAACGTACCCATCTCCCTAATCATCAACAAATAGAAAAGTAATGAACTTGTTCTCACGGACAAAAAATCAGATAAAATCTGCTTGGCCTGAAAAAGGATATTCTAGTGATACAAAACAGAATGCAAACCAGCAAGTTAGCAATCACTAATTGCCCCCCTCCCACAAAGGACAGGCAACTTTATAAAAAGCAAAAATTAAGCCAATATACTTCCTCATAATCAAATAAGAAATTGAAAATTAATTCTCACCAAAGCCAAAGGAGTAAAGAATAGTGTAGTTATGCATTTTATATTAGTTCCATGGTATAGGGGTACAGATTCTTACTGCAGAATATCCTGGAGGGAGCCAAACGCATTCACACAGTGAACTGCAACAGGTCTTTGCAGGGTTTGAGCCAGCTGCAGCTGTTTCTTAAGGACTTCTACCTGCATTAATAAGAAGTTTTAAATACATTGTCATAACCCCATTAATGAGAATAGAACTTTTTGAGGGTCAAAGTCAGTTGTAGCGTTTTAAGCTTTGAAATTACCCAAACTTCAGGATCATAATAAACAAATAAAAAACACAGAGAAGTAGACTCTTTGTTATGAGCTTGTTACTTTCATGCTCAAATAAAGCTACAAGAAGTAACCATGCACACCCATGTTTTACAACTTCATGATTGGAGCAGATTGCAGAATCAATAGTCCACCAACTAGTCTGTCCCTGATAAATAGTACTGTAAAAAAAAAAAATTTGGTTATACCATTCTAGCTACACATGAGATTCTAGTCCATTGTAACTACACACAAGATGTCTTCTTGACTAGAGGCTCAAGTACTTGCACTTACCCTGATTCTACTAACTGTCAAGGCTAATTTGACCATTTTTCTAAGATTTATGGTTCTACTGCACTCATGTAATTTATGGTCCGGTAGCCCTCACATCGATAGATGTATGCACTTTGCACCTCTTACATAGATGGTGAACTGCCTGTCCAGTTCCTGATATGACTATATGTTGTGAGGTGAAAGTAGAAACTATTTGTGATGAAATTGCTTAAAAAGATATAGAACCATGCATTTCTCATCACGGTACGCTATGAAAGAATATAATGCAAGGTATTGGTCTCGAAAAAGAAAGTGGGATCTACTTTGAATTTCTTACTATCTAAGAGAACTAAAGACATTATAGTCAACTTTTGCTAGAATATATAATTTACAAAGTCGCTCCTCTGGATATCCCATGGGATCTTCCAGTCTCAATCTCTAACTGATATGAGAATACCCGAAACTGGCCCATCACAACTTGTAGGCTAAGTAGCATATGTAAGTTGAAGTCTCCTAGTTAATAGTAGCTCAATCGTATCATGTATTGTGGGTCAAAGAAAGTTTTTTTGATAGAAGGTGGGTTTGATTGCTGGTGCCAACACACCCCCCCCCCCCCCCCCCGGGCGCCCCGGCCTCAGGTTTGTTAGGTTTATGTAGTGCAATGGAGCTGTCAAGGTTTAGCATGATCTTGTAATGGAAGATTGGTAAGAGAGAACCATAAATGATAAGAGATTTGAAGCGTGTGCAAGTCGAGGCGTGTGACATCCTGTTGGATGATTTTGTTGAAGATTTCTCTTTAAAATTCCAATAGAGTTATTCTATATGTTTTTAGCATGTCCAATTTCCTTAGTAGCAATCTTATTCAGATTACCATTCCCATCCCGTACAATATCTTTATGACAGTGCAAAAAAGAAATTTGAAAGAAGGTCATCACAACAATAGATTGCAGTGCATAAAGATATGAGATTCCATCTTCACCGTATTCTTCAGAAATCAAGGACATTCGAAATTTAGAAAATGGCATTATTGCAATGTTTGTTATTTTCATATCAGGTTCGAAGGTCAACATTTATATCTAAAGGTATTGGATATATCAATATATTGACCAGTATGATCAACCACCTATAGTGAAGGACCATGTGTCTGTTCTAACAGTGGGTTACCTTTAGGCATAAACTAAGAATCTGATCTAAAATCATCCTACATATTCGTAATGTAGTTGAATCAATGATGAAAGTGCATGTCATGAATACCTTTGTCTATCAAAGTCAGATGCAAAAATTGTATAAACTCTCTTGTAAAAGGTTCATCAAGAAGATGGCTCTAGCCGGTGACAAACTCTGCAAGCATGACTAGGTGCACTACTAAGGATTCACTATGGATCATGCATGAGATCATACATCCTTAGATTTCAATGTAACCAAACAAATTAGACACTATGAGAGATGTGGAACATATCTATGATGCATGCATTGCTATAGCTGTAACTAAGGCAGCAGTTTGTAGTTGCCTCTAGAAAATTAGTTACAGTGAGAGACAGAGAAGACAAAGAACAAGAAACTTTAAAAGTCTCCTTCGTACCAAAAGAAGTACATAAGAGAAGAAAAGTAGAACACGTGCATGTGTTTCATTAGAGGGAATGTAGAAGCATCTCCACTAAAAGAACGAATGGACTACTCTAAGTAAGATAACTTAAATAAACTATAAAAAATGGCATAAGCTGCCAAAATAATATATAATTTGCACTATAGTGTGGTCATGATCGCACTTAAAAATGAGTATAGAGACATCACAGGCAATGAAGGAAATCCAAAAATAGTTGGTCCTACTACAAGGTATTGTTGTCTATGTTAACATTGTTAAGTGATATGTCATACACGAGGAACAAGTGAAACGTATTACGTGAGACCCTAGCAATAGTGCCATTGTACATCTAGGCATGAACATAACGTGGTAGCTCAATCATATATGTCAAAGAAAATACTCATGGCAAAAAGTAGTGTTAACCCCTAAATCAGGAACATCAAGAACAATAAGTCATCAATAGCTGAAAAAAAATTTATGGAAAAAAGAATAATGGTTTAAAATTAAATTTAGTTTAGTTAGTATTAAATGAACTCAAAAATTATCAATCAATGCATTAGAAGAACAACATACTGATAGACTAGAAGGATGCAAAAATAACACTACAAAGAGGCTAGAGCTATATTGATCCGGTCAATCACAAATAGAGATACACTACATACCACAAAGACGTTGGAGTGAAAATGGTTAACGTTACAAATGCACTCAATCCAACTAAATGGTAAGAAGCACCTAAGATTACAAAAACTTCTAATGGTTGATTTAGACATAGGAGAAGACCAGTCTCAATTGTATATGGATAATTAGAAGGAATAGTAGTTAAGCACACACCGGCCTGTGGTGTTTTGTAAAAATATAAATAGCAGGTTTTTGGTAACTTGTTGTCCTGCTTATATTTGGAATAGGGTACTGGGTCTTAATTTAGAGGCTGCTGGACTGGCCTCCTAAAAAGTAGGAGTTGACCGGTCAATGGGACACGTGTCATATGCTCATTGGGGCATTTGGTCCAGTGCATGAGTGACACGGGGGACGGTCCTCCTACTTGCTTGCCAATGTGTCAGGGTACTCGCAAGTGGCAAGTGTCGATTGTGCATGGGGTTTGCCATGTGTCGACGTCAGGAAAGGGTCAGGGTTAAGTGGGTGCTTGAGGATTGTGTATAAGTGAGCCTAGAGAGGGGCATTGCTCATCATAATCTATGCAGCAAGTGGCTGGGAGGAGACTTAGCAGCAGTGCTCTTATGTGTTTATGTGGATAGTTTGCCATGTACTTTGAAGAGAAATCAATAAAGTGGATATCTGGAGCCTACTTGGGTGTGCTTTGAGTTGTATTCAGATAGCTTTGTGATATTTGGTATCAGAGCAGTTCCTTTCCAAGATTGTGTGGGGATTGGCATCACTTTTCTTTGCAATTAGGGTTTATTGGATGCTAGGTGGGTCAAAGCCCGCACTTTGTGAGCCCTGAAGCTTGCAAATTGCAGCCCTATGGTGGATTGCTGGTCCTTGGGCAGCATCTACTGTTGTTTAGCCTGCTTTTTCTCTTTGCTTTTGTAAAAATCAGCCTTCCTTAGATTTGTGAAAGTGTTTGTAACTATTTCAATTCTCAGTATTTTCAATTCTGGTGGTAGGTCGCTGGTGGGGTAGTGCCTATCAGATTCCTATTCCATTATTTCCTCTCGTTTTGCTGATCTATTTATACAACATGTATTCAGACTTCATGGGTTACCATCATCCATAGTGTCCAATAGAGATCCACGCTTCTTGGACTGCCGTAATGGATAAGTTGAGGTGCAGTTGAGAATGAGTATTACTGATCACCCTGAAACGGATGGTCAAACTGAGAGAGTTAACCAAACCATGGAGGACATGCTTAAGGTGTACGTAAGTCTTAAGCAAACGCAATGGGAGAAATATTGTCATTGTTGGAGTTTGCTTATAATGATAAACAGAATGCTTCAACTAAGATAAGTCCTTTCGAGCTGGAAAATAGTTAAAAAGCTTAATGATGTTGCTTATAAACTAGTGTTGCATCAGGATTGTAAAGTTCATCATGAAAAAATGGTTAGAGAGGGTTTTACATGAGGGTGATAACTTGCTAACCGATGGACTTGTATTGTTTCAGAGGCATGGAGAGGTGATGCACGGACCTGATAGAGCATTGGACCAAAGAGAGAGACGGCTTAGAAACCGTCTGATCCGTGAGTACTTGGTTGCGTGGCACGGTAGACCTCTCACTGATGCCACCTGGGAGACCACGCACGCTTTGCATGCACAGTACCTTTCTTTTACCATCGCGGACGATGTTCCTTAAGGAGGGAAGGAATGTTACGTACTTATATTCCTGCCTCAATGTGAACACGTCAGACTTGTAAATTTGTAAATATTAAAATGGCTCACACCGGCCTGTGGTGTTTTGTAAAAATATAAATAGCAGGTTTCTGGTAACTTGTTGTCCTACTAATATTTGGTATAGGGTATTGGGTCTTAATTTAGAGGCTGCTGGACTGAACTCCTAGAAAGTAGGAGTTGACCGGTCAATGGGACACGTGTCATATGCTCGTTAGGACATTTGGTCCAATGCATGAGTGACGCGGGTCGGACGTACTAGCTTGCCAATGTGTTAGGGTACTGCCAAGTGGCAAGTGTCGATTGTGCATGGGGCTTGCCATGTGTCGACGTTAGGAAAGGGTCAGGGTTAAGTAGGTGCTTGAGGATTGTGTATAAATGAGGCTAGAGAGAGGCATTCCTCAGCGTAATCTATGCAGCAAGTGGTTGGGAGGAGACTTAGTAGCATTGCTCTTATGCGTTTATGTGGATAGTTTGCCATGTACTTTGAAGGGAAATCAATAAAGTGGATATTTGGAGCCTACTTTGGGTGTACTTTGAGTTGTACTCAGATAGCTTCGTGATATGGTCAAGGCTAGGGATAGGACTAGCAAGCCGCGATTGGAGAGCAACTAGAGGGCTAAGGGGAATATTAACACGGTCATCTGCCATAATGGAAAAAGTATGGGAGGGAAAAAAAAACAATAGAAACTCTCTCTCTCTTAATCAAAACAACACAAAAAAATCAGCAAAGAATAACTTTTTGATAAAGAGGGGAAATGGAAAAAATACTAACTTCACAAAACATAGATCACTCACAGCAATCCAATGAGAGTAGAGAAAGTTATGGCCATCTTTCCACTTTCCACAAAATCCAATTTTCAAATTTCAGATCTGAAAATCCCTATTTTTGCACTCAATTTCTAAAGAAAGCTCCTTGCTCACCAATGATCTACTATAGGGCATCAATTCCCCTAGTCCCTCCTTCAAAATCCACCAAGGAAACTAAGACAAATTGATATTTTCTCCATTTTCTCTTTCTAGACCAGGGCTCTCTCTCTCTCTAGAATGGAGCTCTAATACCAGTTGTCACAAACCTATCTCTCGAAGCTCATGAAACTAAGAAGGCCAGTGCGTAGAATGAACCTCCCAACCATAGGCACCCCCTCTATGGAACCCCGCACACTATTTCTTAATATTTATTTGTGGACCACATGATTCCGCCTATCAGGCCCCTCTAATATTAGAATAATGTCATCTAGTAAATTTTTAGTTCCTCAATAAATTCTTAGTTCCAATAGTAAAACAAAACTCGATTCTGAATCACGATTCAAACTCGCGATGCAACTATGCCACCCATCTACAAGTTGTACAATTTTAATGAAATCCTAGAAAACTCAAATACGATCAACTAATAACTGTGGAATGATTGCATCCTTATATCTAGACATGAAGTCCACCCAATAGGTTACAAGTAACCAATTCTGCAACAAGAAATACTAGATTGACTAGCTTACTTGTGTCTCAAAATCGATGGTTTGACAATGGGACCCCTTATCCAGCCCAACCTGCATTTGAAGAAAAAACGTAGATTTAGAATTTATAAGTAACGAAGGGTGCGTTGATCCACAATGCACTGGTATTGTTTCTAACATGTTAGAACTTTGCGGTTATTCTCATCTCGTGACAGTGTTTGGATACTCTCTTTTATGGTCAAGACCTCAAATGAGAGTATTTGGTGCAATCGCCAGTCACTTTTGACATGCTGTTGATAGAAAGCTTACCATAACCAAAACTTTTGGCTGCTAATGCATCATGTGGTCCTAACGTGTTAAGAGCCATTGTAACCATCGGAATCCCTTAGTGGAAGTTGTAAAATGCCAATGTTATGTGTAAAGTTGTACTGCAAGGATACAAATTAAAATGCTAAGATGAACTAGGAGATGGTTAATATACTGACTTGTAGTGCCTTGTTTATGTAAAGAGTGAGTTTAGAATTAAAAACTTCCTAAAAGGCCCAACGTGATAGATGAATTTCCACCTGTCCATGTGGAACGCATGTGGGATGGAAAGATCATTACAAAGACTCCTATGCACCATGCCCATGTGTCTGTCAGGTAGACTGCAAAGCGTTGTTGCAACCGTAAGTGTGCAAGCAGGCTTTGTACATCCACCCATACGGTTACCCACAGATGTAAATCTAGTAGACAAATGGTGTGTTGTAAACCTTATGTGGTGTCATTCACTGGAGCCTGGTAGCCTGTGCTTGGGAAGCAGCTCAAAGGATGCCGAAAAGGGAACCTTTTATTTGTGAAAGTACATGCATATTTATGACAGACCGTACATTTCTGCAACACAAGGGTACATCAGATTTTGGCATATCTCAAGTATTCATGGTACAGTACCATAGTATAGGACCTTGGGAAGTACAGTTGCAACATCGCTGCTATGCGGGTGACATTGTAAATGCATCACTAGTTAGCCTGGTGGGCTAAGAGTCTAGGAATCATGGTTTAGGGTTCAGGATGACATAGAAGAGGGCTTGCACTAGTGGGTGTTGAGAAAAGAAAATGCTTCATTCGCCTTATAAGCATTTGGGTGGGAGGTCACTAGCAGTAGACTCACAAAAAGCTGTCCATTCTGCTACAAAGTCTTCTTACTTTTCAACAAAGTGAAAAGTTTCTCTGGTTTTAGATTTTTGGGTGTGTGGAATTCAGAATCAAAGCATAGAATCAAGACAATTCAAAAAGAAACTGAGATTTCTTGTATTGGAGAGCAAGCAGGAGGATCGGTGAAAGAAAGAGAACCTAACAATTACTTTGAAACTAGGTAAGGGGACCGCAGCAGGAAGTGCCAGGAACAGCCAATGAAATTTCAGCTGGTGTCCAACGAAAATAATGAGATTTTAAAGTAAAATCAAATCGAACATCATTGCTCACCTAAAATGGAAACCAGCAAAATCACAACCAATAATTTATCAGAACAGGCTGCACATTTTACCAAGAGAAGGTGAGAACACAAACAGGCTGGTTCTCTGTTTCAGCCTTCTCGCAATTAGTAATAGGCCAGCATTGCTGTTTTTTGAAATGGCTTAAGTCAAATTACAACCTGAATCTAATTGTAAAGAAATGGAGCATTGGCTGCTCTGCGTGAATCAAGATTTAGATCTGAAATTCCAGAAATTGGTCGGCAAAGTAAGTAAAAGGCCCTACTGTAACTTCTGTTTGAAAGGTACTAAAAATAATGATAACAAATCAAATAATGAGTAATCAAAGGCAGGAGATTCTAGTCCAAAACGAAAACGACTGAAGAGGTTTTGCGTAAAGTGGCTTTTCAACAATGAAATATGAATATCTTGATCATTTTGTATCTACCAAAAAGTCATGGATACTCTTGTGGCCCGACCCATTTTACCCTTGAGTTTTATTGAGTTTTACACACAGTCCTACAACATTACTCCAACAAGGAAAGAAAAAGCATGTAGGAGAACATTCCATACGGGAATACCTGTGAAACCAGGAAAGAAAAAGCATGTGGTGGAGGCATTGCAAAATAATATACCAAATGTGATTTTTGGTTAGTGAGAAAGACTTGTTGAGATTAGAAGACGACAAAAGAAGATCCAAATCTTCAAAAAGTGCAGCAAGTGACAAGCCATGGCCATGCAAAATCTCCAATAGGTAGATGTGACTGCTTTACTTATACTTGACTTTGATATAGCATTGAAAGCGGCCCTTTTCAAAAGAAACAAGAGGATATAATTTGCTTTCAATAGGCTTTCCTATGAGAATGCTTCATCCTTGCCATATAGTGCAGAATTCCCCCTTATCCGGACAAAGTTAAATGATTTGATACTATTAGCTTCTGGTGGAACAAAATGTCACGCATTGTTTTAGTGTCAAGTGGTTAAGTCTTTTGGGTGATTATTGACTGCATCAATTACTGAATTCAACTGGTAAACAGGAAAACATTTACAAGGACTTTATATTTGTCATGCAAGCAAAATATAGTATGATCCTAGTGTAGATAAACTTAGAGTTGACTCATTTTTACCCACCTCACAAAAACATAAATGCACCCATTATAGTTAAATTATTTGTCCGACATGTTCTGAAATTTCATGGATTACATAAATTCATAGTTCTCAATTGATTCGAAAAAGAGAAAACTCGGGATTCTAGTTCTTAAAATGCAAAACGATTCAAAAAAATTGGAAAAAAAAGAGAGACTTCTTAGTTTGAAGCAAAAATCGCTCCAAAAATACAAATTGTGATCCTTTGTAGCTATAATAGAGGTTTCAGGTTTACCAATCATTCATTTGACTTCTTATTAAGAAGTTGAAAATTAGACTATTGTCGATCATGTAGGAGCAATTGAGAGCGTCAACAAAACTTTGAGCATCTATGAGCATGAATTTGTGCAGCAAACAAAGTAGAAATATTGCTTTCCATTTTTGGAGATCCTCTACAGTGATAGAACAAACTGTTTTCAAATGCATGAGTCCTATGGAGTTGTACTCGGGTTTTAGCTTTTATACTAGCTATTATTGCAACCACCACTTAGTGATGCAAGCCTTCTAACTCTATTCAACACATTCTTGCGATTGCAAAGGCTGAGGTGAGACAAGTGAAAGATTGGGCTAAAACTGTTATAGATTCTTTCCAAGTTTATGTGGAACTTGGTATTACCAAGAGATAAACGATATTACTTATGAGCTCAAGTTGCTCAAAAATTGTAAAACACATCATGCATTTCATGTTTCAAGGGGTTTACATGATGTTGGTAGCTTGCTACGCCTATAGGAGCTATTCTTTTGTAGGAACAAGGAAAGGTAGTAATGGTTGGGCCAACGAAGGTAGAGAGAGGATCAAGAAGTTGTATCCTCCATGAATATCTTAATGCATGCCATGGGTGACCTCTTACTGCTCAGCGTAGGAGGCAGAACAACAGCTGTATGAGGAGTACCTGATTGCAACATTGTGGGATAATTTAAACTATGAAGAAGATTTGTCAGCTGCAAAATTTACCCCTTTGTAAAATCGTCAACATGAGTGCAATACGTGAATACTGGGGTAAATGGTCAAAATGTCATATAATCTCAATTTAAATGTGGTTGTGAACATGAGGTGAATACTAGGTCTCCAAATAAGTTCACCAGGCAGAGCACTTAAAAAAGTAGCTCACTTTTTAAAAAGCCATGTATGCCATGTGGAATATGTGAGGGTACCTACTGCTAGTACAGCTATGAAATTCTTATGGCCTATGCCTCTGGCATGAGCTAATGGGCTGTCGATGGATATGAAAAATATCTGGACTGTATGCGGAGCCCTAGTAGGAGTGATGTGTACGGTATAGATATTTCCCATTTTTGTTGTCCGTATACAACGGCTTCCATAGATAGCTGTCATTGGGGTGCTAGTTTAGGCTCTCTCATTTCTTCGTCACAAGCAGGTTTTTTTCGAGCCCTCCAAATTATTTTTTGCTAACAAGCAATGCATGGGGAAAAGGGTTCTACACTCACACACGACTCATGAGAGAGAGAGAGAGAGAGAAAAAGAAAGCTTTATTAATGTCTTTTCCATGCCAAAAGGCATATAAGACCAAAGGAGTACATGTCAAGTATGTGAAAACCATGGGAGCGTATATAAACGTCTCCAAGAAAAACTATGCATAAAAGAGAACTGAGTAATATAACTGTAAACTACAAACTGCCAACTGTCCATAAGTGGGAGCAAGAATAGCTGCCAGGAGTAGAGTAGTATTAGATAGTGTCAGATAGTGTTGTTGCTGAAAAAAGACGTAATACGAGCTGTATCGGGAGGTATGGACCGTCGCTGACATCGTCTAGGAGGGTGAAAACTGTGTGCTCTCGTAACAAGGCGAGAAGTGTGAACTGCTGCATGACTATGAGTGATACACTGTCTCTGACATCGGTGAAGTGGTATGTCATCGTCATCGTCGTCGGGCCGTGTCCGTCTCCTCGTGAAGAAAGACGTAATCTGAGCCTGAGAGCTAGGATGTGGTTGGTGAGCTGACTGGTACATATCCTGGCGCAGCAAGACCATCTCTCATAGCATAAGTGCGACACAGCGAGAGTCCTCATATCCCATCAGTGCTCTGAGTGTAGTAGGCATGTCACGGAATAAACAATGATATCTCCCTCTAATATCATAATATATGGGGCACCTGAAGATGAAATGCTCCTCGGACTCTATCTCATGTAGGGGACACAGCAGACATAGTTTCTCCTCTCGTGATGTACCCTGGAATCTGCCTGTCTCAATAGCCAACTGATGTGAGGAGACTCTGAACTGTCCAAAGTGAAACGAAGACCGTGTGATAGTCCAGAAGACAAATAGCGAGGTAAAACTGGAAGACCAGTGGCATCCTGCTCTAGAAAGTGAGTTCGGTAGTAGTCAGGCTTAACCCCCAACTGGTGATGCCAGGTACGGTTGAGATATGCTCTGTATAAAAAACGTCTAATGTACATCCCGAATAGACTTACGGAAGCAGATCTCTCCAGTTGGACTAGGGAAGAGTGGCCCTTCCCAAGTCTAGAAGTAGTCGCCTGTCTCATACTGAAGGTAGGACCAGAGAAGAGCAGGCCCAAGTAAGTGTATGAAGAAACCACCTCTAGGGACTGTCCATCAAAGGTAAGCTCCTGGAGCTGCATGAAGGCCCGAGAGGTATTGAAGACCATAACTTTGGTCTTCGAGATTCACCCCTAAACCCCACTGAGTACAAAAAGTGTTTAAACAGTCCAACTGTCTCTGTAATCCCTCTCTGGTACGGGAGACTAGTACCACATCATCCGCATAGAGAAGGATGGCAATCAAAAGGTCTCCCAGCCGACAACCGTCCCCACCACACTGAGAGATGACCTGCTCTAGCTCGTCAATATATAATCCAAAGAGAACTGGTGAGAGAGAGCATCCCTGCTTAACCCCAATAGTACTCCAAATTTGCTCAAAAATGCCACTACCATGACGAAAACAACCCAAAACCCTCTCATAGAGAGCCATGACGACTAGAATAATATCTGTAGAGAAACCTAGGTCTCGGAGTTTGTTCTTGCATTGGTAATGTATATGCTAGTTTAGTTTTCAGATTTCAAGAAGCTATCCATTTAGTTCTTGTTTCTAGTTTATAGGTTAATGCATGTGTAGAGTAGTTTCAGCCTTTTAGAGATCTGTCCATTTAATTTGCAGCATTAAGTAGAATTTCATTGTTTGTTCAACGGATCTGCACACTGATTTCAAGGTTGAACGTTTTGGCATGTATGAGTGGTTGTTTATGCATGTGCATTAGTTCAAGAGTGACTTCCCTGGATTGTCCTCTGACAGGCAGGACATTTACTACATCGATATCAGTCCCTTCTGCCTGGTTTCGGCATTGAACTAAGAAGCTAACATTCAAGAAAATGCCAACAAGCCTCTAAACAGGCAGAAAACAGTTCTTGTAAACAAGAAACAAGGAAGAACTAGTAAACAGATTCTAGAGTGTAGAATCTGTCAACAATCTTCGCAAGGACATGTCCAATCATAATAGTGCGGTAATTACCAGGTACCATGGGGTCACCATTTTTATGGATAGGATGTATGATGTTGGTGCACCATGAGGATGGGAAGCCCTCAACAACAGCATGGTTAAGGAGAGTGGATAATGTAGGGGCAAGGATATCGGGGGCATGAATCAGTAGCTCAGACTCAAGATCTTCAATGTCTCTGGTGCGGTGGGTCTTCAGCTTTTTGATTGCTGCCCGAACCAAGTCAGGGGTGAAGAAGGTGAAGTCTGAAGGTCGAGGAGAGATGGAGATGGGCGTATCAGTGGGTATTGTGTAAAGCTGGGTAGCATAGTCTGTCCAAATATGTAAATCGTCCAGAAGAGGGGGAGGGGCACGAGGGATAAACTCACGCCAAAAGGCACCAGAGGAGGAGCTGAGAAGGAGGTTCACAAGACGGTTTCCTTCGGAGTCATCATAGGCACGTTTTTTGCGAAGGAGTGTGCGGTTGTACAATTGCCGTGAAGATCGGAGGAGATGGCGGGCGTGGAAACGAGCATGTGTGACAGAGTGGTGAAGGGATCGGCATTCCGCGTCATACCACGGTGGATGGAAAGGTCGGGATGATCGTGGATGGACTGGCTTGTGTTTATGAGGTTTAGAGGGGAAAGCCAAAGTAGCCGCAGAGTGGAGACAGGTGGTGAGGAAGGCGGCTTGTGATTCCAGTGATTCCAAAGAGAGAGAGCTTTACTTATGTCTTTTCCATGCCAAATGGAAAAAGGCATATAAGACTAAAAGGTACATGTCAAGTGTGTGGTGTCAGTGAGAGCACATAAAAAGTCTCTAAAAACAATAAAGAAAGTACATGTAGATAAACTACTACGCAACCAAAATGAACTTAACTATGCTCTGAAATGTGAAATGGAATGTACAAAAAACATGTGTCATATAGTTGATAGTCTAAAAAAGCATAGCATAATGTCATCATCAAGTTATGTTGGGGATGAGAGACGATGTAATGCGAGCTGCTAGAGGGAGTAGAGCAAGGGTGTGCTACCGGCAATGTCTGAAAGATTGTCAACGAGATGTGCATCTCCCCATGGTAGGTCAGATAGCTCGAGCCACAACATGACTCCGTCTAATGCACACTCTCTGATCTTTGTGTGTAAGTATGTGTGCCTGTATATATCATCACCATCCTCAGCATCATCACCGGTATCAGCGGACCCTAGATCTGTCTAGGTTTCCTCCTAGAGAAGAGTGATGTGATCTAGAGCTATGGTGTTGGGTGACTCTGCTGATCTATCTAACATAAGTCCTACAATCCTGCATGTTGAACCTGTTCAAGACTTCACATCTTTGCCTGAGAAATAAACACACGATTTTGCATTTTCCAAACCTCCAAACCAGGCAACAGCACCTTGCACACTCCACAATAATTCGGTTCTTGCTCTGGGCTAAGCCATTTTGCTGAGGGGTATGAGGAGCTGTATGTTGCCTTTTGATTCCATTAGCCTTGCAAAATTCCACCAATTCCGTGCTCATGTACTCTCCACCACCATCTGAATTGAGCATCTTTATCTTCTTTCCTTATTGCTTTTCTACCAAAGTTTTAAATTGCACAAAGTACTTGAATGCTTCAAATTTTTGTCTCAAGAAATAAATCCAAATCTTGCGTGAGAAGTCATCAGTAAAGTTCATAAAGTAATATGCCCCCCTTGCAAATCTAGTTTGGGTTGGCCCCCACAAATTTGAATGCACGGATTTAAGTATACCTTTTGCCCTGGTGGTGCTTTCCTTGGGAATTTTTTGTCTTTGCTGCTTTCCCATAGCGCGCCTCATATACTGAAGAGCTTGGCTTGATGGCTGGAAGCCCCTCCACCATATGATGTTGGTTCAACACCTGCATACTTTGGTAGCCAAGATGTCCATACCTCTCATGCCACAATCACTTGCTTTTGTTGTATAAGCATGCTGACTAGGGATAGAAGTGTACAACCTGTATAGATTATCTTCCTGCAATCCTATAGCCACAACCTTCATGTGTTGAGTTGTCACCTAGGCACACTTCTTGTCCATCACCAATCCCCACAAAGGTATCAACCCTATGAGGAGTCATGTGCTTTGAAGCACCCAAGTCATTGTCTCAACCACCTGATGTAGCTTGTGAGGCCAATGCAACAGAAAATCACTCAGCTTGCCTTATGTCATTCTACTCCTCTCTTGCAACTCTCAACAACATTACCTCCTTGCTTTCTTGTGTTTTTTGCTCTGCAAGCTTCTTCCTGCACTCAAAAGTAAAGTGTCCATATTTACCTCAGTAATTGCAAATCCCTTTCCTTCGAGGTGTAGAAGAGGTAGTAGAGGAGGATTGTGCTTCTGACATTTGCAAGTTCTCTATTCTTTGCTCAAGTGCTTGTGGTGCTCCTTTGTTTTTGCCTCTACCTTTCTTCTTGTCCTTGGCTGAATTCTGCTTCTTCTTAGAAGCAAAGGCATGCTCTTGGAAGTCCTCCCTCTTGGAGAGATTAACTCTCCTCATCTCCTCCTGTAACAAGAGACCATATACCTATTCATAAGTAGGAATTTTGCTCCTCACAGATATCATCGTAACAAAGTTCTGATAATCATATGACAAGCTATTCAGTACTATTGGCACCAAGTCTTTGTCAAAAATAGCCTCCCCAAGTATTGAAAGCTGATATCTAAGATCCTGAAGTAAGATGATCAGTAACTCCCCTATCTCCATCCTGAGGGTATACAGCTTGTCCTTCAAGTAAAGAAGTCTAGCTATATTTTATGCGTCATACAATGCACAAAGAATGTGCCAAATATGTACAGGCCCTTTGAATGACCTGATTAGAGGAATAACATGATCCCTCACAGACATGTCGATGATCCTGTGTGCCCTTTCCCCTCTCTCGATATAGTCCTTGAGCTCAAGTTTTGATGTTGGAACAGGCTCCTCACGTGTCATAAGCTTCCAACATTCTTTATCTTCCAGAATGCTCTTGATCTTGAATTTCCATACACTAAAGTTGGTGCCATCAAGCTTGCTCGCTTCCCTCAGCATGCTCACTGCAAGACTAGTCATAGCTGGATAGAAATAATACATAGAAGGTAAACTAGGGTTTTCACCCAACTAGGTTATGCAGCCACTTGCACAATAACTTTCAGCTTCTCAATTTGAAACTATCCCCTTGCATGGCTGTCCTAGCCCTTGTCCAAGATCCACTCAGTACTTGCACTGAAGTTCCCTCTATAGAAATCGCCCTCCTACAGCCCAGGCTCTCCAAAATACTTAAAAAAATTTCTCGCAATTTAGAAAGTTTTTGGATCACAATACTCCCCTTGCCAACAGTACTCCAACCATGCAGACAAGAAAGAGATCAGACGCTCCTACAGAAAGTGCGCCCAATTCCAAGGTAAGCTCCTCTCCAAGAATAGCAAAAATCTGATCAAAAACCAGTCCAAGCTTTCACAACACCACAGGCAACATAACCTGCTCTAATACCATGACAAAATCCAAGGCCTAGCTATGGAGTATCATAACAACATAGTAAGCACACTATGAAAGCTTCAAAAAACCAGCTATGGAGTACAAGACAAAGGCAAAAGAGAGAAAACTCAAAGCTCCAACCAACATAATGATTATTCAAAGAGTAGGAGGGCATGGAAACCCCTCAAGGCCTAGGTGGTCTAGAGGGCCCACAAATAGCATGGAACATAGAGGTGGTGTCTTTCCTATTCTAGCTCTAGACCCCACATGGGTCTTTAACCTACTTGTCATTACTTGCCTAATTAGCATAAGTGGGGTGTACTATTATGTACATAAATGTTTACCTCCATGTCCTATGGACAAGTTACAAGTACACAAGCCAAAAGGGGCAAAATAGGCATTATATTTCAACACTTGTAACCATATTTCTATATGGTTACTATATTAGCTAGAAATAATCAGCAACACATGACAATCAATCATTAAAGGCTTGCCAAAAATGGCAACCCCTAGGCAGCTACATGCCCCTATGTGCAACCAATGTGATAGGTCATTTTAATTTTGGTTTTCCTGCTTAGAAAATCTGCATCTCTTGACGTGCTACAATTTCTTGTACTCGTATTTTCATAATATATAAATTGATATTTCAGTCTTAGACATTATCCTTCATAGAGAACATGGTATTCCATATATAATTTCATATTGCTGAACCAAACAAAGCTGGAAACAATGAACTCTGTCACATGTATCACGATCTATACATGGCGTCCCTGCTTACCTTAACACACCCAAGACTAAGTCCAAGTGTGATGCATACAGTTATGTCCAAATTAATTTTTATGCAAGAATCATTTATATCTCATAAATCTCGTATCATAAAGGTAGACAGAGTCACTAGGCTAGAAGAAACCTATTCCAATATTCTCAAGAGATGGATCGTTATCCATGTGACACAAGCTCATACATCTTCCGCAGAAAGAAGAGCAAAAAATTTACATTGGGATCATATTTTAGACGATAACCCCAATCTCATTTACCAAGATTAATGAGCATGTAGTCAAAATGTTGCAATAACACTAAAGATCAATTTTTTATTTGTTCATTGACTTGGAACCCATCTAAAGCAGATTGATCCATAATCTTTAACGAGGAGAAACTCACTCTATAGTGCAAGAGTAGAAAATTTACCTCCCCCACAGCTGCAGTAGGCACTGCTTCGAGCTTGGACTGAAGAGTTGAGAACCAACTTGGAGAACGATTAGCAACATACCTGCCAGTTAGATAATTCCACGATGGAGACAAAATCCATTACAAACCATTCTTATGACAGCAGCATACTTGACGTACATGAGGTCCACTGATGGGCGCTTAAGGCCATGCAACATCTTGATGCCCAGCTCATAAAATTGTCAAAAATGTTGAGCAAAATGTACCATGGATGGAGACCAAAACAAGGAATGACAGTCGGATATGTATCGCCCATTTTCCTCACCACGTCCCAGTCTTGCTGCAAATTCAGCCATTAAACAAAGAATTTGTGAATGATTCTAAGAGTAAATGCTGAGCCCTCGGCAAAAGTATTGCAGCTATACGACCTCAAAATGAGCATATGTACATCTAAGGCATAGAGATTCAAAATAATGAAAAAATATGTACATTGTAAACTGTGGACTTGGTGGGGAGCAACTATCAAGGTTAAGTCCGCATTGATGACCCATGTATGTCAATAGATTTACCAATGGCTGGCAAGCCCTTTAATCCTAATGTTCAAAAAGCAATCACCATGTCAACAATCATGGGGACCCAATGTAGCTGGGATACCACCGAATGATTATGATCAGCCAAATTTTAGCAAATGTTGACAGTTGTGGAGATTAAGCTGAATAGACCATGTTTTGTCATTTAAGGCAATTATTAAGAAAGGAAACTATAAGCATGAGAGAGTGTTCTATTGCTTTGTTCATTTCAAGAAAGCTCTTGACTGACTTGCTGACAATTCTTTGCTGCGAACATTATCCTCACAAGACATTGGCCTTGTTTTTAGAAAATACCCATGACTGGCTTGAATCTAAGATCATTGGTTAGGAACTAGGACTGGGATAAGAGACTCATTTAAGACCTCATTGAGTTCCTCACTCCTGAAGAATTTGGACAAGCATGAAAAATGATCTTTGATCCTTGAGTCCCAGTACTTGTGAAAAATAAGTCATAATTAGACTAGATAATGTTGTATGTAGATCACCATTTTTGTAGCTAGAAGCTCAATCCTAGCAGATCAAAACCAAATTATTGCTCTGAGAACAGTAGAATATGCATAGTAATATGCCTGCCAACAGGTCTGCAAACATGGCCCATTGAAGCTCGGTGAGGCAGCAAGCAACTAATTTCTGCTATTTGAGAACCAGCCAAGAGTTTTAAAGATTCATAATTGAGAAGAATTGGTGATTTCTCTTTCCAGTTGATCAAAAGATGTATTGCTTGCAAAATATAATCAAGATTTCTTGTACTACTCGTTCAGATGCAAGAAATCTTGCACCATTTCGGAGCATATTATTCTTAACTATATGACCTGCAAGCACTGTTAGCAAGTTTGGATTATTTTGGTACACCATTTTTTTCAAGGAAACATTAATCCCTTGAATAAGCTCTTGTCATGTAAAATTTGATAAAATAAAACTCGCTTATTCAGGGGTTATTCTATATTTGGCCCCTAAATGGGGTCAAATTGTTGGTAGCCAAACAGAAACATCAAGAACAAAATATCTGCTGATTGTTTTACCGAGAAAGGATGACATACACATATCTTGGTGTACACTACACTTCAACATGACGTTAATGGCTACAATAAGATGAGGAAAAGAGCATTCTTTCTTAGTCAAATTACAGCAATGGTGATTCCAGTTACATTTCGAAGAGGCTCCTATAAATTGCCATCTCTATGATACATTGGTCACTGCTAGCACTGAAAGTCATTTGATTGATTGCTATGTATGATTGTACTCGTTATCATACATATGCACACTCATTAAATATCATGGCATATATTGGATATCTAAATGTGCATACATAATCTACTGACACACCCATTATCATTTCCCCAAGACCTTCGGATTTATCTCTCTTTATGTCAGATATGGTCCTTGCAGCCATCAAGAAAATGCGAAGTCATTGTGCAAGCGATGTCGAGAATCAGGAATCTGAGCTCCTTATCCACGCTTCTGACACAGTTGCACCCATACTTGCTAATCTCCTTAACATGCAGTTATTACTAGTTTTCCTCCCTCTTGTTGCACCAATATCATCCATCCCATCATTTCTATGTGCTCATGCATGCATGAAACACAAGATTTCTTGCTAGTTGGATTGCACTCTGGCTGTCACTCCTGATCATAGTGGGCTTACTCTATGGAATGCCAATATCTTCTAACATCCCTCTCAGCCATATTGCTTCCTGTGTGGCCAAGCATAGCGCTTTATATTCGGCTTCAGAGCTTTTGTTGTAGATAAGGCAATTTTCTCTTGTTTCTTACTTGACCAAGAAAATGCACCATTACAAAGATGAAAGATGTAACCTGTGGTGGACTTCCTTGTTCAATCCAGTCGGTAATGAGCATTCTGAAAACCTGTCGAAGTCTGACTCCATCGACATCGAAGTCATCGACTTCATCGACATCGAAGTTTGAAGTCCAACTTCATCGACTTCGACTTCTCTCATGTATATATATTCGACATCGACTTACTCGACATTCCATCATACTTCGACTTCCACTTCATCATCGACTTCATCAACAAACCACTTCATCAACACCAGACTTCGTCGACTTACCAGACCGACTTCATCGACTTTTCATCAACTACCAACTAACTCAACTTCGTCGACTTCCTCATCAGGGAAAAGTCAATCCATGAATTGTCAGACGACTTCAAGTACATCTCTGACAGTCCACGTAATCTGTACATACATTTACAGTTAGAAAAGACGGCCATCTAATGTATAACGGTTACAATAAATTAAGTAGTTAAAATTTTATGCTCCCAATGCACTGAGCAATGACATGCAATCATCAATGTATAGCATCAGCAGATCTAACATGCTCAGTAGGCTGTATTCTAGTTAAGTAACTAAGTAGCAGTCAATCATAAGAAGTTAAAACGATTATCAGCTGAAGCTTAGTTTTAGCACCATACTGTCTCGCGCTGCTTCACGCTCTTGTACTCATTATTCCCATTCAATCAGAGTACAAGTTCTTTTGTCACCACTATTGTATTGTTCTATTGCGCATTGCTATTGTTTGACTCATTTTGATCTTATTTTGCTGGTAACTGCAGCACATCCGATCCCTGTCTAGCGCTGACCCTGCCTCTGATTTTGCTCTCAAAATCTGTTTACAACTCCAAAAGCAGCGATGAACCTACAGCTATGCCACTTCCTGTCCAGCGCTGATTTTCGCTTCTATTTGGTTCTGTAAACTGCTTACAAACGGAAATTGTAAAGCTAAATCTACAACAATGGATTTCCCATCCTATTTGCTAAAAGTTAGTAGTTCTGATAACTTTCTCTCTTGCTGAAAACTATACTCCCAAAGATGGAGATGGCTCTGATACCAGTGTTAGAGATCTAAACACCACAGTAGGGCAAACACTAATTGATCCACCCAACCTTGCCTACTCCCTGCCATGGAGTAAGCCCCTCCTAGCCCAGTGTGAGGACTGGTAGCATGCATACTGACTGCCATGGCCGCCTGCACATCGGGACCCAACGTGGGGCCCTATCCTGCTGACAGGGTCCCTATGTTGTGTTAGGCCCACCATGGCTATGGACCGTGCCGGGGCACACTACTCACACTATCTTGCCCTGTTGGACGTGTACGTTAGACACACCCCTAACTGTGGTATCTGACCTCCTGAGTTCCCTAGGGTTCGGCACTAGTTACAGGCTCGTAACACTTTGATTATGTTCCGTGCTCCTTGCTCATTCAGAGACTTCGTGATCTTGGCTTCTCCACTAAGATTATTCTGGCTGAGGCTCTTTTTGCGCGAGTCGTAGGTTATTTCCGACATGGCAGTGGCATTTCTGAGCACATCTAGAGCACCATTGGGGTGAAACAGGGTTGTTCTCTTCCACCAATTCTTTTTGGATTATACCTTGATGAGCTAGAGAGAGTCATATCACAGTGTGACGGTTTTGGTTGAAAACTTGGCAACATTCTGAATGCCATTCTTCTTTATGTCGATGATGTGCTCTTAATCTCCCTGACCAGAGAGGGATTCCAGCAGCAGTTGGATTGCTTACATGGCTTTTGTATTAGATGGGGCCTGGGGGTTAACACTGGGAAGACCAAGGTCATGGTCTTCACACTTCTCGAGCCTTCATGCAGCGTCAGGAGCTCACCCTCGATGGACAGATCCTAGAGGTAGTTTCTTCATACACATATTTGGGGATACTTTTCTCTAGCCCTACACTCAATATACGACAGGCAGCTAGCACTCGACTTGGGAAGGGGCATACCTCCCTTGTTCAGCTAGAGTTGTTTTGCTTTCAAAAGTCCATTCGGAATGCTCAAAATAAGTGTCGACTCTTTGATACCATTGCCACCCCCACAGCCTTATAAGCAGCAGAGGCATGGTGTACCGGTCTTTCTTCCTCACGCTGGGTCAGTATCTCAAGATTATAGACAACCATGTTAGCTCATATAATTCGGGCGAAGCCTTCTATTCCGCATGAGATCCTTCTTGTCGAGTTTGTTGTTCCACATTGATTTAGACATGCAAGGGTCTAGTCTTGCCACATTATTTGGATTCAGATTTACATTGGGCCAAGTCCGTGTGTCATCGCATCGGGTAGCTATTGAGACTAGGAGGTTCCATGGTATTCCTAGGGAGGACAATTATGCTCTTTGGGTGAGGTGGAATTTGAGGAGCAACTTGTCTTTAGATGCGCTGTCTATTATGAGATCAGAGGGAGGTACAACTATTTGTTTCGCGACATGTCCACCACTCTACAATCTCTCATAGCATATGAGGATTCCCAGTGTGTTACACTTATGTTACGAGAGATGTTCCTACTGCGGTGGGATCTATGTCAAACACCTCAGCATATTATTCCTCAGCCTCTAATTACTTCCTTCTTCTCTAGGAGGTCACAGCGCGGTAAAGACCCAAGATGTATTTCTAAGTACTAAAATCAAGTCTTGTTCTAGTAGTAGTGCCCCCACTGTTACGAGCTCGTAACCAGTGCCGAACCCTAGAGGACACAGATAGGTCAGATACCACAGTCAGGGTCGTGTCCAGTGTACATGACCAACAGGGCAAGACAGTGTGAGTAGTGTGCCCCAGCACGGTCCATAGCCATGGCGGGCCTAACACAGCCTAGGGACCCTGTCAGCAGGATAGGGCTCCCAGTTGGGTCCCGACGTGCAGTCGGCCACGTCAGTGCCACGTGGCCGACACTTGGCAGTAGCATGCTACCAGTCCTCACACTGGGCTAGGAGGGGCTTACTCTATATCAGGTAGCAGGCAAGGTTGGGTGGATCAGTTAGTGTTTGCCCTACTGTGGTGTTAGGATCTCTTACACTGGTATCAGAGCCATCTCCTTCTTTGGGAGCTTAGTAGCAACAGTAGAGAAATCTATCAGAAGGTAAGAAAGAATTCTCAAACTTTCAGAAAAGAGGAGAGGAGAGAAATCACTGTAGTGACAGCCATCCATCGCTGCTTTTGCAGAGGAATTACTCATTTTTTGAGTAGAACCTGAGCCAGATTGCAAGTACAGATCAGTCGCTGTAAAAACTAGATATCTATCTCTGATTTGTGAGTGCAAACTTTAGAAATCAGAGCGGGTTTGAGGTAGAAATCTGGAAGTAGATCCAACGCTGGATAGAGAGCAATCTCTGGGCAGATTCATCACTGTTTTGCAGTGGATTCCTGAGCAGATGAGGGCGGATTTGAAGGATCAGATCTTTACTCAACACTGTTGCCAGCTGACCTCTGCAATGCTAGCGAGACCCTTCAGCTTTGGGCCGCATGACCTAGTACGTATGCATGGGAAAGTTGGTAACCAGTCAGTAAGAGTCATGGTTGATGATGGGGCAAGCCATAATTTCATCAACCACACCCTGGTTAAAAAGCTTAAACTACCAGAAGTACCTAGTCAGCATAGGTACATAGTTTCATTAGCTAAGGGTGAAGATAAAAAAATATGGGAAACTATGGTAAGTAAGTTAAATCTTGGTATTCAGGGGTACCAAGATGAAATAAACTTTCAGATAATGCACCTGGATCGAACAGACATTGTTCTCGGGAGAGATTGGCTCTACAGTTTAGGACCTTCCCTCCACAGAAACTATCAGGAGAACACCCTCAGCTTTCAGCATAAAGGCCGAGAGATCCAGTTGCATGGGGAGCATGATGTTCCCAACAGCCCTATGGTCTGCAGTTCAGAGCTCTGTCAGCTAATCGGAGACGAAGACCATCAGGTATTCTTATGTGACTTTTAGTTTGTTCCTGAAGTTTCTATTTCCAGTTCTATTCAGCAGAAAATCAATAAATTAGAAACTTTATTGTCTAAATTTAAAGATGTTTTTCCTGAAGATTTGGTTTAAAGGCAGGAGGGTTGTTGCATCCCTTAGAAATACCAGCTGGTAAATGGGAGTATCTCCATGGATTTTATAGTAGGCCTGCCTAAAACCCAAAAGGGTAATGACGCTATATGGGTCACAGTTGACCGTCTGACCAAAATGGCTCATTTCATTCCGACCAAAACAACCGTTAGAGCTCCAGAGTTAGCGAGGTTGTTTGTAGACGGGCTATTTAAATTGTACGGTCTACCTTCCGGCATAGTCAGCGACCGGGACAGTAAGTTTACTGGAAATTTTTGGAGGGCAGTATTCCATCATCTCCATACTAAACTTAATATGAGTACCACCGACCATCCACAGACGGACGGTCAAACAGAAAGGGTAAATCAAGTGCTGGAGGATATGCTTCGTGCGTACGTCAGCAAGAAGCAGACTAATTGGGAGGAGTATCTCTCGATATTAGAGTTTGCTTACAACAGTACCAAACATTCAGCTACGGGATACAGCCCATTTATGCTGATGTACGGTTTCCAGCCACGCTCACCCACAGCTGTAGGGTTTAAACAAGAAAAAGTTGAAGCAGCCAAAAACTTTTTAGAGGACCTAAACCAGATGATAGAACATGCTAAGCGTAGCATTAGACAGTCCCAGGATCGAGCCAGGCATTATGCAGATCCACACAGACGGGATGTGCAGTTCTCCACTGGTGAGAAAGTCTACTTGAGAGTACCAGTTGACTCTAAAACCCTCAAATCATGAGTGTGTGCTAAGTTGTCTCCAAGGTATTGTGGTCCCTTTACCATCAGTAGGAGACTAGGCGAGGTCACCTATGAACTAGAACTCCCACACAGCAGTAAGGTTTTTCCAGTCTTTCATGTAAGTCAGTTACGAAAAGCCTGAACCAGATCAGACAATCTGGTAGGGGACAGTGTTCTAGTTCTCCCATTGGATCCTCAACAACCTCCACATGAACCAGAGGAGATTCTTGATAGTAGAGAGACGCAGACTCGTCATACTCTATACCGAGAATATCTGGTTAAGTGGAATGATCAGCCTGTTGAAAATGCCACTTGGGAAAGAGGCAGCGTCCTTCGCAAGATTTTTCCAGACTTTGTCTTAGAGGACCAAGACGGTTCTTAAGGGGGAGGGAGTGTTACGAGCTCGTAACCAGTGCCGAACCCTAGAGAACACAGATAGGTCAGATACCACAGTCAGGGTCGTGTCCAGTGTACATGACCAACAGGGCAAGACAGTGTGAGTAGTGTGCCCCAGCACGGTCCATAGCCATGGCGGGCCTAACACAGCCTAGGGACCCTGTCAGCAGGATAGGGCTCCCAGTTGGGTCCCGACGTGCAGTCGGCCACGTCAGTGCCACGTGGCCGACACTTGGCAGTAGCATGCTACCAGTCCTCACACTGGGCTAGGAGGGGCTTACTCTATATCAGGTAGTAGGCAAGGTTGGGTGGATCAGTTAGTGTTTGCCCTACTGTGGTGTTAGGATCTCTTACACCCACCTACATGCATGACTAATAAAAATGACTTACTATAAAGAGAAATGGTCCCTATAATAAATAGCATGCAGGCATGGCCAAAATAACATTAGGGGTACAAATTAAACATTAATTCCTAACAAAGCCTACGAGCCTCATTATTGTCGATTGACTAATAGTTGCTTAGCTCTTAGTTCAGTTTGCATAGGTGGCTTGATTTAGCATCAACCGTTTTGCTTGGTTCAGCTTAGTTAGCTTGTTACCATCGGACTCTTGTGTGGATAGTTGATATCTACATCTATTATATTTGTGCTTCATTGCTATATCAGAATATTTTACGTCCTCTCTGTATTGTCTTTGGTTGAAGAACCCAAAAGAACTTAAAAGCCTGATTCAATAGCTTTGTTTTAGGTTCTATCGTAATACTTATAATTATACACAGCTACATATCAAGACATTAGTGGACAACATCTTTCTTCTCGTAAGGGCCAAAGGTCTATGTGCACATCTAGAAATCCTTAGGGCAAATTTCAACGCTTTGGTCCCAAATTTTGTTGGCTCGCCACATCTCTTAAAAGTACAAGGGAGTTATAAGTCCGACACAATTTGATTTTTCAATATTTTGGTAAGTTTGCATTGCCAACCATTGAAAACAGAGCAAAAATGAAGGATTCTAATAGAATCACTGTTTTACAACGATTCACAGCAATTGGACGGAAAGAAGCATTAATTGTAGGGAATTACAAAGAATGATGACTGACCTCAGATGTGCCGTTTACTGCGAACCAGCGAACTCCCGCTTCTACAGCGGCAGTGAGGAGGTGAGGCATACAGTGCGCTATACGAGGATCCTGCAAATGGCAATGCGCATCGAAGAGCGGCAGCCTTCCCCCTCCCACCATCGCCTGCATTTCTCTCCTGCTCAGAATGAATGCTTTTTGTATTATCAACCCGTGGGATCGCGAGGAATCGAACCTGGGTGTGGATGGCCGAGCCCAACTCAAGATGAAACCCTAATTAGCTCATTTTCACACACAAGGGACCAAGACACTTACCCTTTGAATACGGCCATCGTTTCATCTTTGTTTATCTAGATTTCACACATGCGCTTGTGTCGAAGATAATGTAGTCTAATTCTACTTCTTGGTGTTCCAAGAAACATTACCCTTGTTAAACACAAAGACAACCTAATGTTGATTTTCTCCCGTTAACATCTCCAGCCCAACCTACATCTATAAAACCTTGACGAAGATTAACTTGGGCATTCGAATCATCATTCTAATTTCCACCATAACAAATGCAATAATTTTGTGTTGACTATAAATCAAAGAACTCTAAGTAAAGTTTTTCAATAAATGAAACCTGGATTCGACATATATTGGCTAAGTGTACTAACTGAATAAGCAATGCCAGGTCTAGTACAAATCATGGCATACATGAGAGAGCTAATAATTGAATGATACAAATATTGTTTCATCTGCTTGACTTCTTTGAAAGACTGGGGACATTGGTCCTTTGAATATTTCAAACCTGGATCCATTAGAGTTTTGGTTGGTTTGCAGTCAGCCGTTTGATGCTTGAATAGCAAGTCATGAATGTATCTTTGTGGACTGATATAAATCAATCTATGATCACGATCTCTAAAAATCTATATACCAATGCAAAAACAGGCCTCCCCTAAATTTGTCATGTCGAATTCCTTTGATAACATCTTTTTGACATCCTTTAGCATTTGAATGTCATTACTACTCTATTGAGAGAGTCTCCATGGGTCCACATATGTCATGTGAAAGATTTCAGATCCTTAAGATCCAATCTACTTGAATGATCTTTGGTTAGAAAGATAAATACACAAAAAATTTCACCAATGTAGAAAAATCAGCATCTACACACAATTTGAGATGCAGACACTAATAGAACTTAATCAAACTTGAATGAAATGATTATGTACTGTTGTTGTCCGTACAAAATCAGCAAGCTACTGTATTTCACACGTGTGGATCCAAAAATAGCAAATATAGATCATTCTACACATAGAATTGCAAGCAATCACCAAGATAGTGCACCAATGGATAGTAGAACCCAAGAGAACCATGTATAAGCATGAAATGAGATAGAGAAGAGAGAAGATGACTCTCTCCACGAGTTACATCCTTTTATAACAGGTCCAAACCCTATTTGGCCACTTGGCTTTCTCACCAAAATGCTAACCCTACCAATTTTGGGTCTAGATTCAATCTACCCAACTTATTCAAATTGAATCTACTCAAACTCGCATTCTATCTTTCCCACACTTTCAAAAAGTGTTTACTCAAATGAAATTTAGACTAATGAACTTTGAAAAGTCAACCTCTAAGTCTAAAACAAGTTTTGGTCTCAATATGCCAAATATGAAAATATTGCAAAATGTGATGAAACTAGTTGAATCTTTCACACTCCCTCTTCAACTAGTTTTAGCATAGACTTTGATAATACTCCAAGTGAAGTCCTATGCTTCATGAACAAGTCTTTTCTCAATGCTTTGGTGAAGATATCAGCTACACATTCTCTTGAAGACACATGTTGAAGCTCCACCTCCTTTGCAATGACTCGCTCCCTCACAAAATGATATTGTATCTCAATATGCTTGCTCCTCGCATGAAAGATAGGATTGGATGCCATTCTTTGGCTGATTGATTGTCACAAAAGATGATTGGGCTCTCTGAAAAATCCAGCAAGTGAAGATCCTTGATCATCCTTTTGATCCATACCATCTCCTTTGTGCAATGTGTAAGAGCTTTGTACTCGGCCTCACTAGATGACAATGAGATAGTGGCTTGTTTCTTTGACATCCATGATATAGCTCCATCACCTATGAAAATACAATAAGAACTAATGGATTTCCTATCCATTACATCTAAAGCATAGTCCGAATCTGAAAATCCAAAAAGATTAGGTGATGATCCCTCATACAATATGCCAAAATCTCGAGTTCCAATGATGTACCTCAAAACTCACTTTCCTAGCTTCCAATGCTCCTCACTAGGATCTTGCATGAATTGACTCAATCTTCCAACACAATAGCTTAGATCAGGTCTAGTAATGGTCAGATAGATGAGTGAACCAACTAGCTTTCTATAGAGAGTAATGTCCTTGAAGGATCTTTCATTACCTCTTATAGTAAGCTTTACATGAGACTCCATAGGTGTATCAATAGCTTTTGCATCTACCATATGAAATCTTTCTAGAATAGAATTAGCATACTCCTCTTGACAAATGAAAGTAGATTGAGAAGATCTAATGACTTCTATTCCTAAAATGTAATGCAAATTACCAAGATCATGCACCTCAAACTCCTTCTTAAGAGCATTCTTGATATCCTCCACATCTTAATTGTCTCCACCACTCAAGATGATATCATCCACATAGATTAGCAAGATGGTAACATCATTTCCAGCAAACCTATAATAAAGTGAATGATCATACTCACTCATAACAAAGCCTTGAGAGAGTAAAAAAGTGTTAAGCTTAGCATACCAACTCCTTGGTGCTTGCTTAAGGCCATACAAACTCTTTTGTAGAAGACACACATGATTTGGCTTTGTTGATGAAATGTAGCTCTCGGGTTGCTCCATGTATACTTACTCCTCAAGATCACCATTCAAGAATGCATTTGAAATGTCCATTTGCCATAGATCCCATCCATAAAGTGTAGCAAGTGAAATGATGACTCGAATGCTTACCATCTTTGCCACGGGTGCAAAGGTCTCATCATAGTCAATTCCTTGTTGTTGAGCATATCCTTTTGCCACTAACCTTGCCTTGTACTTGTTGATAGATCCATCTTGGTTTGTCTTCACCATGAAGATCCATTTGCATCCAATAGCTTTCTTGTCCTTAGGCAACTCCACCAATCTCCATGTTCCATTCTTCATAAGAGCTTGATACTCGAGATCCATTGCTTGGATCCACTCCTCTTCTTTCCTTGCTTGATCTACACTTGTAGGCTCATCCAAAGAGTTTAGGAAAGCAACATAATTTCCAGAAACTACTTGAAACCCTTTTGATCATATGTGAGCCTTGAAGGTACTTGTCTTTCTCTTGATGTTCTCCTTGGCTTTTGACTTGATGAAGGTCCATCATCACCACCATCCAAAGTAGGATTCTTCTCATCAACATCAAGAATGTTAGATCCATCTACTTTACCATCAATCATGCTTGAAGACACCTTTGGAATGTTTCCCTCATCAAAAATGACATCTCTACCAACAATCACTTTGTTAGTAGAAGGAATGTAAACCTTGTAGGCTTTACTCACCTCACTATATCCAACAAAAATACCTCTTCTTGAAGATGGATCCTCCTTGGTCCTATCATCAAGAGTAATGTTGACATAGCATGTGCATCCAAAGGTTCTTAGAAAGTTGACACTCGGCCTCCTCTTGAATAGCATCTCAAAAGGTGTCCTTCCATCCAAAATAGCACTCGGCCACCTATTGCACAAGAAATTGGCACACAACAAAGCTTGATCCCAAAATGGTTTGTCAAGATTAGCACTTAACCTCATAGCTTTAGCACTTTCACATAAAGTCCTATTCTTCCTTTCAGCCACTCCATTTTGTTGTGGGGTCCTTGATGTTGTATACTCCCTCTTGATCCCATGCTCATCACAAAAGGCCTTGAACTTGTTAGATATGTACTCACCACCATTGTCACCTCTCAAGCACTTGATCTTTGTGGAGAATTGGTTCTCCCTTGCATTCTTGAACTTGACAAAGACATCATACACTTCATCCTTGCTCTTTAGTAGATAGATCCAACAAAATCTCCTAAAATCATCAATGAATGTTACATACATCTTAGCTCCACTATTGGTAGTTGCAGTAAATCCATGAATATCCGAATGTACAAGTTGAAAAGGCTTTGTAGATCTAGAAATAGATCTAGTATAAGGTAGTCTATGTGACTTAGACAAAGCACAAGACTCACAAACATGCTTGTCATTACTTAAGGAACTTGGAAGACCAATCACAACCTTCTTCCTTGCCATTACCTCCAATGACTTGAAGTTGAGGTGTCCCATCCTTTTGTGCCAAACCTCTTGAATAGAAATTTGCTCCCTTGCAACACATCCAACTTGGTTAGCAATAACACAAGCATCAAGTTTGAACAACTTCCCTTGCCTTTTACCTTTTCCAATCAAGACATCCTTCCTTTTGATCAAACAAGCATCTCCATCAAACTCCACCTTGAGGCCCTTACTTAGCATTTGACTCAGACTAAGCAAATTCTTGGTAATAGATGGAATAAACAAGACATCCTCCAAATGAACATTCCTATTTGTAGAGAGAGAAATAGGAATTGTGCCAATCCCTTTGATTGCACACTCACCATCATTGGCCGTGTAGATCACCCTCTCGTCATCTCCATATGCCAACAAAGAAGTGAAGTACTCTTTGTGAAAGGTCATGTGTGAACTTGCTCCACTATCAATCCACCAAGGATCTAGATCTTCATCATTAGCAAGCATACATGAAGACATCACAAAAGCTTCATCATTTGCATCTTGCACATCCAAACCATCCTCATCAAGAGTAAGATTACCTTGCCTGTCTCCTTGATCTCTCTTCTTCTTGTAGCACTCACTTGCAAAGTGTCCTTTGATGCCACAATAGAAGCACTTGAGCTTTGATCTATCCTTCTTTTTGCCACTTGAAGAAGCATCCACTTGATCTTGCCCTTTAGACCACTTGCTTTTGGTTTCGCCCTTGAATTTGCCCTTTGTGAACATAGCATCCTCTTGAAGTGTCGATGTAGATCCACCTCTTGCTTGAAGCCTATATTCCTCATTGATCAAGATCTCTTGAAGATCCATCAAACTTGGCAAAGTCTTTTGAATAGCAATACTTTGAACAATGTTAGCATGAGCATCCCACAAGTTATTAAGAATCACTTGAATAAGCTCTCCTTCCTTAATGCTTTCATCTATGCAAGCTAACTCATCATTCAATGCTTTCGTTCTCAAAACAAAAGTACTTGGACTTTCTTCATTCTTTTGCAAACAAGAGAAGATTTGCCTTCTTAGAGTCAACACTCTAGAAGTAGACTTGGATTCATAAAGCTTCTTCAATGAATTCCAAGCTTCCAAAGATGATGTGCACTTACCAACTTCCTTGAGAAGTTCATTGGTTACATTCATCTTTATCATGTGTAGAGCCTTCTTGGCACTCTTTTCATACCTCAATTGATCTTGTTGTGTTGCTGGTCTCTCCTCCAAACCTACAACAATATCCAAAACATCATTCATCTCAAGAAGTGACTCCATCCTCACTTTCCATAATGAATAGCTACTTGAGGTAAGCCTATCATTGGCTTCCAACATGACTCCAATTGAGGTTGCCATGTAGCAATGACCTGATCTTCTCTTTCAACCTGCTTCAATGCACAAAGCACTCCTTTGAACAACAACAAATGCTTTCAAAAGAAATCACCAAGATTTGAAACTATCTCACAAATTCTCTTCTAGCACCTATCCAAGCAAATCAACACATAGAATCATGGAATCTTGATCAACCTATGATCTATCCTCAATCTAATGACTTTTGCCACTTCCTAAGATTGAAACACACTCAAATGAAGTCCAGCAACCTCACTATCTAGAGATCCAATCAAAATTAGGGTTTTGACAAAATCACAAAAAATTGACTATTCCAAATCTACATGCAAATGCTGAAAATTTGATATGCAATCTATAAGCCACCACTTAGGCTGAACCAATGATCCAAAAATTGGCCAAATCCAGCATGTGAATTCAAAAAATGGAATTGAACAAGTATATTGACCTATTTAGTGTTTTGATCTACAAAAGATCCAATCTACAAAAGCAAAAAATCCGATTCTGGTGTAGAATCCTCTCTAGCATGCTCTAGACTTGATATCTTCACCAAATCATTGATAGATCTGATTTCCTCCTTCATAACCTGAAACACAAGCTCTGATACCATGTGAAAGATTTCAGATCCTTAAGATCCAATCTAATTGAATGATCTTTGGTTAGAAAGATAAATACACTACCAATTTCACCAATGTAGAAAAATCAGCATCTACACACAATTTGAGATGCAAACACTAATAGAACTTAATCAAACTTGAATGAAATGATTATGTACTGTTGCTATCCGTACAAAACCAGCAAGCTACTGTATTTCACACGTGTGGATCCAAAAATAGCAAATATAGATCATTCTACACATAGAATTGCAAGCAATCACCAAGATAGTGCACCAATGGATAGTAGAATCCAAGAGAACCATGTATAAGCATGAAATGAGATAGAGAAGAGAGAAGATGACTCTCTCCACGAGTTACATCCTTTTATAACAGGTCCAAACCCTATTTGGCCACTTGGCTTTCTCACCAAAATGCTAACCCTACCAATTTTGGGTCTAGATTCAATCTACCCAACTTATTCAAATTGAATCTACTCAAACTCGCATTCTATCTTTCCCACACCTAAATATTCAAAAAACATAAACTAAACATAAAAAAAAATACAAGAAAATAAAATAGTGTCAAAAAAACTTAATTTTTAAAATAAAAATATAAAAAATTAACATTAAAAAGTGATAGTACAAATAGATGTAACTTGTGAGTTGACTAGATATTCAAAAAAATGAAAAAAAAAAAGAATATTGTTAAAAATGGTGTTAAATCTTAAAAGAACCGTAATACAAACTTAAACCTTCTAACAAACTTAGAACCCTACAAAAAAAAATCTAGAAAGCGTTGAAATGATTTAATCTTAATTAGAAAAACGTAAACAATGGAATTATAAACTAGTTAAAGACCTTAAATAAATACAAAAGTAATAATAACGACAAAATAGAAAATTCACAAAACATATGAAAAAGTCAAGGACTAGGGGCTACGGACTAAGGGACAAGGGCTAGGGTTAAGGGCGAAGGGCCTAGGGACCAGGGCTTAGGGCTATAGATTAAGGACGAAATGCTAAGGTAAAGGGCTTAGTAGCAAGGGCCAACGACTATGGGCTAAGGGCTACGAGTTAAGGGCCAAGAGCTATGGGCTAAGGTTTCATAATTTTGTTATAGTCTCATAATTTTGCTTATTATACAAATTTATTATAATTTCATAATTTTGCTAATTATACTTTCAATAGCATTGCAAATCCTAACATAAAGTGTACCTATGATTTTTTTCAGGGTCACTACATGGACTGTTCGAGAGAAGATGTTCTAATTGTTTTATTTTTTCGAAAAGTGGTTGCATTTGGAAATGTTTTGACTGCTGAATCAAGTGGAACATGTTTTTTTCAGAGAAGTTGGTACGGATAAAAGTGTGGTTCTAATTTCAAAGGTGTTTAAAATAGATTGTCCTTTGCCATACCCTCACGACGATTTTGATTGCCTAGGAGACGTTTACAACTATATTTCCTTCGATGCTATTGCAAAAAAAATTGTGGGGTAATGCAGATATACTCAAAATGAAGAACTCGTTTTTGCCAAGTGTTTGTTATACAACATTGATGACGTTGTTAATTGTATAAATTTTAAAGGGTAGTAGTTTTCACTGCTAAATTCAAAAGCTACTATCATAATGAAAAAAACTTGCTTGTTATCGTGAAGGTGACTTCAATTACAACAGAAGGAAATATTGTGAATGCCACGACAGATGACAGAGACCCTTTCTACATGCAAAATCAAACAATGATTTGGTGTTTGTCAAAGCTATCTTTGCACTCTAAAAAAAACATGTATCATTTACTGAACCATTAAGTGAGTGCTTCACGTATTATTCTAAATGTTCAAATAGAAACAACATGAAGAAAATACTAGGCCATCCTTGTGGTTCAAAAACGGGTAGCATCCAAAAAACGTCGACAAGATCAATAGATGTAAAAAACAGATCCGCTGATTGCAATACAACAATATCAAGTAACTATAACTTGGATATCTTGACAGGAATCGAAGATATTTCTCAAGGTCGTAATATGCCAAGATCAAGTAACTATAACTCGGATATCTTGATAGGGATTGAAGATATTTCTCATGATCGTAATATGTCAAGAACAAGTAGCTATAATTCAGATATCTTGATAGATGTCGAGGATGTGATCAATCGCACTAAATATCTACATCAACATATAGTTCGGATATTCTTAACAAGTGTCGAGGATGTTGGAGAGGCTCTTGATAACAACAAAAATAAAAGACATCATTCTGAAATCAGTATTCAAACAAAGCGTACACCGAAATTGTCAATTTTTCCGAGTGCAAATGCATCCATCCGACGTAATTCAAATTTTTTGGAATTCAATTTCGATGAACATGATTATACAAGCAACATATTACATGATGCTAATATGACAAACGATCTTACAAGATCAATATGGTCACAAGCAGATGAACTTTTGGAAGATCTACATAGAGAGCCTCAAGTAGATTCAATATCCTTTGGAACTACTCAGAGTCTCAAAAGAAAACATGTGCTTGCTTTTGTTGCACCAAAAAAGATAGAATATGTATAAGGGAAACATTGATGCAAACATGTTGTAGTAAGTTGTGTATTCGACAAATTACTTGCAAAGAATGTGAAGACTTGCGACTAGGTGTGTGGAGAAAATGAGGAGCTGACAAGTATAATCAATTGTTGCATATGTTCAAATGTTTTTTTCATAGACGAGAAAAGTCAGATGCAATGTTTGATATTTTGGAGGAACCCAAATTGCGTTTCAAACCTACGTTGGATGGTAAAGCTATATGCATAAAAGCATATCAAAATCTATTGGGAATCTCCATGGAATGTTTTGGCAAGTAATTGCTGAGGCACGTTATTCCATTGTGTACAAGTTTCATGGAAACACAAGCAATGTGGACATTCGTTGGCCATAATGCGTGGGATTTTGGAAAAGCATGCATTGCCTCAACCACATCTGCAACATAAATCAAAAGATGGCGCAATTAATTGGGAACATCATCTCCCACTCGGCATGCATAAACATGACATCTTCAAAACCATAAACACAAAACTTAAAGATGCATGTATTCCTGAAGTTTCAAGATCCACGCTCTACAAGATGTGGAAACAAGAGTTTGGACATGTCAAAACTCCAACAAGACAAAGAATGCTCAAATGCAAAACATGTGACGACCTTAAAAATGCAATAGAGACAACTCCTGACATTAGGATGCGTGATCGCTATATTGCATTGAGAGGTCGTCATCTACATCATGTTTTCGATTCTAGAAAATTGTATGCATATTGGAAAGAAGAGTCAAGATCCCATCCTGAACAATCCTTGTGTCTTATCATTGATGGAATGGATTAAAATACAACAACATTACTCCATTTCAATAAGACTCCTCCTAGATTAGAGGGGAATCAATTTTTTGAAAACACATGTTTGTGGGGTATTGGTTCATGGATTCAAGTTGCTCTGTGATGTTTGGATTGATATCTTGCATGCTCATGATAGCAATCAAATTGCCACATCAATAATGTGAACAATAAGAAAGGTACAAGCATCATGTGGTAACTTACCTCTGATCTTATGTATACAAGCTGACAATTGTTGGATGGAGAACAAGAACAAATTCACAATCCTTGCCAACCACTTTCGATTCATCTGTATCAACTTCGATCAATGAGATCAAAATGGATGTAGAGTTATCACCCCGGAGGTTCTGTGGGCGAAAAGCTGATGCACCTCTGGTTGAATTCATCCCACGTAGAGAAGTTGTGTTGGACAAGTTCGTTGCAATGCGGCCTCCAGATGAAGTGGAGGGTTCCAAACCTATTTGGGTGGAAAAAGTTATTGAAGTGAAGAAAAACTCAGAAGGCTTGGCCATAGAGTTTAAAGCATTATGGTATGAACCAAAGTCTAATCAATGGCATAGAAACCAAAGACAAGTTCACAACTCGGAGCTGCACAAAAATTGCTTAGAGAAAGAATGGATTCCGGACAACGACGGACCACAATATATGGATGTAGATACAGTTGCTCATGCATGGAAATCAAAGGCAATTTTTTTTTTTTAAAACACGCGGCTATACTATGGAAAAATCAATAGACAGAGTTTAAGAACTATCGACCAGATTTGGTGGGGCGTGACTGAGGCAATGTGCTGCTTAATGATGAAAGCACGAATAGTTGGATGGGTGTCCTCTGTGGGCTGTTTCTGTGATCAATCTGTATGGGTGCAGCCAAGAAAAGGTCCTTTGGCAAGGCTATCTCAAAGGGGGACCTTGTCTTTGTTACTGTTAGTAGACCTGCCTGAGTGTCTTGCTTTGTATGTATTCGTGGTGAGTCTTAGTACTCGTGCTTTGCCTAGTTTGCATGATTGCTTGTGATACAAGGAGCTGATGGCTCGAGAAGGAACCTTTCTTTTGAAGGCTGATACCATCAAACAAACAGGACTGCAGAATCTCTGGGACGGATTCGTAGTTCAAGTACTCGCACTTGAACGACAACAAAATGACTCGATGTTTGCAAAGGATGGATGGTAGCCTGTTACTTGGGTTAGTTTTATTTGCGACAACGCCCACCAAATACAAGAAGGAAGTCAAAAGTTGGAAAGGGCAATTTCAGGGGAGATCTTCTATGGAGCAGTTGGTCTTCATTTGAGATGGCTACAATCCAAACTGAAACTCACTGAGCATGGGTGATATCCAATGTCAGTTGGATTTTTCCTCAAAGGGAAAAGACTAGGACTCTCTTCAGAGACTGGCAACAAGTTAGATCAAGCCATAATCCTACCAGATGGAAAGCAAAGTGTTGGAAAGGCTTTTGTCTAAGAACTTTACTCTAAGTCCGGTCAACTGCTTTTATAAGTGGAGGGGAACTACACACCCCTCGCTTGGTGCATATCTTGAATGAAAGTTGATCAAAATGGGAGGCAAATTCAAGGCGACCTAGCCATACCCACAAGGAGATAGGCGAATGTTGAATCTAATAAGTTATTGTTGTGAAAAAGAAAAGCTTGTTATAGGCTTTTCTCTGCACCAGTAATGATGAGAAGACAATGAGTACGCTGACTCGTGTTACGTGTAAAGCAACTGATCAACGAAATAACTGTGAAAGTGAATCGTGCATGAGAGATATGGTACTTCGAACAGATGCTAAGGGATAGTTCATATTGGAAGCGGACTAGTGCAAACTCTGGGTGTCTGTGTCTGATTCAAAGAGAGCTACTTGAGGCCAAGCGAGATGTACATTTCTTGTTTTGACTATGAGACACTTGACCAGTGATGGAATTGTGAAAGTCATGTTTTGCACGATGGACATGGTGCTTCAAACAAACGCGAAGAGATGGTTCATATGCGGATCAAACTGGTGCAACCCCTTGGCTCTCCACGAGGTCAATGGTTACATTTGGGCTGATTCAGAATTAGCTACTTCAAGCTAATGGAAAGGTGCATTGCGAAGTACTCAATCTTTGCCTACCTTAAAGAGCCAAAAAGGAAAAGTATCAAGATCAGGCTGGGACAAGGAGAGAAATCAAGGTGCAAAGGCAACAACGCACGGAGTGGACCATAAAGTGGGCAATCAACGATAAATCCTTTGGCTCAAGTTTATGACAGAACTGTCACAATACGTGCGTATAATCACTCAAAACAACTGTACACCATCCATGGAGGTCGAAAACACTCACAATATTGTGCAGAACTGATCAAATCTAGAGCTCAGGGAGCTCAACATAAAGTGCATCAAGGACAAATCAGGAGCTCAAAGGAGTTCCAAACTCAAAAAGGCATAAGCGATAGGGGCGAACATTTCACAAGAAAAACCTATGTCACCAGTTAATAAGGTTCTTGGGTTTTACGTAAGCGATATAAGATCTACGCTTTTTCCAGACAAAGTGATATTTTCAAGTTATGTAATTTTAGAGAAAGAGTTGAGCCTCCGACTTGTGGAGTGCCAACTACCATGTTAATAAAAAGTGGCCAATAAATTGAGTACTGTGCCAAGTAGCTTAAATGTATACTTATTTTTAATTGGAAGACACCTTTACTTTAATCTGACATCTGATGAGGACATCAGATTTTATAAAGGTGGGGTGGATGTTGTAAAGTTACCTTTACAAACTTTACTTCCAGTGCCACTGTGACCAGAATCCAACCGGCGCCAAGTTCCTATGGCTGAAAATCTTTGATCGGTTCTAGCGAAGTCCAGAGAGCTTGGATCGATGTGCAATCACCTCACACGATCTAGGCATGATTAGGAAGTCTAGGGATTAATATATTCTGGAGAGAGAAAATGACTTTCTAGAGAGAAAAAAATTCTAGAGAGAGAAAACATGCTTTAACAGCCTGGGCAGAGCACTTGGTATGAGGGGAGGTGGCGAATCCCACCAATACTATAGGGGAATGCGGGTTGCAACTGTATGTATGAATCAAGAAGGATTCTAGTGTAATGTGTATTGGTAAGCATTACAAATTGTCTGCTAGATATAGAGGACCGTTTCAAATCTTGAAAAGGATTGGATCCTTGGCTTATTAATTGGACCTCCCAGAAGGAGCTCAAGTGCACCCGATTTTTCACGTAAGCCTACGTGAAGGGGAACATTTTGGTTTTGGAGACCTATTGGACCTATCGAATGAATCATCGGGTGTGTTCCACCTTGAACTCGAAAAGATCTTGGATACAAGAACTAAACTATTGAGAAATTGTATAGTTACCGAGCATATGGTTTGATGGAAGGGTCGCACAAACGATGATGATTCCTGGGAGCATGAAGGAAGCTTGAGGAGGAACTTCCCTAGCTTTAAGTTCAGAGGTCAGAACTTGAATAAGGGGGAAAGAATGTCCTACCCAAGACTGATCTCGGATTGTTTATTCCGCTAGAGGTCAGTAGGCCTACCTCGACCCGTAAGTTAATTATGATTGTGAGGGGTTTGAGGCCCTCATGTGCATATGCTCATAATTAATGGTTGGAGGCCTAAAATCATGATCAATTTATCAGTGAGTCATAGGAAAACTAGATGATGTGGCCCAGATAGGCTGCATAGGTTCTAGTGAGGTGTCACAGTGCACTACTAGTGGTGTGTGGGCCTTGGAGGGTACAAGTATACCCATTAAGCTCTCACTAGTGCATACTTGATTGTGTGATTGGTAGATATATGCTACTAGTTTGACACCTCTATCCCTTGTGAGGGATTGATCCATATCTTGTGGGCTAGATCCGTAATTCTAGGTTTGCTTGGTTTGTCCACCATCCGATTCCCTTGTGTTGTGACTTGCTTGGCTAGTGCATCCTTGGTAGGGGCTTTATACCAACTATCCCTTACAAGATACAAACATGATATCCATAGCTTTTTGGATGAGTATGATAAAATAGAATTCACTATGTTTGTTCATATTAATTATTCATTTTCATTATAACTAGTTCTAAAATTCATGATAGTTTCGAATTTTTTCATATCTAAATTCTAGCCATATTTGAGTGTTTGAAAATGACACTAATGATATGTTTCATTTGTTTTATGTAGTTGGATTCATGGGATGAACAAACTCATTGTGATTGTGCCAATTGCAAAGGATTTCGCAAAAGACATAGTCAAAGATCACATGTGGAGGAGGCCTCCACCAAATCCTAATCAATCGGGTTCTTTCAACAAACCCAAGAAATGTTCAAGAGATTGAAGATCATGCCATGATCATTAAATCAATCCATTTGTTTGCAACAAAAAATTACAAAAATGTATTTTCATGAATTATTTATTGTTAATTTTCAGTTTTTATACTAATATATTTTATTGCAAAATAAGTATTGTTTTGCACTTGTAGACAAGTGAACATGATTATGATCAAAATCGATAGACACGGCTAACACCTTGATAGTGACAATCATGATCACTGCCAAGATCCATATCAGACAACATAGTTCAATGTATCTATACACATGTATATATATCTGAATAAATGTTTAATTAAGCAAGAAGCAGCAATTCCAAAATAACTCGTAGTCACACGTTCAAATGTGAGTGTAATCTGAAAGTTGCAAGCAGATTAAAAATTTACAATGGTCACTATGATTCACTTTTTGTTGGAAAAAAATCTCTGAAGGTCTGTAAAAACAACACTTGCGAGCTATTCTCTGGACAGATGTGTGTGTGTGTGTGTGTGTGTGTGTGTGTGTGTGTGTGTCTCTCTCTCTCTCTCTCTCTCTCTCTCTCTCTCTCTCTCTCTCTCTCTCTCTCTCTCTCTCTCTCTCTCTCTCTCTCTCTCTCTCTCTCTCTCTCTCTCTTCCCTTGCTTCATGTGATTCTAGATCCATGTGATAAGTTCACCTAATTTTTTATAATGCATATACATCTTACAGACTACCCTTTAATTACATGTCTATGCAATGCGATATTATACTTGTAACCATATCACCAATGCAGTGCTGAGCTTATTCAAGTCATAAAAATCATGATATAATATTATCAAATCTTATCACTTAAAAATTAGGCCTACTTTATTTGAGAAGTTGAAAAATGGCTTGAATAGTTTATTTGTAAAGCCTTTTTTTCACACATTGCAATATACCGAATTTAAGCCTCATATATCTTAAAAAAACTTGGATAGAAGTTATTACTTTAGATTTTGATATGCTAACATATAGAATGTAGAATTTGACAAAAAATTGTCTAGGTGGCATAACATGATGGGAAATGTACAATCTCATGACAAATTGATAACAAGAAGAGAGGTGGATAAGTTTTCGAATGAAACTTGTTAGAAATATAGGCTAGAAATGTACCATGGATGTTATGTGCATATCAAATGACTTTTATGAGGTGCCTCAAACTTGCCATGTAATAGAATAGGTATGCATGCAAGTAGTTAAACAACCTTTCTTACACTATTACACCAAAGAATATGACAACATTTATAGCAACATTTAAGAGTCTTTTAGCGTATTCGATTCAAGCTGGAGCTGCGAGTCTTGAAAGTTTTGACTTTGATTCGATAATTTTTCCAATCAGATAGTTGTCGATAGTTGAACATATTCAAGACTGCTTTGAATCTTGTTCGAATGTTGTCGAATAGATACTTGTTGCAAATCTCATATATTTCTACATATTGCTCGACAATGCGAGTATGCATGAGCTGATTTGATTAGCTACATTCTATAGAATAAATCTAGATTAACTATTAAATTGAGAGAGAGAGAGAGAGAGAGAGAGAGAGAGAGAGAGAGAGAGAGAGAGAGAGAGAGAGAGAGAGAGAGAGAGAGAGAGAGAGAGAGAGAGAGAGAGAGAGAGAGAGAGAGAGAGAGAGAGAGAGAGAGAGAGAGAGAGAGAGAGAGAGAGAGAGAGAGAGAGAGAGAGAGAGAGAGAGAGCTGGGGGGGGGGGGTTGTTTGTTTCGTAGTGATGTATTTGTAGGAGTGACAACTTCTCAAAAAAGTCAAGATGGTGCGTCAATGCCAACTCGTGCTCAACCAACACAAGTTACTCATCCAATGAACTGTTGCAAGAGATGAATTGGTACATTCATGCACTTGTTCATTGACTAGCATTCATATCTTTTTTTTAATTTGTTATTAGCAAATGTTTTACAGAAAATGAAAAACTAGATGAGTAAAAAGCCTTTAACAAAAATTCAATTGAAATTGTAGTGTTTATATTTTTAATATGTGAGTAAATAAGTAAACAAACATATAAAAAAATGCAAAAGTACATCAGATCATAAAATTGTCCAAGGGGTAAGAACTTACGTGATGATGAGATGTCATTATGTTCTTCATTATTTACATCTTTAGTCTTTAAAAGAATTATAATGTCCCATATGTGCTAGCAATTATTTTTTGGTGTCACTTCACATATGTTTGCTAATATCCAAACAATGAATATGGCAAAAGATATATCACCTTTTTGTTCTCTTTGAAAAGTATATGCTTAAGTCATCTTAGACAATATATATATGAAAAGTTTATAGATGTTTGTTCGGGCGATTATAATATAGTGTCTCAATCAAATATTTGATTGTAAAATAACCACACATAAGATCAATATTAAATATATGGATTTTTGCTAGCCTTATGAAAGTTCTTTAGTCATGGGTTTGAAGGAAATATGCAAGTTATAGTTATCAAATCAGTAAGTTTCTCAATACAATCCAACCATTGTCCTTCACTAATGTTGACTTTCATTTTGAAATAAGACTATGAACAGTGTAAGAAATTGACCACTTTAACTTATGCTAGGGAAAGTATACAAATTTTTCTTTAAGTTTTTATCATAAAGAATTGCTTTTACCATGAAGTCTATAGAAAAGTACATCATAGTTCATAAGACAAAACCAAAAGACAAGTTTTCTCCATAAATTAGAGAAAGATAAAAGAAATAATCTAAGCATAGCATAAAACCTAAAATATTAGAGAGCGATGTTGCCAAGATCATTTGTGTGGCTCCCAAGTGTTGGAGTTTAATCTTACTCTTACTCACCTAATTCTATCAAGCTGAGAATTCCTATCCACTATACATACTCACTCCTTTTGATAGCTTGCAAAAATGAAGTGTTATTCAAGACAGTCTGCAGTTTTACACGCATATTTGAATAGTTCGCAAAAATACACAAAAATTTGAGACCAAGCAAAGGTCGACGCAATTTGACCCCGCCACTCAATATTCGAGTTTGATTTCGAACTATGGAATCGACTAGAATCATGGTACCACTCAGAATAAAGTATTTTCTCTGCCCAATCTAATGCAGACTACGTCACTGTTCAATCATGCTATTGTATGTAAATCATTATCATTATCCGCCTATTGACTACAGTTCATAATGTATTGATCAGATAGTCTCTTCTTGTAAAACTCACCTAGTGTTAAACACATCATTTACAAGAATTGATTAGACAATAAATATTATTACCTAGTATATACATAGACATAGCAGGATTCGAATAAGTATCAATCAATTGTAACAGATTATTTGAATCATTAGAATCTAACTGTGGGAAGATATTCCAATGGGATTTCCTTGGATTGCATATATACTCTTACAAAATGGTGTGCAGTCTCGATGTTGCTCTTTGCATAGGGTTAGAGACAAGGATTTGGGCTGAAATGTTGTCAGACATGATGAGTGTGATGGCCTTATATTTGATCACTCCAAGCTCAACAACCAAGCTCTTAATCCAAAGTACCTCTTTGGTTTTCATGGTGGGGACTTTGTACTTGACCTTGGTTGAAGAGAGAGAAACAATTTCTTGTTTAACCAAGAAAGTTCTCCTTCTCCGATGAATGTTGCAAAGGCACTTGTGGACTTCTTGCCTCATTCAATTTGAATAAGCCCTATAAACCATGCCAAATTTGGGTGTACTCGAGAATATTTAAGTATTCTTTTAGCGAGCTTTGAATGCATAACTTGATGTGCACTTGCATGTGTTGACTAAGCTTATAGACACTATACATTAGGTTAGGTCTCATAATAGTCATCCACATCAATGAGCCTATATGTTACCTAAAGAGAGTGATATCTTTAAAAAAAATCATCCTTTCCATTTGGCACTTTACATGTTGCTCCATTGGAGTGTCTATATGCTTGCAAGTATCCATGTGATTTATTTTGAGTATTGAAAGAGCATACTTGGATTGACAAATAAGACTAAAATATGTAGTTTTGTGTACCTATATACCCAAAACTTAATGTAAGAATCATAAATCTACCATTTGTAGCTCTTTGTTAATATCTAGTTTGGTCTTGTCAACTCTTACACAGTTTCCACTTGAAATGAGATCATCTACATAAAACAATAAAAGCACAATGTACAATGTTAGATCATATTCACTAATATTGAATCCAATAGAGATAAGAAAAAGATTAAGTCTTGAATTTTAGGACCTTGAAGCTTGCTTGAGTCCATGCAAACTTCTTTTGATGTGACATACTTTGTGCTCCATCCCAACTTTGATTAAACCCTTGAAAGTTGGGGAAAATGGGAGACTAGAAGATTCTGCATGTGAAGATGCAAAGAAAGTTAGGCTCTGCAAAATGAGTCTTTTTCCCTCGGTGCATGAATTACATCTATCAGATTCGAATCAGAATGCTGAGTCAAATGACTCGACTGATTCTACTTGCTTCTAACTTTGAAATTGTCAAAATCGATGTGATTGATAAGATGGACAAACACAAAGTCATTTAGAAAATTGATTGCGGAAGCATTAAATAGTCCACAGAATTTTATATGAGATTTAAGGGACAAAAATGCACAAAGCACTAGATCTAATAAGCATACATTCATACTGACATAATTACGAACACGATAAGGCGATGGAATTGAATCCTGAAAGTAGCAAGTACAAACTCAACTAAAATGGCGAGCACAAAACAATTGTAGTGATAACCTCGTACTCGAAACTATCTCTTACTTACTGACTCTATGCTAACTTGATGATTCAAAGATCATTCTTAGGTCTTCTTTTCTGGCTGACCAACCAGTGTAGGTAGTAATTGGTCTCCGCAAGACATTTGCAACGATATTTTAGCCGCCTTGGTAAGACTATCAGGATTTGAAAAAACTAGGAATTTCTTAGATGAACAGTGGAATATTGGCGAACAAACAGATGGAAGAAAGGGTGGTGCTGGTGACATCGGTAGATGGTGTGGATGATAGGCATGAGAATGGATGTAGATTTTCCAATGCTTGTGTTTCTCTTTTCTGAAGGATCTTCATCATGACTGGGGTACTTCTTCTGATTGAGACGCTTTGGATTGCCCATCTACTTGCCTAGCCTTGTCGTTATCATCTTTTATTTCGTGACCTTGGCTATCGATCGTGTTGATGGTGTTGCTAGCAATGTGGCTACTCCAGTGGATTCAAGCAGATCCACTCTCTCCCCCCCAAAAAAAATCTGTTGGTGAAGATGTTGTTATCTGGAACATGCATGCAGAAGGTTGGATCGGCGTCTGGAACACGCAATTGAAAACACGTTGAACATGCGTCTGGACTAAAGATTGAGCAAATTTTAAGTAAATTTGTTTTGATCTTGCTGTAGTGGACTCAAAGATGAATATATTTGTGAAAGACAAGAATCAACTCTGACATGACGTGGATTTCTGAAAGTTGTAGTATGCTCAAAGATCGGAAAATGGATAGATGAATGAAAATGTGTTCTTGAGATACTCTACGAAAGACTCTCGTGCACAATGGCTATTTCTCATGCAAAAATCAATCACACAAAATGAATGAAGGACAAGGAAATGAACGACATAGATAGTGAGACTGTATGGCACTTGTCGAAAAAACTTTCATTCAGCAACATTGATAATACACCTTGAAAATTGCATTATCCCATTGGTCTTGAAGAGTTATAAGAGAAATGCTGATATGCCCTTGTTAAAAAACAAGGCAAGGTTGGGGACACTAAATTGACCATCATTGATAGTAGATATTGTAAGATATGGCTTGAATTGCGTAGAAGGAGAGAATACTATTCCCGTTAGTCTCTTTCGGAACATGAGATTCATAAAATGAATCACTTGTAGATTTCCAATTCTCAGATTTGGTTTGTTATATCCAATGTTGGAAATCTCATTAGAAAGTGGATCCTCATATAGAACTGAGGTTGTAGGAGTGGAGATAAAATGTCAATTCCCTGGGGAGGTTGCTCTCGTTTGGGAATAGTAGCACATGACGGAATATTGGTTTCTTCTTCGTCTTGCAAATTACTCAGTTTATATAACGTCTATTTTCGATTATGATCTGGTAAATGTCGTGGTAAGGTAGAAGTTCTCAAGGAACTTCTCGATTGAGCAGCAGTCTAACTGTTGGGTGCTATCATGTGGTGTTCTCATGAGGATCCTAGCGTGATTCATAACTGACATGTCGGATAGGTAGGATCTTGTTGGGTTGTATTGGGTAGACTTTGTAACTGTGTTTTCTGACATAATCGGGACACTCGGCATGATACTTGGCCTTGACTGGACAATCAACCATGAAGTGGCCGGTTTCACCACAAATGAAACATCTGTTGTTCATGGGCCCTTGTATAATGGCATAACCATCTTGTATGGCTAGTGGTTCTGGACTTTCAGGTGGGTATTCATGATAAGTCAAGGAATGTCCAGATTGTGACGGTTGTTCTTCATATCATTGGATGGCATGTGCTTGGATAGACTGAGATGAAGGACAAACATCAGCAGGATGCATAGCCCAACAGTGTGGGAACCATATTGGTTTTTGTCTATAAGGTACATGTGCAGGGTTTGGCTGACCAAGCATACTGCGTTGGATAGACTTTAGAGTAGTTTGAAACTCATTGGTGAGTTTCTCCATCTACAGTTGATGTTGTTGACTAAGCAACTCCAGTTGTGATTTCCAAAGCTGATCTCGGGTATCCTCAATCTACTTCGACTCTTGTACAGGAGCACGAGGTGCTTTCCGTTCCTTGGATTCATCAGCATATGATCCCTCGTCTTCTTCTTTGATGGCATCAGACATAGCTAACTTTAGACTCACATATTCGTCATTGGATTTAAGCTCGCGTCTTATCCATCTTGGAAGGCCGACTAAAAACCAGATGATGAGCATCTATTCGGTGGGCTATTCTTGCACTTGACTTTTGAGGCGTTTGAAACGCTCAATGTAGTCTCGTACATGTTCATCGTTTGTCATCTCGATGTTACTCAATTTGACAAAAGGGCTCTCTATCAAACAAAATGATTTAAAACACTTGATAAAGGACTCTTTCAGATCAGACCAATCCAATTTATCTTCATGGTCGAGGTTAAAAAACTGGTCACGTGCTTTAGTGATCATGGTCATGGAAAATAGTTGGACCATAGCATTGGGAGATGTTTCCCTATACACATCACATGCATTCTCAAAGATTTTCAAAGATTTTTGAGGGTCCGAACTACCATCAAACTGGGTAGATCTTGGGTGTTCTCTTTTCAAAATGAGCTCCGTGAGTAGCAAAAGCTCCATTCAGGTGTGTTTTGATGTGTGATGTTTTAACACCATGGACTCATGCTCATGAAGATTTGGCTCTATCAAGTTTTTGTCCCTCGAATGGGTTTGTGGATGGCTCGTGTATTTGGGACCGCATTCGGTAGAACCTATGACATCTGATTTGTTCTACTATCGAAGACCTTATTTTGTATGGATAATCGTTTGGGATTTCATGATTAGTATGGTGGTCCATTGTGTACTGTCGTGTATTTTTTGTGTTTGGTCTAAGTTTTGGTTTTTTTGGATTTTTTAGGGTTTTTGATTTTTAGGATTTTCCTTACACAAGTTATGACACAGAGTGTCATTCCAAAGTTAACGTTCAATCTAGAATGCGTCTAGATTCTAATACTCTTAAGTTTGGGGTCCAGAATAACTTAAGATCCACCAGAGCTTCTTTACAAGAAGTTTTACTTTTGGCATCCATCAACTATCCGACTCCATTTGAGTTTTCAGAATAGCATTTCACTCTTTTGTAAAAAATCGGAGCAAGCGCAGCGGAAAGAAAAACGGAAATGAAGTGACAATGAATGAACTGTGTGAGTCATTGTGTTGTGGGAGCATTTCATTGTCAGTGAATCGGTCATGTACAGTATGCATTTAAGATTGTCGTTGCTTGTGCATGAATTGTTCTAATGGTGGCTAGAACTACTTGTGATCAGTGGACACAATCACTCATAAAGAGAGCTACTTTGTGTTCCCATTGGAAGGTGCATAGCTTGAGGGAAGGTGCTCGGGCCTCCTCTTGCCTCCTTTCATTGGATTATTGTGGCATGCTTTATTTGTTAATTATTTAGTTAGCCGCAATTTATTATTTCATTTCCCTTGGGGAGTTAGTATTAGTTTTATAGTTTGCTAGTTGGGAAGCCTTAGCAAGCCTAGTTTATTGTTGATCCTTGCTAGTTGGGTACCACCTTAGCAAGTTTATTTACTTTCCAAGTAGTGGCTAGTTGGGTACCGCCTTAGCCACACCTTAACTATTACGAGCACCAGTTGGGAAGCCTTGGTGCTCCCTTTTCGTTTATGTTTTTATTTCATAGTTGTTAAGCTTTGTATAACTTGTAAGGTGGACGACCGGTCTACCACTATACTACGCACGAACTCTTCATTAGACCTAGCCACCGTAGAAAGTAGAAATACTTCCAACACAGCTCGCAGTATAACTTGACTAAATTCAAAAATATTCTCTCCATTGGTTACGAAAAGGACAATATTTTCACTAGATCTAGAATATGACCGCCATCCCCAAATTCAAATCAGGAAAAATTGCAAAATGTTTACATATGCGTTCCTTCCACGAGAATGGAAATATGGGTGACATCTCCAATTATGAACGCCATCATCACTTTGGAATGGAAATATGAGCGCCAATAACCTATTGGAATGAAAAAATGAGCAGCATTTCCAAATTTGAATCAAGCATACAAGCATGGAGATTGGATTGATCATACATAATATATAATATAATCAAAGATGAGTACTTTGCTTTGCTTCATAGAATCTGGTCATAGTACTTTGATGTAACTGATTACTCTATTATTTTTTTGATGATGACATTGTATCATCTACATGTGGATATCCCTATTGATTTGGCACCTTTGCAGAGAAGAGGAGGCAAAGGAATTCAAATATCTGTTGAGGATCGTTCTCGTTACAGGGCAGAAGAAAAAAAAAACTTGGATTTGTGGATAGATGGAACATTATATCCACAAGATCCAAGCACTTTGACACATCCCACATTCTCTTCAATAACTCATTTAGTTACATGCATATGCAATGGGCATAGTGGATTACTAGGATATTGTGAAAGATTGCAGAACCATGGAAAACAACTATATATGAATAAAGTTCACTTTTTAGAAGGTGAGTTAATTCGGATATCCTCTTATTGTCAGAATAGAGATTGTCATCTCCAAAAGACGTTAGAAAGAAATGAACAACTTAAAAAAATAATGAATCATTACATAAGATAACAATCAATATCAAATCAGAACTAGAGCAAATGCAATCAGTCCTACATTCTATTCGTATTGAAAACTTACAATTATTGAAGGATGTGGATTTGGCAAAGAAGAAGGCTGAAAGTAAGAAGCGAAAGCGACAAGGTTGCAAGGATATTCAAACGCTTTCAAAAGGAGGTTATCGAAATAGAAGGATCCGTGCATTCAAGTAAGCATATTCTAATTTTTGTAAGTTTTTCAATGACATTTGGATTTAATTTCAGCTATGGTGATATTTTGTTAACTATTTGTTTTTTTTGCAGATCTACATTAGTAGCTCCTCGGAATATTAAAGACAATGCTTCACTAGGAATGTCATTGGGCACAATATTGACTTGCAAATCCATTGAGCGTATCATGATGAACAATAGGATTTCAAATGTGAAGTGTAAAATAGCAGAGTCTTTGATGGTGGACATTCAAAAAATTTAGATAAGATTATAGTTCAGGGATAAGCTTGTGATTTTGCAGGTATTAGCAGGGAAGCATATGCAACAATATTTAAACTAATTAGGGAAGCTTTTAAGCAAGTTCAAATTAGAAAAGTCCCAATCCCTAGGACATATCACTTGAAGAAAGAGAGAGATACATTAAACATAGGTATGCATAAGATCACTGGAACTCCATTTCATATTGAGGAGGTGTATGAAACTGATGGAAGGTCGATATTCTATAATGCATCAAACAATTTATTTGTTGATCTAAATTACTTGCTGAGATATAGCATCACATTCTATGATATAACCTATGAAAAGGTGAATGGCAAAATAGTACTTAAGTTAGATGAGTCAGAAATTGTGAAAGGGCAGAAGTTGGAGAGGGTTAGTAAAACTCTCATGAATGGTGCTCTATCACAAACAGAGAACCAAGAAGATTTCAAATTCACTGTCCAGTCAGAAAATGATATATGGTGGTTGGCAGCATTTCAAGTAACTAGCCTCATTATTACATTACATTCATTGAATAGTATTAATACATTGTAAACTAAGTCTGATTAATTCTTTGGACCGGTGCTAAAAGAGGATCATGATATATTATCATGGATATTCTCAAGGACATCTTATCCTAGGATCATCAAGGACCATATGAATGGAGGACTTCTCAATGTTCCAGGAGTTGGAGACTTCAATGTTGAATGGCACTTAGCAGGTGATTTGAAAACATTGAAATGTATGTATAATGTCTCTCACGGTGCTACATCAAAACACCCTTGTTTGTACTGCATGAAAATGGCAAAAGATGTAACTAGGAGTACAAGAATTACTAGAGAATATGCAGATCCAAACTGAAAGCCTGTGCTGCCTATCCCCTTAAAAAATGTGCATGTTTGCACTCTTCATGCAGAAGTTAGATTAATAGAAAAGATCATTTATCTTCATATAGTTTTTGCTTGGAATACTAAGCCAGCATCATTAGCAAAGGAAACTGTCTCTCGATTAGAAGATGTTTTATCGAAAGTAGGACTCCATAAAGGACATGTCAAAATTCAAAAAGATGAAAAGCTTTCAGGAAAGAATGGGAACATGACAACTAAGCCAAGCATAGGAGGAGCAAAAGCACGTCGTTTCCTATCAAATCATACTGGTAAGGCTTCTAATATTCAACACTCAGTCCGGATAGATATTATTGCTGCCACTCAGGACTTTGAGAAAGACGGCAAAACCAGAGTACTAAAAGTTGATGTATGGAAAAAGCTTGATAGTATGATTGCTATTTTAAGAAAAGAAAAATACTCTGATATTGATAAGAAAGCTGTCCAAAGGACTTGTGTTGAGTTTGTTAATGAAGTATCAAAACATGGGGAGAAGATCACATCACTCATTACATGGTTAGTATAAAATTTTCAAAATGCTTTCAAATTTTCATATATATTTAGATCCAAACATAAGACTAACATTATGATTTTGACATATGCAGCACATACTAAGAGATCATACAACATTTTTTGCAAATACATATGGAAGCTTGAGTGTATGGTCATCACAAGGGATGGAGAAGTCACATTGGCAAGCACGAGCAGCATTTCATCGAAATACACAACATGGAGGAACCAATGAAAAACATAACTACATTTTTCAATTGTTTCAGTGGTTCTACCGCAGAGTTCAGATTCAACATATAACAAAGTCTACACAATACAACAAGTTTAGAAAAGCATGCAAGTTCATATAGGAAGAGAAGTTAGATGATTGCTGAGTAGAAGATCATCATTGTCATCAAATCATGACATGTTCAGAATTGCTTTGCAAATTCATTGAACAAGAAAGGAGAAATACTCAATGTAAATGTATTGATTGTATTATACCAAAACACAAAGTGTCAACTATTCATCATCAGATTTTGTGTCAGATTCTATGGCAGTATTGTCATGAAGGAATTCTCTGCTAGCGTATGCATCTAATAGATGTGCATTATCCTTATTTCCACTAAGCTCAATATAAGTGGAATACAATGAATAATGGGAGCTCCTTAAAGGAACATTCCCATCAGTAAAGCCTAAAATGTTCAAAACAGAAGATCTTTTGACAAAAATGATCTTATTTGTCTTTACAAATTTATGTCCTCCTAGGTAAAATGATAAAGCTTTAACTGCCATTATAAGACTCTCCCTGACTGGATTGAGCTTGGAATGAGCAATACAGATCTCATTCTTCAGGAAATGCCTAAGATAGTGGCCAAGTCCACTATCCCTCTGGAACGAGGATGTGTGTTGTCTGAAACCACCTCGTCTCGCAACAAAATCATCTGTTATGAGAGCATCTTGCAATAGGAAATATGTTAGCAATAAAACATTCAGTGATTAAAAACATTTTAATACATTCAGTGATTAAAAACATTTTAATACATTCAGTGATTAAAAACATTCTAATGCAAGGAAGTTTAAACACTTACACATTCTTCATCATCCGCAACAACCAGATCAGGATGATCAATATAATGACCACGTACTGAAGTGGAATCATCAGTGAAATGCAATAGTGATGGATGAGGGAAGCCCATCTGGGATTGAAATGCCGTGAATTCTTCATCGGAATGGTCTGCCTCGCCCATCCTCAGCTATATTTGCTAAAGTCTTAGTCAGGCATTCGTCACCAGTCATAAGTCCCTCTTCATCACCAAAATCAATACCAGCAACAAGGTCATCTGTTTCGAAATCTACGAAGTCGGAGAATTCGGAAATTGTGTCAGATAATAAACATAGAACCTCGTCTTCACGATAGTCAAAAAAATCTACATAAATTAGCAATAGTAAAATATACATCGTCATTAATATAATATACAGACAAATTGAATAGACATTTAGACTCCTCTATAGGGTTGGATTCATCAGCAGATGTATTTTGGCCAATAAAAGAATCTCGTAGAGAATCAGTATTTACATCAATAAAGTCACTTTTCTTATCAGGAGTGTCGATAAGAAAGTGACTGATATCCTTAATAGCTGATTGAACAGAGGATGATACAAAAGGAGGGTCAGCAACATAAACTTCCTCATCATCTGGGATCTTAACTAACAGAAAAAGTACGAAACCACTCTGATATTCAACCAATCGACATTTCTTGTTGCAATAAGGACACAGTGAACTGCTTCTGAAAAGATCAAACAATTTGGTAAACATTCTATCCAGTCTATGTCTGAAAGCTGGGAAGAAATGAACAAGATCAGTATAATGCATGTACTGGAGTGAACCTATGGAGAAAACAAGCTTACTAAGTATATCTCTGAATCTAACATAATGTTCATAAAAAACGTCAGAATTTGGTTGTGCAGTCCTGAAAACATGTAGATATGGCCTGAATAGGCTGTGGAAGTAGTCTAGGTTTTCAGTAATCCCAAATTCACTAAGAAATGAACTCAAGCCTGAATCTTGTGAGGAACCTGAGGAAGAGGCCATGGAAGTAAAGTGAATATCGCACTTGTGCGCGAGGGAGAACTAAAACAAAACTAACTATCAAGATGGCGCACAAGAGAGATATGTACGGCAAGCAGATACCGAATATCGCACTTGTGCGCAAGTAGGTGTCGTTGAAAGCAAATGGACAATAATGCGCGCGCACAAGAGCGATATGCCGCGAATTTCGATAACAAAAAAGGTAAAAAAATTAATCGGTTTTTGTGCCATTTATACTAAATTTTTGCACGTGCGGTCAACGATCAATGGACACGTGTCTACTTTCGATTCGACTACAGGCACTAGCAGGTGTGAGGTGACACCTAGACACGTGTGAAATGACACCTGGACACATGTCGCGTGTTCATTCGTTTGCTCGACAACATGTGTCACTCTCGCATTTGGTCATACAAATCCCACACGTGTAAAGTGACAGGGTGACACATGTCACTCTCTCATTTGTCCGTACAACTCCCACACGTGTGACAGGACGTTCTTTTGCACGTGCAAACCGCAATATAAAATCACAAACTTCGATGAATTTTTTTCACTTTTTTTTTTCACTTCGCATATCGCACTTGTGCACGTCCTTCACAATCAAAATTCCACCTACTGCCTTCCATGCGCACAGGTCCGATACATCTGCCTACGTGTCCCCCCGTATCGCACTTGTGCGTCTTTCTTCAAAACTAATCGCTCTCTCTTATATTCAACTTGCACAGGTCCGATATACCATACATTTTGTCTGTATATATCGGTCCTCTGCGAGATCTTTATCATCCTTCCCTGCTCATCCTCGCCGTCACGCACAAGTCCGCCATTGCATAGTACACGTCCATGGATAGGAGAAAGCAGACAAGGAGAGACTTCTTCTCTCCTGGCTCATCCTTAGCCCCTGCGGTTGCCATTTCACCTCCTGCAAGACCTAGAACACGCAACCGCAGCAGGTGGCTCTCTGAGATATGCAAGTACCAGAGATCAACTGCTCTGTTGATCCAAAGAGCTCCATTCTACCGTGCTATCCGAAACATAACAAGAAATGATCTTGTACAACTGGTAAGATATACACCCAATGCTCTTCAGTGCCTTCAGGAGGCTGCTAAAGATTACCTTAGCCTTTTTTTTGAAGATTCATTTTTGCTTGCCATCCATTCTAAGAGAGTTACCATACCACCCAAGGATTTTCAGCTCTTGATGAGAATGAGGGATAGGTTTTGCAGGTTACACGTATCTCAGCCTGCTGCTCCCAGACCAACTCCTCTAGATAGGACTGATCTTTCTACGAAGCGTCCTAGTAAGCAGACAACCCCCAAGAGAGCTCCAAAGAAAGTAAAGAGGGTAGACACCACAGATTTTGTGAAACCTGACTCGAAATCAATTGTAGATAACGTTGTTGTTGATAATGTTGTAAATATAGCTACATCTGTTTTGGATACCCCTTTAATTACTATAGATACTACACATCCACCTCCTCTTCCTCCTCCAAATTTTTATACATATATAGATTTGGATGATTATCTTAAATTTGAGAAAGACATATCCGATGCTATAGATACAATGTGGGCTCCCATTCACTTATGCATGATGGATATAAATTTGAAAGAAAAAAAACAATGTTGATGCATCTAAATCATAATCTGAAGAGCATCAATAAAGAAAATCACTTATAATTGTTGTAGAATGCATATGTTTTGATATACTTACAATTTCATTTCTGATGATCATGAGGATTGATATCATGGACTTTGATTTTTGATTGTATATATACATGTTGTACTAAGACTTCTGATATAGATTGACCTCCCGGGGTAGTCTTAAACTCCAAAATTTTTGCTTTCCAATAAGATTTGTAAGTCATTTTTGCTCTTTTCTTTTGTCAAAAATTGCTCTTTGATGATGGATGCAGCAATACCCGCGAGTTTTTTGTATATTTTGTTGGCTTCCAATTATCAGGTTCATCTTTCTCATTGTAAATAATCACAAACTCAATTGTAGATCTGGGTCTCCTTGCCATTGCTATTTTCAAAGCTTGGGCGCCAAAAATCTCTCTAATATGATACTTAATTTCAATTTTTAGTATCCACATTTAATCTGATGTGAATGCCAACATAGTCATAGTTACTGTGTATACCATATTTTATGTAACTGTACATACTGTATTTCTATAATTGTAAGTAGTATAGTTAGAAAATTTCATTATACTAACCAGCATAGTCAAGTAAATTTAACTTGAGGTAGTGACGTCGGACAGATTAGCACGTGTCGGGTAGGAAAAAGAAACCAATGGGATACATCCATGCTGCCGGGACACAAATTTCAAAGTTTTCTATATTGCATTTTTATTTTTTAGTTAATTTGAACTACGTTACGTAGAACTCAAATCTGTGCATTTTGATTGGGCCTGGTGACGGTCGAAACTAAAGAAAAATAAATAAAAGTATCTTTACAAAGGGTCTTTTTGATATTGACCTCTAATGATACTGCAAAACAATCAGTGATGGACGGCGAAAATATCACAGCAATAATATTACATGAATCACTAACATAGAAATGTCAGCTGCTATTGCCTGTTGCAAGAAGAACGTGAACTTAGAGCAGGTCCGCCTTGGCTTCAGAATAAGTCTGATTTGTCAATATATAGAGGAGACTGTTGTTAGATTAGTTTAGAAGATTTGCTTAGGCAATAAGGATCTATCAGTGAGTCATTGGGAAACTGGATGACGTGGCCAGATAGGCTGCAGATGTGTCCAGTGAGGTGTCATAGTGCACTACTAGTGGTGCATGGGCCTTGGAGGGTATAAGTATACCTATTGGGCTCTCACTGGTGTATGCTTGATTGTAGGACTGGTAGCTGTACGTTGCTGGTGTGATGCCTCATTCCTCTTTGTGATTGATCCATAGCTTGGGGGCTAGATCCGTTTGATCTAGGTTTGGTTGAATTGGTTTGTCCACCATCAGGTTCCCTTGTGTTGCTTGTGATTGGCATGCTTAGAATAGGATCCTTGGATTGAGGACTTTACACCCACGATCTCTCGCACAACCACTTTTGTACCTTCTTCATCTGCACACTATAAAGTAGAATTCAAATGTGATCAGTGCAAAGTACCTGATAGGACAGGCAAGATCCTAGCACTTGGAAAGAGACATGGATACTTGTATAGATTAAGTCATTGCTTTTTAGTCTCTAGTCATGTGCTCAGTACTTCTATTCAAGCAAATAAAAGTTTACTTTGGCATTATAGACTTGGTTACTTGAATCATGTTGTTGTACAACAAATGTCTAAACATTATATTGTTCTTGATCTAGACTATCCTAGTAATAAAGTCGAGTTACCTGTCTGTCAAGACTGTTTAGTTGGTAAACAGACTAGGAAACCATTTAGATCAAGCCATCAGCATACTACTAGATGATTGTTAGATGTTGTGCATTCAGACATTTGTGGCCCGATGAAGAATCCTTTTCTGAAGGATGCAAAGTATTTTATAATGAATTTTATTGATGAATTTTCTGTTAGGACTATGGTGTATTTTATCTAGAAGAAATCAGAAGCTTTCAATTGCTTTAGAATCTTCAAGGAGTATGCAGAAAAAGAGACTAGGAGGATGATCAAGGCCTTGAGGTCTGACAATGGTGGAGAGTACATCTCTACTAAATTTAAGGAGTACTGCCAGAGCCAAGCCATTGAGCAGCAATTCATCACTCCTTATAGTCCTCAGTCAAATGGCTTAGCCAAGAGAAAGAACCGTACTCTGGTTGAATCAACTAAATGTATGCTAGCGCATGCATCGCTGCCCAAGAGCTTCTAGGCCGAAGCTGTCTCCACTGCAGCTTACATCCAAAGTAGATGTTCAACCAAGGCCCTCTCAGGCAGAACACCCCATGAGGTGTGGACAGGATCTAAGCCTTTTGTGAAGAACCTACAAGTGTTTGGATGTGTCGTCTATGCTCAGATCCCGAAAGACACAAGGAAGAAATTCGACTTCCAAGGTCTCTCATGTACGCAATGGTCTGTACAAGACCTGACATCTCTTTTGTTGTAAGCTCACTTAGCCGATATATGGCTAATCCTGACATTATCCATTGGAAGGTTCTCATAAGAGTCATGGAATATATTCGAGCTACCATGGACCAGTGCATCTACTATGGTGAAGTCAACAACGACAATCTCCATCAACTCAGTGGATACTCTGATAGAATCTGGGGAGGAGATGTAGACAATCGTAAGTCCACATCTGTATTTACATTATTCTTCAATGACGGCCTTATCTCATGGAACAGTCGTAAGCAAACCTCTATCGCTCTTTCTTCTCAGAAGTTGAATACATTGTTGCTTCTCAATCTATTAAAGAAGCATTTCGGTTGAGAAATTTTGTGTCAGACATTAGTTTGTATCAGTATAGCCCTACAATCATATTCTGTGATAATCAGAGTGCTATTGCCTTATCGGCCAACCCTAGATTTCACTCTAGGAGTAAGCACATTGAAATCCGATATCACTACATTAGGGACAAGGTTCTCAACAAGGAGGTAAGCTTAACGTACTATAGATTGCAAGACATGGTTGCAGATATATTCACAAAGGCATTAAGTATTAATGCATACAATAAGTTTTGTGCATTGCTTAGTCTGAAGATCAAGGCATTCACGGATCCAGATCAAGAGGGGGTGTTGGATTTATCTCCTCTACTCTTCTAAGTCCTATGTTAATCTACCTCCATTCATGCTGCTGTATTTTTACTCATGTTGTCGCACAGTCTGCATATTTGAACTGTTTGTCGCTACAGTCTGCATTTTTACTTAAGAATTTCCACAAGCGAAAAATGCGACATTGTCGTTTTTTCACCTACGGGCCACCCCGACAGTCTACATAAATACAAGCAAATTTGAACAGGCAAAAAAGGTGACAATGCCCTACAAATGCCAAAGGTACCCTACAATAGCCAAAGGTACCCTTATAGAAAAGGACAAGGTAACCTGTAAATCATTTTCTAAGGCATTTTGATGGAATGTCGCATTTTTTGCATTTTCACCAACGAAGCCCGATGTCACGACCTCCTCAAGCTCATTCCATGCACTGTGCAATCAGATTTGACAACAACAACAGCCACCCACAATCTTCCATAGACAGCACAATCACTTTTGTACCTTCGTCATCTGCACACCCGTAAAACTTATGTATATATTGAATATCGTTTTAGTATTCAATATACAACAGAAGATAGAACTAAACATCACTTGTAATTAGCAACAGACATTGCAGATGCCTTTGCGCATTGATTCTTTTCTTCCAGATGTATTATCAGTAATAGGTTCATCACCTTTACAGATTGTGTGATTAGCTTTGTGAGCACGTTGTTACGTCCGCTATTGTTTTGTGCTCACCTCCATTATTGACTTGTATATTTCGTTATACTTAATCTGATTATAGCTCTATTTGTTCAGCGTTCAGATTTGTGTCAATACTGCAATGCTTTTCTACGTTTTGTTTGGCTTTCTAATTGCTTAGTCTGGATGTCTGCCTTTCACGACTGATTATTAGTCTAGCTCTTCGTGACTAATAATTTGTCTAGCTGTTTGAGACAAATTATTTGTCTGATGTTTTGATGCTTAATGTTTGGCTACGTAATCAGATCGAATGTGATTTCTATCACTAATGTCATGTTCGAGATTGATAGACATAGTCATGCATAAGGAAAGAGGGCGATAGCTTAATCCGTTGCGCACAAACATTTTTTATTCGAGTTCGTTTCTTTTCGAGTTCGTTTTTTTTTCGTGTTCATTTCTTTTCGAGTTATCTTTCTTTCCCCCCTCTTTCCCAACACAGACTTCGGACAAGTCGAGTGCTGCTCTCAAGTCTTCAATAAGGTGACTTCGACTAACTCAGAGACTTCGGATAAGTCACAGACTTCGGACAAGTCGAGTGCTGCTCTCAAGTCTTCAATAAGTCAACTTCGGCTAAGTCGATGTCGGGCTCAGAACCAGAGTTGTATTTGCCAACAGTTCTATAGGAAGGTAATGAACAGATCCTCATTACCAGTTGAATTTAAGGGAAATTCCAACATCTTTTCCAATTGGGAAAGGTTAAGGCCAAAGTTTCCGTGTATTCTATGCACATAAAACCTTCTATGTGAATCTTATAAGCAATACATATAAACTACCATATTCACAAATGATATTGTATTGTAGTTTCAAACAACAAACTCAAAAGTAACGCTCCTGACTTGGTTAGCTGTAACGGATTTAGAAAATATTGGAATGTCCAGGTGTGCGCCCAAAAAACACTACATTCACTATGATTCTAAAGCAACCCTAGGTCAATAAGCAATTCTCATCGAGAAATCACTATTACCTAGCGAGTAATTGTCTCTATACAATTCTCATCAATATGTTGACTAGTTTATGCTCTAGTTGGATAAACAATCTGAGATCGGTCATGGGCATGACAGTTGGAGACCTAGAATGCGATCTGCGTCGATCACTACCTAAAGTGTTAGATGATACTCGACCTACATGTATTCTTCTAAGTAATAACATTTATTACTCTATATGTGCTTTGATTGGTCATTTTAAATTACAAAAGAATTACAAGAGAGCCACAAATACATTATATAGAAAGAGTGGATAGAATAACTAGACATGCATCATGTGAAGGTGTCGGCGTCATATGATGAGTACTAGGTTGTTGTGGTGCTGATGAAGTAGTGGTTGCTCACGAGAAGCAACAACATTTGTAGTCATCCCAGTGCCTTGCACATCCATGGATCGAGGCATTTCTAAAATCTATCTGAAGCATATATTAGATAAAAAAACCATTTATAATTATTAGGATATTTGTTCATCAATTTTTTTAAAACATTGAGATTAAAAAGTCATAAAACTAAGGTGAAAACATGGTCTATCATAAATAAAATTAAAGTGAAGTTATTTCTCTCTTCTCTCTCTCTCTCTCTCTCTCTCTCTCTCTCTCTCTCTCTCTCTCTCTCTCTCTCTCTCTCTCTCTCTCTCTCTCTCTCACACACACACACACACACACACACACACACACACACACACACACACACACACACACAAATAGAAACAACAAGCAAATCCAACAATTCACAAATCCAAATAACATCAAAGATATCATAAAAATATGAAAGATGGAGAAATATGAAGACCAAGGACATCCAATTGCAAAATGGTAGAGGTTCCACCTTCTTTGATATTGGCCAATTTCTACCTCCCTTATTATTTGAATTTGAATTTAGGGAGAAAGGACCCTTCAATCTCTAACTTGATTTTTAGGCCTCTATACTTATTTATTTCCGTAAATAACCTAAAAGACCCTTTATTGCTATCTAAGTGATCAAATAACAATGTGATCACTAGGTTGGACTTACATACACAGGGTGTCAATTCCCTCGCACTTATTTTCTATTTTAGAATCTATTTACAATGTATGCTCATATTCTGCAAAATTCCGACAATTTTCCAATATGCTCACCTTGGAATTCAAAGAGGCCAACATCATTTAATAGTATGGTGCCTGCAAACAACCAAGACTAAGAGCTAGAATATGTTTACAGCTTTTCTAGGATTAACTACATTTTTAGATCCACCAATAGGATGTAGCATAGCTTTAATAGAAGTAGTCTGTGACACTACTTCTCTTATCAAATGCCAACGATTGGCCTATATATTACCTTCCTTCTAGTCGAATCGATCCATGACTATCTTGATATACTTCCCAACTATATAACCTTCCTTTTACTTGTTGGTAGGCGAGAAAAAGATTATAATTTAGTTTATCCTAACTTAGAGTTTAAGCTTGAGCCATATTTAGAGAAAAGTGTGATAAGGAAATGGAGGTCATGGACGATTGTCTTGTGAAGTGGAGTAGCTATATTGATCTCCACAAACACTCGAGAAAAATAAATTGATAAAGTGGTTCTGTTCTTTCATGGTAAGGCTTCTTCTTGGTGGCAAGATTTGCAACTAAAGTTGGTCACTTGGGATGTATTCATGGAGATTTTCAAATTAATTGTGATTCAAAATACAACCACAAGTTTATTAATTGCAAAATGGAAACTAAGAAGGGCACGAATTTAGAGTTTCAAATGAAAAGAGTTTAAAACTCACAATTTTAAAAAATTCTAAAGACAGAATCTTCTCACCTTGTGAAGAAGCTAGATTAACCTAATTGAAGAGTAGAAATGCACGATGAAGCTCACAGATCTATGGGAGAGGAGAGAGAAACAATAAAGGAGCAATTTACACAGGATTATGAGCCCTAACCCTTAGACAAATGTGTTCAAATCATGGTTGTTGATGAAGCATAAGTACATCTCCAAATTGTCCACCATGATGAAAATTGTATAGAATTTCTCTAGGAATCTAGCTCGTGTGAGGGGTTTCGAAGTAAGTTCTCTTCACTAACAAAAGAGTCTTATTTCAAAGAATAGGAGTACATATTGAGATATGTTTTTCCTCGAAGATATAATAATTATTTGAATTATAGTATCAATCCATCTATTAATCCAATCTTCAACAACTTCAAGGCTCTCTCTCTCTCTCTCTCTCTCTCTCTCTCTCTCTCTCTCTCTCACGACCAACTCAAAATTTCTCGCTTTGAAGTAAGGGCAACCACTTATGGTGTAGTTAGATTGGAAGACTCATTAGCTCTATAAGAGTGGTCGTTTTAGCTACTTGGAAGCTGGACCAACCACTTACAATGCACTTAGACTAGAAGACTCACTAGCTCTAGAAGTGTGATAAGTTCTACTTTCCTTTGTAGCTACTTGAAAACGAGGCCAATCACTTAGGTGTCAAATTAGGAGACTCACTAGTCATAGAAGGGTGATGGAGTAGGTTCTACTTTTGCTCTTAACTACTTGGAAGCCGGGCCAACCACTTGGCACCGGAAGAGTGGAGAAGACTAGGTATCTTTGTAAGTGGGAAAGGACTTTAGCTCACCTAATGGATGGGGACCTTGGGTGCCTTTTATTTAAGAATTATTATTATGCTACAAAAAGGAAAATATGGTAAGAATAAAAAAAAGTATGAAAAGAGAGTGGTCACTTGCCAGCCATTCGTCGTAACACGCGAGGTAGGTGGACGTTTGACCAGGTGTACCGGCCTAGAAGTGGCCATCTAACTGCCGTTTGCGTATTGGCTTCGTGCAAATAAAGAGGCAATCGCCGGCGGAAGCGTTCACGCCGCCTACCGCTAGATGCACGCCACGTGTCTCGATGATTTTTTCGATGAAACGTGGACGAATCTGCACGCATCTGTGAATATTCAACGGCGGTGGGGTGAAAGTGTGTCGTGTCTGTAAGATGAGGCCGGGGCTGAGGAAGGACGAGTAGCTATTCGGACAGAAAGAACGGCAGAGGTGATTGTGATTAATTAGTGCGCTAATCGGGGATGAAGGGGGATTAAGTTGGGATTAAGGGGCTTAAGTTTCTGGCTAATCGGGATTAAGAAATGTGAAGAGTGTTAGGGATTTGTGCAGGGAGCGAGATCAGCGTACGATGGCAGCAGCAGCAGCGGCAACAGCAAAGGAGTAGACCCCGCACTGAGCATTGCGCCGACGCGCAAGGATGAACGGATGACAGAAAAGTGCAAATTGCGTGTCAGATAAGGATCAGGAAAAGCAAATTTGGTGAATCTTTGAACGAGATAAAATCAGAAGGTGACAGAAGTGAATTACTGGCTCAGCAGCGCAGTATTTTGTGCTTTGCAAGGGTAATTTGAGATGCATTTGCTGTTGTGATTTTGTTGTGGGGAGGGGGTTTTTCTTGGGGTTTGATTAGAGTTTTTTTTGGTTTAGATTTCTTCTGGTTTACGTAGATTAATTTGCTTATCATTTGGTGCAGGGAGATCTGAGGAGATTTTTTTTTTTTCTTTGAGAAGAGATTTTTCAGTATAAATTTCGTCCTCTTAACGGTGCTTCTATCAATTCGTTGTTTGCAACAAAGTGGAAATCGAGGACACGGAGCTTCTACTATTTTCCTTCTGGATTGCTTCTATTGTGTTGCTTGTGATCCTGTTGTAGGGAATGCTTTTCTTGCTATAAATTTCCTCTGGTTTATTGTGATTTTTCAGATTTGCTGCTTGGAACAAGGGGGAGTCGGGGATTATTTGCTTCTATTGTTGTCATTACCTGCCTCTTTGATTGCTTCTAATAGCTTTGGTAGGAGAATTTGAGGATAAAACTTTTTCTGAGTTAATGTGTTTTTTTCAGATTTATTTACTCAGAACAAGGCATTCGGAGATAGATTGGTTCTATCATTTTCTTGTACGTCCTCTTCATTGCTTTCATTAGAATTTCTTTGCTGTCGGGGTATTTGTACCGAGATCAGTTTCAGTTTTCTTCCAGTAAGTTTTGTGATTTTCTCCGATCTGCTGCTTGGAACAAGGCAGTTGGAGATCGATTGCTTCTATTTTTTTTTCTTGTGTGTCCTCTTGATTGCTTTTATTGTTATTTTTGCGCTTCATCGTTCGTGCATCTTAATATCTGTGGTGAGATACCAAGCATTAAAAAAAGCAGGTCGAATTTTTGACTTGTCAATTCGATCTGCTTTTGATCTTGCTTGGATAGAAGAGTATTCGTACAATCTGGTCCAGAGAGAGAGAGAGAGGGGAGAGCGAGAGCGAGCGAGCGAGAGAGCAGAGAGCAGAGATGGCGCCACAAGATCCTCTCGCAGAAAACAATGGCTACACTTTGGATAGTCAAGGACCTGATTCCTTTCCTTTGGGAATGAAAATTCCGAGTACTGTAAAAGTCCGTCGGCCATCTGCTGCAGATCTAGCCCCTCAGTCTCCCATTCTGGCAGAGAGCCTGGCAAAATCTCCAGTGGATCGTGTTTTCTGGAGAAAACGAAGCCTTCACCGACTCTTCTCATTAGGCAACATGTAAGTTTCGTAGATTCGCTGTGTAATTCTAGCTTAGCATGCACATATCTTTATTTCAATTTTCCGATCTGCTCATTATTATAGCTAAATATCACATCGTGATCTAGACGTTTCGGCATTGGTGCTCACTGCTTTATGCTCCAACATCAGGGTTGCTCTTTTAAGCTCTCTATGTCTTGGTCTCTCGGTATTATGCTTCCCTTGAAACCAGTCGTTTGGCAAAGTTCCATATGCGGATAAAGCTTTACATATGTCTTCTATGCACTCTTTAATGTCCTCCTTTTGTTAGAATGAATATAAACTCTTTTTGGTGACGAGTCTGTTTCTTCCTGATGGTGTTCAGCTTTGTTGTGGTACGTACTTACTCAAGAGTTATCTTGGAGCTTTAATCTGTACAACTGTTAAATACAATATGCTGATCCAATTTTCTCTTTTAACAGGGATGCTAAGGCAAGGGATTCCAATATCCCTCAATCCATTGATGGAAAGAGATCTAGGAACTCTTCCTTTCGCTCTTTCTTTGCTATCGACGGCATCTATGGCTGAGCTATATTTTTATCGTAATATTTGAGCGCATGAAGTGCAGGAGCATGTATGAAAACGTTCGTTTTCATAGCAAAATAACAGCTGCTACTTTGTCATCCATGCCACGCTGATAGTTAGTTAGTGTCTTATAATTAGGGAAAACATTTTTCCTAGTGAATGTCGCACTCTACATTATGCATTGTTTAGTGGCATGCAGACGATAGAGAGTTAACAAGGCTTTAACCATTTGTTCATTTAGCGAAGTTTCAGCTTTTATGGCTCTTTATGATGCCGTTTTTGGTGGTAGAATTGCACATCCAGGCAATGGCGAAACGTCTCCCTGGAACCAACGAAGAGACACGACTATGCATACCCTTTAGTATTTTTGAAATTAATGTTTCAACTAGTTCTTCTAGAATTGTTACTGAAATGAACGACATCACACCGGAAGAAAGCTCCAACTATCAATTTAGGACATCTATAGGCTTTGATAATGATGGAGTATGTTTTGTTAAGAGGGAACGACTACTCTCGCACATTTGCTAATTATTTGTAGCGCTTGCACAATTGAAAATGTGAATTTACTGTTTGTCTTATCAAGCTTCTAACTTCGCCGCCATGTGGCTGCTAATTTAAACTTTGGTACTGATTTTCTGTTCAAGTAACAAGGAAAGGAATAAATTGCGTCTAACCTGCCTATCTTTTTACTCAGCTCTAGTGACATGGTTCAAACGGAGATCCAGCTAAATTAACCGACCAATTTATTCTATCTATCCCTTCGTACTCCACTCTACAGAGACATAATATACATGGCCTAGCTGATTGTTTTTAGCACAGTCAAGTGAACGTCCTTTTTAATTTTGCAGAAAGTCAGAGCAGGAGCTGGACGAACATGCCAGAACTCAGATTGTCGAGGATTCCATTTATGTCATGCGTATGAATGATTTTGGCGGCTATACCGTGCCTGCTCAGGGTCTTTATCCTTTTCAGGTACAAATTTGTGGCCAAGGAACTTTGATTCCCTTTGTAACTGTATCATGTATAAAGTGTTTTTTAATAAAAAACCAACGAATTTTGCTGTTTCAAATTCGGTGAACTCGAGAGACTTTGATCTGTAGACGTACGCCAGAGTTCCGAACCCGGCACGTAGTGTATGGTTCTAGTTCAAGGACATTCTATTTTTCACTATCTATTTGCTCAAATACAGCACATTCTGGTTGCACGAGTTGGGTCAACCAGTTTTTTTTTTATCTTTCATTCTTTTAAGTCGAAAGGAGTACTAGATTCTGTTTCTGTTGAACTTTCAGTGGAACTGGGACTCTGCTATAGTGTCAGCTGGGTGGGCTGTTTTTGATGAAGCAAGAGCATGGGAAGAATTGGAGAAACTCTTTTCTGGTCAGTGGGAGGATGGTATGGTACCATCAATAGTCTTCCATAGGCCATCAAATACGTATTTTCCTGGTCCTGATATTTGGGGAACACCACAAAAACCAAGTAAAAGCACTGGCATAACGCAGCCCCCTGTTGCCGCATTGTCTGTACGCTTTTTGTACGAGCACACTGAAAATCCGGAATTGGCGGAACAGAAGCTGGTGTCCCTATTTCCGAAGCTTCTAGCGTGGCATCGATGGTGGTATAAGGTGTGGTTTTGATTACGTGGTCTATTTGAGAAGTCTAGTTGATTTTTAGAGTACAGTTAAAAGTTCTCGCATGCCTAGGTTAGCACAAGTACAATTTCTTCTCTGGGCCTTAATGCATATTGAGTCTCAAAGGCATAAGTAGAGCTTTATTTTCTGCTGATGTTGTATTCAGGCACGTGACCCAGAGAATACAGGCGTTGTTGCAATATTACATCCTTGGGAATCTGGTATGGACAACAGTCCTGCATGGGATGAATCAATGAAATTTCCTATCGATAAGTTGCCACGATACGTGAGATGTGATCTCAATCATGTTGATTCGTGCATGAGGCCAACACAGGAAACATATGACCGTTATTTGACCCTTTTACATAGGTATGTGTTATTCCATAGACTAAATTACGTCGTAGATAGTGAGGTCGAAATTTAGTACCCGATATCGTCTTTTGTATCTAACTGCTATCTCATCATGGAACATACTTGTGCTTAGAGCCAGGGTAAATTCAGTCAATTTACGTGTCTGAATCTGCGTGTTTTGATTGTGTAGATGGTGACTTAGTAACGAGATCTGTTTCATAATGTTGTTTTTGAATGTGAGCGTAATAAGCATATTCATTTATCCTAACATGTTCTTTTGATGTGAGCAGGTTCAAAGCTGCAAACTTCTATGACCCAAGCAGACTGTATTGGATTTCACCATTTCGAGTGACTGACCTTTGTGTTAACAGCATTCTTATTCGTGCCAACCGTGACCTTAGATGGTTAGCACTTAGGTTGGAAAAAGATGACATTGTTAAGGAGATAGACGAGTGGCTTAATAAAGGATTTGAAGGTTTTAAGCAACTCTGGGATGAAGATTCTGGTCTTTTCAAATGCAAGGACCAACTTACTGGAAAGCTAGCGAATGCCCCCATCTCTGCAGCATTTTTACCCTTGTTCGCAGGTTAGACTAAGTTCTTGAACTTACTTAATGTATCGTCAATTGTGGTGAAAATAAATCTACAGAACAGTGCAAATCTTTCTAGGAAATACATTGCGCTGTTCAATGTGTGGTTCTTCACTTTGTAGACTGATAGCATAGAGAATTTTCTTTTCATTTTTCACCTGAATCTTGTTTTGGTTGGTTGTGATCCTATTACAGGTGTAGCAACAAAAGAGCAGGCAGATAAGCTGACGCACAATCTGGAGAGGTGGCTAGGCCAAGTAAATTATGGTGTTCCAAGCATGGATCCTGAGGATCATCGGTTTGAGCCTCTGCGTTATTGGCGTGGTCCCGTCTGGATTATCATGAATTGGATGATCTCAAATGGACTTCGCCACTACGGGTAAGTGTGGTACTCATGCATTGTAAGGTTTTGCTTTGTGAAGAAAAGTACCATTTGAGTTTAAATGTGATTTATTAGTGCAGCAGGCCTTTGATTCAATTTCAAGAAAACATAGCACATCTTGCTAATAGCGACTGATGCTGTGATATTGTTGTTCATACACAGATATGATGAGCTAGCTGATCGGATTAAAGATGACTCAATTTCTCTTACCACTAAAGCCGGTTTGAGAGAATACTTTGATCCATTAACAGGGGATGGAGCTGGTGGTCGTAACTTTTCGTGGACAGCAGCCATGTGTTTGGCATGGCTGGATAGGCCCGCTGCAATTGCGATAGGTCATAAAATGAGTGGACCCAAAAAGCATTTAAATGCGTAATCTTACAAATTATACCCGGAAAACAGGAGAATCTGGGGTTTAGAAACATTACTAATTTGTCAGCTTTATGTTTTACAGTTCCATTATTATTAGTGTACGCGCTTATGTTTTTTCTAATGGATTAAGTAGTATTCCATTAGCACATGTAAGACGCATACACGGGTTTGAACTTCGTATAATTACAGAAGTTCATTCATTATCTTCCTGAGAGTATTCTGACAGCAGAGACTGCTTATCTCACCTTTTGCATATCCTATTGATAAGATCAACTTTTCTTGTTTAACAAATATATTGTGGATCCAGTGTTGGATCTTCCAATCAGAAAGTAATGCAAATTGTATGGCATAAGTTGCAATTCCCTATACCTTTTTTTGTTTGAGTACCTTTGTTTTGAAATCAAGTTATGTCTTCATACATACATTTGCTTTGCTCTAGATCATTTTATTCATCTTGTAATTTGTTTATTTGAGGTTTGCCAAATAGTATCTCTAGATCCATGACAAAAATGATATTGGCTGCAGGGACTTCGGTGCATTTATCTAAACAATTGAACAAACATGAAGTAAAACTCACAGCTTCAATTATTACCAAAGATATCCTATCAACAAGTAGAGGGAAAAGAGTTTTTCAAGAATTAAAACCATGGAACTAGCTATATACATCATTTTTGCTTCAAGGATCCTTACGTTCAATGACCACCCTACCTAGTAGATGGAAAAAAGATATTCTCAAGAATTAAAAGCATGAAATTAGCTATATACAAAAAAATTTGCTCTAAGGATCCATCAACAAGCCATAATTTTATTACAACTAAGGGGAATCAGTCGAGAGGGTGCTATTATTACTCATTTCAAATGGAGTACGACTTACCCTTGAGTGGTATTCTCAAATGGCAATGAAGAATGCTACCTCGGGGCAAGTCAAGATGCACTCCATACTTGACTGGCCCTAGGGTATTATTGGGCTCGACTCTCAACCAATAAAATCTTTCCTTGTTTAAATTTGAATCATGCATTTGATGTACTGGTCTCTAAAACTTGGAATATGAAAAGAATTTTTTCAAAGTGGGGTTATGCTTATTTATAAAGTGGCCTTAACCTTGCTCCCACGTATTTTTGAAACAAGATCATAGATCATGAAACACAGTAACATACACACAAAAAGCACTCTCCCACACTAATCTCACATAGCAACTGTATTTCTAAAAATCAAAATACATTGTACATATAGTTTTTACTTTGGCAACCCATGAATGGCCAAGGTTGTCATTGGCTCATCGACTTGCCTCGTGGCGAGGCCAATCGGTCCTAATCCTCTGATTTTAACTCTCTCCCTAAAAGTAGAATCTACTTTTCATACACTCATGTACATAACATCAAAGTTAACAAACTTTAAGTACATAAAGTTTTGATCTAAACTTATCAAACTTATCTCTAGCGAGTGGCTTAGTGAAAATGTTAGCTGATTGCTCATTTGTACTACAATGAACAATAATCACACAAAACATAATCACAATATCAAACTACCAAAACTTTAAAAAATACAAAATCTTAAAAAAATTCTGATGTTGCTAGGAGATTCAGAATGAAAATTCAAAACATTTGCATTTTGACTCAATTTCATTGCAAAAGTTTTAGATACAAGTGTCCATTAGACATATGTGGTCAATTTTCATGCATGCAAACGAGAGAGAGAGAGAGAGAGAGAGAGAGAGAGAGAGAGAGAGAGAGAGAGAGAGAGAGAGAGAGAGAGAGAGAGGGAGAGGGAGAGGGAGAGGGAGAGGGAGAGGGAGAGGGAGAGGGAGAGGGAGAGGGAGAGGGAGAGGGAGAGGGAGAGAGAGAGAGGAGAGAGAGAGAGAGAGAGAGAGAGAGAGAGAGAGAGAGAGAGAGAGAGAGAGAGAGAGAGAGAGAGAGAGAGAGAGAGAGAGAGAGAGAGAGAGAGAGAGAGAGAGAGAGAGAGAGAGAGGCTAAGAGTTGACTAAAGCTTTTCAAACTTATTAATACTCATTCTCTTCTAAGCTTCTTAAATTTAATCATAGGCCATATCATGCCTTTCATAACATATTTTGAAATCCAATATGACACATTTTCTAAAAAAAATTATTTTGTAATAGATTATCATAGGAAATAGTATTTAAATAATACAAGAGAAAAATTGAAGGGTGAGTAAATGGAAGAAAAGTAAGAGAAATTAGATAAGTATATGTCTATTTGTGTATGTACAGAAGTAGTAAGAAGTGTTATGAACTATGAAAACATGATCACATACAACAGATTGTGATGTAATTACCAATCATTGCATGTTCTATTTGTAAATTTAAATACATAATAAAATCTTAGTGAGTACATCTTAGATTTCTTGAGTGAACTAATAGTAAATTTCTTAGCTGAATGCATAGTTAGAAATTTAGGTGATTGTACCTTAGATTTCTAGGTGATACACTTTAGATATTTGAATGATTCATTTTAGTTAGAATCTTAGGAGAATGCATAGTTACGTTTCGTGGAGAATGCATTTTAGATATTTGGGTGCGTCATTGTAGTTACAATCATTGGTGAATACAGATATAAAATTTAGGCGACTGCATCTTAACTTTTCAAGTGAATACATTATAAATTTTTAGGTGATTCATTCTAATTAGAATCTTAGGTGGTTGTTTGCATTTGTGCACCATACATTTGATTTCCCAATTATGATAGCAGTTCTCCTTTTAGAAAGAGGTTGTAAGAGTTGTACTTTCAACTCTTCAAATTTTTTTTCTCTAATTTAATACTTCTCTTCTACACACACTTTTGTTTTAGAATATGATTTTTTTATTTCCTCATTTTTCTTTTTATTTTTGAAGTGCTTCTCATGGTTCCAACTCTTCTCATTTTCACTTGAAAAGTTTGATTCTAAACTTGAGCTTGAAGTAGAACTTAATCAGTGTCAATATCACTATCAAAATCTTTTGAAGAATAAAAGCTTAATTTTCTTTGAAGAGAAATGAAGATCTTTTATATCTCAAAATTCAAAAAGTTTCATAATTTTTAGTTGTCGATGTGACATGTTCCAACATGTTAGTTTGTTCTTGACGACAATACCTTATAAATTACTCTAGGAAGTCCTCCTAGGAACCATTCAATTTGCATAGCCACAATATACTATCCTAATATTGGCTAGTTAGCTTCTTTACTTTTCAAGTAGAATTCCTTAAAAAATTGATCCCTTCTTTTCAGTAGAATTCAATTCAAAAAACATTCGAGTGGAATATTCAATTTCTCTAAATTGCTTCAAGAATTGGTTTTAATTCTAACCAAGTTAAGATCACCAGTGATCATGACATGCATTGGCACGTGGATTCATGAGCAACAAGACACATGACTGACAACAAGTCGTGGTTCAAAAAATTGGAGTTTACTAATGATGTGTCAGAAATCAGTGGGAATGAGCCGAAGCTGGTGGGAGCGAGCTTGGTGCGTGGATCGGAAGTGCCACAGTTAGCAGCAAAACGTTGAAATTGAAAGATTTTTGAGATGCACAAACAATGATATAGTAGTAGGACTGAAAAATTGCACTCTGATTGATATCAACAATGAGTACAATGGCTTGAAGTGATAACTTCAGCTTACAGTCATTGAGCGTGATAACGCTGGCTATGAAAACTCGAATAATCAGAAGAAGTTTTCTGATGAAGATTCTACGATTGATATCCTACAAAATATCTACAACTACCTTCTGTTGCATTTATTACAACCGCCTCATTACAGTTTATGCATGTACAAAGTGGGCGGACTGTCAGCGCGAGGTTGTGGGGTCAAATTTAGACCGACAATATCGAAATTACAAGTATCGAAAAATATACACTAACTTGAAAAATACTGACTTGAAAAATATAGAATTAAAAGAACAATCTCCTCAAACTGAGACAAAAAAAAGGAGGAGATGAAACAATATCTGTTTCACTCTATCATCGGCTCACTATGTATGCAATGATCTACACTCGACCAGACCTTGCATATTCGATCAGTTCACTCAGCCAGTTCCTATCGAATCCAGGTCTCACCCATTGGAAAGAACTCACAAAGGTCATGAAGCTGGTTTCACATAATTTGTGCAAAGCTCCATGACGCAGTTGTAAGGACTTGTCATCATCTAATCGCTCTGTTGCTGCTATTCGTAGAGATGGTATTAAAAATTCAATTGGCATGACAACATCTTGACCATAACCCAGTTGACACGGTGTTTGATTTGTGCTACTCTTGTAAGTAGTTCTAAATGCCCATAATGCTGCATGCAATTTATGTTCCCAGTCAGACCGACTCGCTACAACCATTTTTGTCATAATGGTACAGAGAATTTTATTGGAAGATTCAGCTTGGCCATTACCCTTGGGATAGTATGGAGTACTAAATCAGTGTATAATGAAAACAATCTTCCAACAAACACTTTATTGTTTGATTAACAAAGTGTTTACCACGGTCACTAACAATCTCGATCGGACATCCAAATCTGATAATGATATTTTCATAGAGAAACTTAGCCGTAGATTTTGCATCAGCAACTTTAACAGCTGTGGCTTCAACCCACTTGGTCATATAATCAGTTGCGATGATGATATATCTGGCCTGAGATCCTCGTGCCGCAGGATGAATAGGACCAATATAGTTCACTCAAATGGTGCTTGCAATAAAACTGGATGTAAGGGTCCATAATTTTGTCGCGTAGGATGTCGTGCTCATTGGCAAACATCACATGACTGAATATAATTTTTGGTGTCTTTATGAAGTGTAGGCCACCAACACCCTGATTACAAAAGTTTGCAAATGGCGATGTCTGTAGCAAATTGTCCTCCGCCCATTTCATAATGTGAACACATTATCAAATCAGGTATTTCATGCGGTAAAATACATCTACGAAGAATATTATCCATTCTGTGATGATACAATTGTCCTGCAATCAATTGATAAGATTGAGCCTTATGAATTAATTGCCTCTTTTGTACTTTTGTCAAGGAGTCGTTAGGTTGCCCTAGCATCAGGTACTCAACAATATCCGGTGCCCACTCAGGTATTGCTTCAACATAGAATAACGCAACATCTGGTAATTCATCATCCACTTCAGTATTAACTGGTGCGGATTCGATTCTTGAAACATGGTCGGCAAGATCATGTCGTTTTCCCTTCTGAACCACAACTCGAAAGTCAAATTCGATCAATAAAAGTAACCATCTTGCAATACGCCCTGTATTGCATGTCTTGTTTACCAAGTAAAGTAACGGTTGGTGATCCGTATAAAATGCAAAGTGCGTTTTCTATGAGGTAATGTCAAAATTTCCGTATAGGAAAAATCATGGCTAACGCTTCACGTTGTGTTGTCGAATAGTTTTTCTTGAATCCGTAAGCTGTCGACTTGCAAATCGTATTGGATAGTCTTTCTTATATTCAACCTGGCTGTGTCAACACTGATCCAATAGCATATTTTGAGGCATTAGTGTGAACATGAAATTCAATCGTCCAATCTGGAGAACGTAGTATCGGTGCTGAAGCTAATGCTTTTTGTAATTTTTCAAAAGCTTCTAACACCTCAACTGTCCAAATAGGAATAATGGTCAGTTTGTATATAGGTCTTGCAAGATCGGCAAAGAAAATAATAATAAAAATTCGATAATAATTTGCATGACCCATAATCACATAAACTCCACGAATTGTTGTTGGCGGTGGTAATTCCACAATGACTTTTATTTTTAAATAATTTGTTGCCTTGATACCACATGTCCAAGAACAACTCCATGAGAAACCCAAATCTGACACTTTTCTAGATTTAAGAAAATTTGGTACTTACAACAACGTTCAATTTTTTTTTTTCTAATCGATCCAGATGGTCTGTCTATGGACTCGAAGGTCATCCAAGTAAATTTCAAGGAATTTTTGTAAATAATTGAAAGCAACCTGCATCACTTTTTGGAATGAACTAGGTGCATTACAAAGTCCAAAAGGCATTAGTTTATAAGCATAAGTGCCCCATTCTGTTGCAAAGGCTATTTTATGGCGATCTGCAGGTGCAATCTGGACCTGGTTGTATCCACTGAATCCATCCAAAAAACTATAAGCTTCGGATCCAGCAAGGCGGTCCAAAATGCTTTTAGTAAAAGGTAATGGAAAGTGATCCTTTCACGTCACTTTGTTCAAAGCTTTGAGATTCACACAAATTCTCAATTTTCCATTCTTCTTAGGAACAATGACAATGGTGAAACCCATTCCATATGCTCGATCTCATAAATGAAGTTGGCTTCAAGCAATCTCTGTAAGTCTTTCTTTATCAATTCCGTAACATTAGGATTACAGCGATAGAACTTTGTGACCTTTGTAACTACATCAGGTATTAAGGGTATGGTATGCTCAATAATTGATGTCAGAATCTCTTTGAGGTCTTTATAAGTATAAGCAAAGCAATCTTGATACTTAATAAGCAATTTTCGTAGTGCTTGGAACTGTTCAAGAGTAAGTTGTGCTCCAACTTGTACAATCTTTTCTGGTTCTCATAGTTCAGCAAGATTCATAGGCTGCGTCCTAGCTGGGCCATCAAAAACATCCTTGAATTCTAACACTTGTTCTTGTGGTTCACGATGTGCTTTCGGTAACATGATAACCACATCATCCAGAGTATAGCATTTGAAATGCTCTGGCATATCATGCTGGACTTTATCTGATTGTTCTTTGTCAAAAGGATTAGTCTTGGATCTTCGCTTAGTTTTCTTAGCAGGAATCAATCGTGGAGGCGATATCTTTCTGGACGGTGATATCTTGCGAGAACTCTGACTTGAAGAATCATCCTTGACTTTCTCTTTATCTTTATCCAATAAGGGTGGCATGTTCTTTGAATCAACCTTTTGAGGTGGACTTCCCCATTTTAGGATCATAATATAATATTGCTTAGCTTGTTTCTTCGTCATTGATCATGTGATCTTGTCTTCCTTCAATATAACTGTTTTTGGCGGTTTTATTGTTGGTTTATCAGGAATATCATGTACTCCAAATCTGGTAGGATCCATGTGATTTAGAACTTGTTCATCAGTAAGTTCAACACTGTCATCATAAGTCAAGACATGCCCAACTTTATTCACTAACTTGACATCTAGGCTTGTGACATTAAAAGTTCCGCAAAAAGGCCTAAAGTCCTTTTATTGACTTTCTAATTAACCAAATAACTATGTGATCATCGGGTTGGACTTACACACGCAGGGTGCCAAATCCCTCTCACTTATTAACTCTTGGGATCCGCAAACCCTCCAACACACGCTCCTTGAATAGCAACTTCGATGAGTATCTCCTATCCAGAGGTTTGATAACCACTTCTTCAAATTTCAACCTTTACTACTTTGCTCGTGACTCTAGCATCACATTGATTGTGTTGTACTTAGATTACCTCATAATCACAAATAATGATGATGATTTGATTAGTGCAATAAAAAAAGATATATCCTCCAACTTTGATATGACTCTTGGTTTGATTTACTGTTTGGAAGCGAAAATTTGGCAAAGACGTGATAGCATCACACTTACACAAACGAAGTACGTGAAAAAAATTCTAAAATGTTTTAAGATGTGCAACAGTAAGCCAATGTATACTCTTGTGGAGGTCGGTAAAAAAATTTCTAAACACAATAAGAGTGGGCTAGTTGATGCTATTTTATTTTGCCAATTAGTTGGTTCACTGATTTATCTCACAACTACTCATCCTTATATAAGCCATGTTGTAAGTGTTGTGAGTCAATTCATGGCTATGTACAAGAGACTCATTGAAGAGACTCGTTACATTAAGGGGACTCTAACTCATGGATTGCTATATGAGAGACAACGAGCTTTATCAGTTGTGCAAGATTTCGAAGATTCGAATTGGGCAGACTATGTAGACGACAGAAGATCCGCCACAAGTTATGTTTTTCATGTTGGTGGTGTGTTTTCTTGGTCCAGTAAGAAACATGATACATTTGCTCTTTCCACCATAGAAGCAGGGTACAAAGCCCTATGTTCAGCTACGCAAGAGTAGTTTGGTTAAGAAGGATGATGGAAGACATTGGCATCCTGCAGAGTAAGTGATCAAGTGTGATAGCCAGAGTGCTATTTAGCTAGCCAAGAATCATGTATTCACGTAGGCACGAAACACATATATCATTTCATTAAAGAAAATTTTTTATCCAATGGAATAGATGTGGTGCATTGTAAAATAGAGGATCAGCTAGCAGACAAACTTACTAAAACTTTAAGTTTTAATAAATTTGAGTTTTTGTACTGTGACTATTTCTGATTTTAGCAATATTTTTAATTTTTCCATTTATAAGACTGTTAGTGCGCCATGTCGATGGTACGTAATGTGTAGAGTCGGGACAAACGTCCCATAACGGAGACTGTATTGCCATGTAGTGGTACCCCCTAAAAGAGAGACTGTACATGTGTAGTCTTTTATCTCTTTTGTAAATATAGTTCATGCAGCATTCTCTTGGGTAGTGATCTTACCTTCAAGTTGTGAATGTATCTAATGTGTTGCTTGCTAAAGTAGCTAACTATTACTGCCAGTGAGATCCGTGAAAGATATTGCAGATGGACCGAACATTTGCTGGAGGATTGTCGCAAATTCTCAAATCGAAAAAAAAAAAACAATAGTAGCAACAACAATATGCTACAATAGTAGAATGTTTGAAGGACTTTGAAAAGGTAGTCGATGAAATAACATTCACGACCGACAATATGTCAATTCTTGGTATTTGGATTCAGGTGCTATTTAGCACATGACAAGCCAACGAAATTGGTTCTATGAGTACAATCAAGCTATGACTCAGAAGTATGTTTCATTGGGCGATAACAATACTCATAGAATTGATGGTGCAGGCACTATCAAGTTGCAATTTTGAGATGATACTATTCTTATTCTAAATGTTCTTCATGTTCCAAATCTTACCAAAAGTCTATTTTTTATAAGTAGAATAGCTGACTTGGGCCATAAAGTCTAATTTGATTCTAATATTTGTTCGATATTAGACAAAAGCGAAAAAGTACTTACACTCGGAAAGAGACAAGGTAATCTTTACAAGCTTAGTCATTGCAATTCTTCAACTGTTCATGCTTTACCTACTTCTACTTTGGAAGATAGAAATTTATTATGGCATAATAAAATGGGTCATGTCAATTTACTTGTCTTAGAAATATGCAGTTAAACAGATTGTTTGAGATCTCGACTGTGACATCAAATCAGACCGTATAGTTTGTCCAAGCTGTATTCTAGCCAAGCATGCTAGAACTCTATTCATATCTAATTTATAACACACATCCAAAGCTGTGTTGGATATTGTGCACAATGACATGTGAAAGATTCAACTAGTTTCATCACATTTTGCAATATTTCCATATTTGGCATATTGAGGCCAAAACTTGTTTTAGACTTAGAGGTTGACTTTTCAAAGTTCATTAGTCTAAATTTCATTTGAATAAACACTTTTTGAAAGTGTGGGAAAGATAGAATGCGAGTTTGAGTAGATTCAATTTGAATAAGTTGGGTAGATTGAATCTAGACCCAAAATTGGTAGGGTTAGCATTTTGGTGAGAAAGCCAAGTGGCCAAATAGGGTTTGGACCTGTTATAAAAGGATGTAACTCGTGGAGAGAGTCATCTTCTCTCTTCTCTATCTCATTTCATGCTTATACATGGTTCTCTTGGATTCTACTATCCATTGGTGCACTATCTTGGTGATTGCTTGCAATTCTATGTGTAGAATGATCTATATTTGCTATTTTTGGATCCACACGTGTGAAATACAGTAGCTTGCTGGTTTTGTACGGATAGCAACAGTACATAATCATTTCATTCAAGTTTGATTAAGTTCTATTAGTGTTTGCATCTCAAATTGTGTGTAGATGCTGATTTTTCTACATTGGTGAAATTGGTAGTGTATTTATCTTTCTAACCAAAGATCATTCAATTAGATTGGATCTTAAGGATCTGAAATCTTTCACATGGTATCAGAGCTTGTGTTTCAGGTTATGAAGGAGGAAATCAGATCTATCAATGATTTGGTGAAGATATCAAGTCTAGAGCATGCTAGAGAGGATTCTACACCAGAATCGGATTTTTTGCTTTTGTAGATTGGATCTTTTGTAGATCAAAACACTAAATAGGTCAATATACTTGTTCAATTCCATTTTTTGAATTCACATGCTGGATTTGGCCAATTTTTGGATCATTGGTTCAGCCTAAGTGGTGGCTTATAGATTGCATATCAAATTTTCAGCATTTGCATGTAGATTTGGAATAGTCAATTTTTTGTGATTTTGTCAAAACCCTAATTTTGATTGGATCTCTAGATAGTGAGGTTGCTGGACTTCATTTGAGTGTGTTTCAATCTTAGGAAGTGGCAAAAGTCATTAGATTGAGGATAGATCATAGGTTGATCAAGATTCCATGATTCTATGTGTTGATTTGCTTGGATAGGTGCTAGAAGAGAATTTGTGAGATAGTTTCAAATCTTGGTGATTTCTTTTGAAAGCATTTGTTGTTGTTCAAAGGAGTGCTTTGTGCATTGAAGCAGGTTGAAAGAGAAGATCAGGTCATTGCTACATGGCAACCTCAATTGGAGTCATGTTGGAAGCCAATGATAGGCTTACCTCAAGTAGCTATTCATTATGGAAAGTGAGGATGGAGTCACTTCTTGAGATGAATGATGTTTTGGATATTGTTGTAGGTTTGGAGGAGAGACCAGCAACACAACAAGATCAATTGAGGTATGAAAAGAGTGCCAAGAAGGCTCTACACATGATAAAGATGAATGTAACCAATGAACTTCTCAAGGAAGTTGGTAAGTGCACATCATCTTTGGAAGCTTGGAATTCATTGAAGAAGCTTTATGAATCCAAGTCTACTTCTAGAGTGTTGAATCTAAGAAGGCAAATCTTCTCTTGTTTGCAAAAGAATGAAGAAAGTCCAAGTACTTTTGTTTTGAGAACGAAAGCATTGAATGATGAGTTAGCTTGCATAGATGAAAGCATTAAGGAAGGAGAGCTTATTCAAGTGATTCTTAATAACTTGTTGGATGCTCATGCTAACATTGTTCAAAGTATTGCTATTCAAAAGACTTTGCCAAGTTTGATGGATCTTCAAGAGATCTTGATCAATGAGGAATATAGGCTTCAAGCAAGAGGTGGATCTACATCGACACTTCAAGAGGATGCTATGTTCACAAAGGGCAAATTCAAGGGCGAAACCAAAAGCAAGTGGTCTAAAGGGCAAGATCAAGTGGATGCTTCTTCAAGTGGCAAAAAGAAGGATAGATCAAAGCTCAAGTGCTTCTATTGTGGCATCAAAGGACACTTTGCAAGTGAGTGCTACAAGAAGAAGAGAGATCAAGGAGACAGGCAAGGTAATCTTACTCTTGATGAGGATGGTTTGGATGTGCAAGATGCAAATGATGAAGCCTTTGTGATGTCTTCATGTATGCTTGCTAATGATGGAGATCTAGATCCTTGGTGGATTGATAGTGGAGCAAGTTCACACATGACCTTTCACAAAGAGTACTTCACTTCTTTGTTGGCATATGGAGATGACGAGAGGGTGATCTACACGGCCAATGATGGTGAGTGTGCAATCAAAGGGATTGGCACAATTCCTATTTCTCTCTCTACAAATAGGAATGTTCATTTGAGGATGTCTTGTTTTTTCCATCTATTACCAAGAATTTGCTTAGTCTGAGTCAAATGCTAAGTAAGGGCCTCAAGGTGGAGTTTGATGGAGATGCTTGTTTGATCAAAAGGAAGGATGTCTTGATTGGAAAAGGTAAAAGGCAAGGGAAGTTGTTCAAACTTGATGCTTGTGTTATTGCTAACCAAGTTGGATGTGTTGCAAGGGAGCAAATTTCTATTCAAGAGGTTTGGCACAAAAGGATGGGACACCTCAACTTCAAGTCATTGGAGGTAATGGCAAGGAAGAAGGTTGTGATTGGTCTTCCAAGTTCCTTAAGTAATGACAAGCATGTTTGTGAGTCTTGTGCTTTGTCTAAGTCACATAGACTACCTTATACTAGATCTATTTCTAGATCTACAAAGCCTTTTCAACTTGTACATTCGGATATTCATGGATTTACTGCAACTACCAATAGTGGAGCTAAGATGTATGTAACATTCATTGATGATTTTAGGAGATTTTGTTGGATCTATCTACTAAAGAGCAAGGATGAAGTGTATGATGTCTTTGTCAAGTTCAAGAATGCAAGGGAGAACCAATTCTCCACAAAGATCAAGTGCTTGAGAGGTGACAATGGTGGTGAGTACATATCTAACAAGTTCAAGGCCTTTTGTGATGAGCATGGGATCAAGAGGGAGTATACAACATCAAGGACCCCACAACAAAATGGAGTGGCTGAAAGGAAGAATAGGACTTTATGTGAAAGTGCTAAAGCTATGAGGTTAAGTGCTAATCTTGACAAACCATTTTGGGATCAAGCTTTGTTGTGTGCCAATTTCTTGTGCAATAGGTGGCCGAGTGCTATTTTGGATGGAAGGACACCTTTTGAGATGCTATTCAAGAGGAGGCCGAGTGTCAACTTTCTAAGAACCTTTGGATGCACATGCTATGTCAACATTACTCTTGATGATAGGACCAAGGAGGATCCATCTTCAAGAAGAGGTATTTTTGTTGGATATAGTGAGGTGAGTAAAGCCTACAAGGTTTACATTCCTTCTACTAACAAAGTGATTGTTGGTAGAGATGTCATTTTTGATGAGGGAAACATTCCAAAGGTGTCTTCAAGCATGATTGATGGTAAAGTAGATGGATCTAACATTCTTGATGTTGATGAGAAGAATCCTACTTTGGATGGTGGTGATGATGGACCTTCATCAAGTCAAAAGCCAAGGAGAACATCAAGAGAAAGACAAGTACCTTCAAGGCTCACATATGATCAAAAGGGTTTCAAGTAGTTTCTGGAAATTATGTTGCTTTCCTAAACTCTTTGGATGAGCCTACAAGTGTAGATCAAGCAAGGAAAGAAGAGGAGTGGATCCAAGCAATGGATCTCGAGTATCAAGCTCTTATGAAGAATGGAACATGGAGATTGGTGGAGTTGCCTAAGGACAAGAAAGCTATTGGATGCAAATGGATCTTCATGGTGAAGACAAACCAAGATGGATCTATCAACAAGTACAAGGCAAGGTTAGTGGCAAAAGGATATGCTCAACAACAAGGAATTGACTATGATGAGACCTTTGCACCCGTGGCAAAGATGGTAAGCATTCGAGTCATCATTTCACTTGCTACACTTTATGGATGGGATCTATGGCAAATGGACATTTCAAATGCATTCTTGAATGGTGATCTTGAGGAGTAAGTATACATGGAGCAACCCGAGAGCTACATTTCATCAACAAAGCCAAATCATGTGTGTCTTCTACAAAAGAGTTTGTATGGCCTTAAGCAAGCACCAAGGAGTTGGTATGCTAAGCTTAACACTTTTTTACTCTCTCAAGGCTTTGTTATGAGTGAGTATGATCATTCACTTTATTATAGGTTTGCTGGAAATGATGTTACCATCTTGCTAATCTATGTGGATGATATCATCTTGAGTGGTGGAGACAATTAAGATGTGGAGGATATCAAGAATGCTCTTAAGAAGGAGTTTGAGGTGCATGATCTTGGTAATTTGCATTACATTTTAGGAATAGAAGTCATTAGATCTTCTCAATCTACTTTCATTTGTCAAGAGGAGTATGCTAATTCTATTCTAGAAAGATTTCATATGGTAGATGCAAAAGCTATTGATATACCTATGGAGTCTCATGTAAAGCTTACTATAAGAGGTAATGAAAGATCCTTCAAGGACATTACTCTCTATAGAAAGCTAGTTGGTTCACTCATCTATCTGACCATTACTAGACCTGATCTAAGCTATTGTGTTGGAAGATTGAGTCAATTCATGCAAGATCCTAGTGAGGAGCATTGGAAGCTAGGAAAGTGAGTTTTGAGGTACATCATTGGAACTCGAGATTTTGGCATATTGTATGAGGGATCATCACCTAATCTTTTTGGATTTTCAGATTCGGACTATGCTTTAGATGTAATGGATAGGAAATCCATTAGTTCTTATTGTATTTTCATAGGTGATGGAGCTATATCATGGATGTCAAAGAAACAAGCCACTATCTCATTGTCATCTAGTGAGGCCGAGTACAAAGCTCTTACACATTGCACAAAGGAGATGGTATGGATCAAAAGGATGATCAAGGATCTTCACTTGCTGGATTTTTCAGAGAGCCCAATCATCTTTTGTGACAATCAATCAGCCAAAGAATGGCATCCAATCCTATCTTTCATGCGAGGAGCAAGCATATTGAGATACAATATCATTTTGTGAGGGAGCGAGTCATTGCAAAGGAGGTGGAGCTTCAACATGTGTCTTCAAGGGAATGTGTAGCTGATATCTTCACCAAAGCATTGAGAAAAGACTTGTTCATGAAGCATAGGACTTCACTTGGAGTATTATCAAAGTCTATGCTAAAACTAGTTGAAGAGGGAGTGTGAAAGATTCAACTAGTTTCATCACATTTTGCAATATTTTCATATTTGGCATATTGAGACCAAAACTTGTTTTAGACTTAGAGGTTGACTTTTCAAAGTTCATTAGTCTAAATTTCATTTGAGTAAACACTTTTTGAAAGTGTGGGAAAGATAGAATGCGAGTTTGAGTAGATTCAATTTGAATAAGTTGGGTAGATTGAATCTAGACCCAAAATTGGTAGGGTTAGCATTTTGGTGAGAAAGCCAAGTGGCCAAATAGGGTTTGGACCTGTTATAAAAGGATGTAACTCGTGGAGAGAGTCATCTTCTCTCTTCTCTATCTCATTTCATGCTTATACATGGTTCTCTTGGGTTCTACTATCCATTGGTGCACTATCTTGGTGATTGCTTGCAATTCTATGTGTAGAATGATCTATATTTGTTATTTTTGGATCCACACGTGTGAAATACAGTAGCTTGATGATTTTGTACGGATAGCAACAGTACATAATCATTTCATTCAAGTTTGATTAAGTTCTATTAGTGTCTGCATCTCAAATTGTGTGTAGATGCTGATTTTTCTACATTGGTGAAATTTTTTGTGTATTTATCTTTCTAACCAAAGATCATTCAAGTAGATTGGATCTTAAGGATCTGAAATCTTTCACATGACATATGTGGACCCATGGAGACTCTCTCAATAGAGTAGTAATGACATTCAAATGCTAAAGGATGTCAAAAAGATGTTATCAAAGGAATTCGACATGACAAATTTAGGGGAGGCCTGTTTTTGCATTGGTATATAGATTTTTAGAGATCGTGATCATAGATTGATTTATATCAGTCCACAAAGATACATTCATGACTTGCTATTCAAGCACCAAACGGCTGACTGCAAACCAACCAAAACTCTAATGGATCCAGGTTTGAAATATTCAAAGGACCAATGTCCCCAGTCTTTCAAAGAAGTCAAGCAGATGAAACAGTATTTGTATCATTCAATTATTAGCTCTCTCATGTATGCCATGATTTGTACTAGACCTGACATTGCTTATTCAGTTAGTACACTTAGCCAATATATGTCGAATCCAGGTTTCATTTATTGAAAAACTTTACTTAGAGTTCTTTGATTTATAGTCAACACAAAATTATTGCATTTGTTATGGTGGAAATTAGAATGATGATTCGAATGCCCAAGTTAATCTTCGTCAAGGTTTTATAGATGTAGGTTGGGCTGGAGATGTTAACGGGAGAAAATCAACATTAGGTTGTCTTTGTGTTTAACAAGGGTAATGTTTCTTGGAACACCAAGAAGTAGAATTAGACTACATTATCTTCGACACAAGCGCATGTGTGAAATCTAGATAAACAAAGATGAAACGATGGCCGTATTCAAAGGGTAAGTGTCTTGGTCCCTTGTGTGTGAAAATGAGCTAATTAGGGTTTCATCTTGAGTTGGGCTCGGCCATCCACACCCAGGTTCGATTCCTCGCGATCCCACGGGTTGATAATACAAAAAGCATTCATTCTGAGCAGGAGAGAAATGCAGGCGATGGTGGGAGGGGGAAGGCTGCCGCTCTTCGATGCGCATTGCCATTTGCAGGATCCTCGTATAGCGCACTGTATGCCTCACCTCCTCACTGCCGCTGTAGAAGCGGGAGTTCGCTGGTTCGCAGTAAACGGCACATCTGAGGTCAGTCATCATTCTTTGTAATTCCCTACAATTAATGCTTCTTTCCGTCCAATTGCTGTGAATCGTTGTAAAACAGTGATTCTATTAGAATCCTTCATTTTTGCTCTGTTTTCAATGGTTGGCAATGCAAACTTACCAAAATATTGAAAAATCAAATTGTGTCGGACTTATAACTCCCTTGTACTTTTAAGAGATGTGGCGAGCCAACAAAATTTGGGACCAAAGCGTTGAAATTTGCCCTAAGGATTTCTAGATGTGCACATAGACCTTTGGCCCTTACGAGAAGAAAGATGTTGTCCACTAATGTCTTGATATGTAGCTGTGTATAATTATAAGTATTACGATAGAACCTAAAACAAAGCTATTGAATCAGGCTTTTAAGTTCTTTTGGGTTCTTCAACCAAAGACAATACAGAGAGGACGTAAAATATTCTGATATAGCAATGAAGCACAAATATAATAGATGTAGATATCAACTATCCACACAAGAGTCCGATGGTAACAAGCTAACTAAGCTGAACCAAGCAAAACGGTTGATGCTAAATCAAGCCACCTATGCAAACTGAACTAAGAGCTAAGCAACTATTAGTCAATCGACAATAATGAGGCTCGTAGGCTTTGTTAGGAATTAATGTTTAATTTGTACCCCTAATGTTATTTTGGCCATGCCTGCATGCTATTTATTATAGGGACCATTTTTCTTTATAGTAAGTCATTTTTATTAGTCATGCATGTAGGTGGGTGTAAGAGATCCTAACACCACAGTAGGGCAAACACTAACTGATCCACCCAACCTTGCCTACTACCTGATATAGAGTAAGCCCCTCCTAGCCCAGTGTGAGGACTGGTAGCATGCTACTGCCAAGTGTCGGCCACGTGGCACTGACGTGGCCGACTGCACGTCGGGACCCAACTGGGAGCCCTATCCTGCTGACAGGGTCCCTAGGCTGTGTTAGGCCCGCCATGGCTATGGACCGTGCTGGGGCACACTACTCACACTGTCTTGCCCTGTTGGTCATGTACACTGGACACGACCCTGACTGTGGTATCTGACCTATCTGTGTTCTCTAGGGTTCGGCACTGGTTACGAGCTCGTAACACTCCCTCCCCCTTAAGAACCGTCTTGGTCCTCTAAGACAAAGTCTGGAAAAATCTTGCGAAGGACGCTGCCTCTTTCCCAAGTGGCATTTTCAACAGGCTGATCATTCCACTTAACCAGATATTCTCGGTATAGAGTATGACGAGTCTGCGTCTCTCTACTATCAAGAATCTCCTCTGGTTCATGTGGAGGTTGTTGAGGATCCAATGGGAGAACTAGAACACTGTCCCCTACCAGATTGTCTGATCTGGTTCAGGCTTTTCGTAACTGACTTACATGAAAGACTGGAAAAACCTTACTGCTGTGTGGGAGTTCTAGTTCATAGGTGACCTCGCCTAGTCTCCTACTGATGGTAAAGGGACCACAATACCTTGGAGACAACTTAGCACACACTCATGATTTGAGGGTTTTAGAGTCAACTGGTACTCTCAAGTAGACTTTCTCACCAGTGGAGAACTGCACATCCCGTCTGTGTGGATCTGCATAATGCCTGGCTCGATCCTGGGACTGTCTAATGCTACGCTTAGCATGTTCTATCATCTGGTTTAGGTCCTCTAAAAAGTTTTTGGCTGCTTCAACTTTTTCTTGTTTAAACCCTACAGCTGTGGGTGAGCGTGGCTGGAAACCGTACATCAGCATAAATGGGCTGTATCGTAGCTGAATGTTTGGTACTGTTGTAAGCAAACTCTAATATCGAGAGATACTCCTCCCAATTAGTCTGCTTCTTGCTGACGTACGCACGAAGCATATCCTCCAGCACTTGATTTACCCTTTCTGTTTGACCGTCCGTCTGTGGATGGTCGGTGGTACTCATATTAAGTTTAGTATGGAGATGATGGAATACTGCCCTCCAAAAATTTCCAGTAAACTTACTGTCCCGGTCGCTGACTATGCCGGAAGGTAGACCGTACAATTTAAATAGCCCGTCTACAAACAACCTCGCTAACTCTGGAGCTCTAACGGTTGTTTTGGTCGGAATGAAATGAGCCATTTTGGTCAGACGGTCAACTGTGACCCATATAGCGTCATTACCCTTTTGGGTTTTAGGCAGGCCTACTATAAAATCCATGGAGATACTCCCATTTACCAGCTGGTATTTCTAAGGGATGCAACAACCCTCCTGCCTTTAAACGCTCTGCTTTATTTACTTGACATTTATGGCAACTGGTTACATACTGGTGGACGTCCTTTTTCATACTGGGCCAGAAAAATTGCCTACGAAGAAGCTCATAGGTCTTCTGTATGCCTGGGTGTCCCGCGCTAGGATTGTCATGACATTCATATAGGACCTGCTGCCTATAATCCTCTGAATTGGGGACACATACTCTATCTCTATAGAGCAAGTACTCATCCTGAATGGAATACTGTTTCCATTTGAATCCTTGAGTTAACTGACCCTCAACCACTGGGGTTTGCTTGGGTAATACAGGCTCAGAATCCTCAACGTCATCTGACGACGTACACTCGGACTCATCATCATCCTCAACGGAAGCTGCCGTATTCTTGGATGAACTGGCACCAGCCCCGGGAACTGGTTCTGGAGTCTGTAACTGTCTGTTCTGGACTGAGTTCCAGATAATAGAGAAGAATGCATCATGCTGGCATTTCCCTCTCAAGGACCCGAGTAACTCATTACGAATCTGAGTAAAACTCAGTTCGTTTATTATAGGCATTCTGCTAAGGGCATCTGCTACTGTATTGAATTTTCCACGTCTATATCTGATAGACATGTCAAACTCTTGCATCAACTCTGCCCAACGAGCTTTCCGACCTCTAAGCTCAGGTTGATTGCAAAGGTATCTGAGACTCTCATGGTCTGTCAGGACCTCAAAGTTGGCACCATACAAATAATGCCTCCAAGTCTTAAGGGCATGGACTATAGAAAAGAGTTCCTTTTCATAGGCACTGTACCTAGTCTGAGCTGGCTCGAGTTTTTTACTCTCGAACGCAACTGGTCGTCCACTCTGAGTTAGCACAGCACCTACTGCAAAGTCGCTAGCATCTGTTTCGACCACAAATGGCTGATTGGGGTCGACGACTTTTAAAACTGGTGCTGTAGCTAAGGCTGTTTTGAGAGCATCAAAGCTCTCCTGCTGTGCGGACTCCCAAATGAACTCCTTTCCCTTCCCCTTAAGGAGATTTGTCATAGGAACTGCTATCTGAGCATATTCCTTGACAAATCGTCTGTAATATCCCGCCAGACCAAGAAAGATCTGAAGTTCCAAAATATTCTGAGGTCTCAGCCAACTGAGTATGGCTTTAACCTTATTTGGGTCCATCTTAATCCCATCTGAAGAGATAATGTCACCCAAATATGCTACTTCTTCAACGAAGAATTCACACTTGGATTGTTTAGCATAGAGCTTATGCTTTCTAAGCAGTCGAAACACCTTTCTGAGGTGTTTTAGATGCTCCTTCCTCGTTTTGCTGTAAACGAGGATGTCATCTAAAAATACGACTACAAACTTACCCAAGTATGGTCTGAGGACACTGTTCATCAAGGTCATAAAGGTAGCTGGAGCATTTGTGATCCCAAATGGCATTACCTTAAACTCATAATGACCGTGACGAGTCCTAAAAGCTGTTTTCGAGACATCTTCCGATTTTATACGGACTTGATGATATCCCGATCTGAGGTCTATTTTACTGAAAAACTTAGCCCCGTCGAGTTGATCAAACAACTCGTCTGCCCGAGGCATAGGGTATTTATTCTTAACTGTGACTTTATTGAGGGCTCTGTAATCTACGCAAAGACGCATAGACCCCTCTTTCTTTTTCACCAATAGGATTGGTGAGGCCCATGGTGAACTACTGGTCTGAATTTGGCCTTTCCCAAGATAGTCTGTTAACTGCCTAGTTATTTCTTCATCCTCTGTTCGGCTGACCCGATACGGAGGTTTAGAAATAGGTGCTGTACCTGGTACTAGGTTTATTACATGATCTACCTCTCTGCTAGGTGGTAAACCATGTGGCAAATCTTCAGGAAAAACATCTTTAAATTTAGACAATAAAGTTTCTAATTTATTGATTTTCTGCTGAATAGAACTGGAAATAGAAACTTCAGGAACAAACTAAAAGTCACATAAGAATACCTGATGGTCTTCGTCTCCGATTAGCTGACAGAGCTCTGAACTGCAGACCATAGGGCTGTTGGGAACATCATGCTCCCCATGCAACTGGATCTCTCGGCCTTTATGCTGAAAGCTGAGGGTGTTCTCCTGATAGTTTCTGTGGAGGGAAGGTCCTAAACTGTAGAGCCAATCTCTCCCGAGAACAATGTCTGTTCGATCCAGGTGCATTATCTGAAAGTTTATTTCATCTTGGTACCCCTGAATACCAAGATTTAACTTACTTACCATAGTTTCCCATATTTTTTTATCTTCACCCTTAGCTAATGAAACTATGTACCTATGCTGACTAGGTACTTCTGGTAGTTTAAGCTTTTTAACCAGGGTGTGGTTGATGAAATTATGGCTTGCCCCATCATCAACCATGACTCTTACTGACTGGTTACCAACTTTCCCATGCATACGTACTAGGTCATGCGGCCCAAAGCTGAAGGGTCTCGCTAGCATTGCAGAGGTCAGCTGGCAACAGTGTTGAGTAAAGATATGATCCTTCAAATCCGCCCTCATCTGCTCAGGAATCCACTGCAAAACAGTGATGAATCTGCCCAGAGATTGCTCTCTATCCAGCGTTGGATCTACTTCCAGATTTCTACCTCAGACCCGCTCTGATTTCTAAAGTTTGCACTCACAAATCAGAGATAGATATCTAGTTTTTACAGCGACTGATCTGTACTTGCAATCTGGCTCAGGTTCTACTCAAAAAATGAGTAATTCCTCTGCAAAAGCAGCGATGGATGGCTGTCACTACAGTGATTTCTCTCCTCTCCTCTTTTCTGAAAGTTTGAGAATTCTTTCTTACCTTCTGATAGATTTCTCTACTGTTGCTACTAAGCTCCCAAAGAAGGAGATGGCTCTGATACCAGTGTAAGAGATCCTAACACCACAGTAGGGCAAACACTAACTGATCCACCCAACCTTGCCTGCTACCTGATATAGAGTAAGCCCCTCCTAGCCCAGTGTGAGGACTGGTAGCATGCTACTGCCAAGTGTCGGCCACGTGGCACTGACGTGGCCGACTGCACGTTGGGACCCAACTGGGAGCCCTATCCTGCTGACAGGGTCCCTAGGCTGTGTTAGGCCCGCCATGGCTATGGACCGTGCTGGGGCACACTACTCACACTGTCTTGCCCTGTTGGTCATGTACACTGGACACGACCCTGACTGTGGTATCTGACCTATCTGTGTCCTCTAGGGTTCGGCACTGGTTACGAGCTCGTAACAGTGGGGGCACTACTACTAGAACAAGACTTGATTTTAGTACTTAGAAATACATCTTGGGTCTTTACCGCGCTGTGACCTCCTAGAGAAGAAGGAAGTAATTAGAGGCTGAGGAATAATATGCTGAGGTGTTTGACATAGATCCCACCGCAGTAGGAACATCTCTCGTAACATAAGTGTAACACACTGGGAATCCTCATATGCTATGAGAGATTGTAGAGTGGTGGACATGTCGCGAAACAAATAGTTGTACCTCCCTCTGATCTCATAATAGACAGCGCATCTAAAGACAAGTTGCTCCTCAAATTCCACCTCACCCAAAGAGCATAATTGTCCTCCCTAGGAATACCATGGAACCTCCTAGTCTCAATAGCTACCCGATGCGATGACACACGGACTTGGCCCAATGTAAATCTGAATCCAAATAATGTGGCAAGACTAGACCCTTGCATGTCTAAATCAATGTGGAACAACAAACTCGACAAGAAGGATCTCATGCGGAATAGAAGGCTTCGCCCGAATTATATGAGCTAACATGGTTGTCTATAATCTTGAGATACTGACCCAGCGTGAGGAAGAAAGACCGGTACACCATGCCTCTGCTGCTTATAAAGCTGTGGGGGTGGCAATGGTATCAAAGAGTCGACACTTATTTTGAGCATTCCGAATGGACTTTTGAAAGCAAAACAACTCTAGCTGAACAAGGGAGGTATGCCCCTTCCCAAGTCGAGTGCTAGCTGCCTGTCGTATATTGAGTGTAGGGCTAGAGAAAAGTATCCCCAAATATGTGTATGAAGAAACTACCTCTAGGATCTGTCCATCGAGGGTGAGCTCCTGACGCTGCATGAAGGCTCGAGAAGTGTGAAGACCATGACCTTGGTCTTCCCAGTGTTAACCCCCAGGCCCCATCTAATACAAAAGCCATGTAAGCAATCCAACTGCTGCTGGAATCCCTCTCTGGTCAGGGAGATTAAGAGCACATCATCGACATAAAGAAGAATGGCATTCAGAATGTTGCCAAGTTTTCAACCAAAACCGTCACACTGTGATATGACTCTCTCTAGCTCATCAAGGTATAATCCAAAAAGAATTGGTGGAAGAGAACAACCCTGTTTCACCCCAATGGTGCTCTAGATGTGCTCAGAAATGCCACTGCCATGTCGGAAATAACCTACGACTCGCGCAAAAAGAGCCTCAGCCAGAATAATCTTAGTGGAGAAGCCAAGATCACGAAGTCTCTGAATGAGCAAGGAGCACGGAACATAATCAAAGTGTTACGAGCCTGTAACTAGTGCCGAACCCTAGGGAACTCAGGAGGTCAGATACCACAGTTAGGGGTGTGTCTAACGTACACGTCCAACAGGGCAAGATAGTGTGAGTAGTGTGCCCCGGCACGGTCCATAGCCATGGTGGGCCTAACACAACATAGGGACCCTGTCAGCAGGATAGGGCCCCACGTTGGGTCCCGATGTGCAGGCGGCCATGGCAGTCAGTATGCATGCTACCAGTCCTCACACTGGGCTAGGAGGGGCTTACTCCATGGCAGGGAGTAGGCAAGGTTGGGTGGATCAATTAGTGTTTGCCCTACTGTGGTGTTTAGATCTCTAACACTGGTATCAGAGCCATCTCCATCTTTGGGAGTATAGTTTTCAGCAAGAGAGAAAGTTATCAGAACTACTAACTTTTAGCAAATAGGATGGGAAATCCATTGTTGTAGATTTAGCTTTACAATTTCCGTTTGTAAGCAGTTTACAGAACCAAATAGAAGCGAAAATCAGCGCTGGGAAGTGGCATAGCTGTAGGTTCATCGCTGCTTTTGGAGTTGTAAACAGATTTTGAGAGCAAAATCAGAGGCAGGGTCAGCGCTAGACAGGGATCGGATGTGCAGCAGTTACCAGCAAAATAAGATCAAAATGAGTCAAACAATAGCAATGCGCAATAGAACAATACAATAGTGGTGACAAAAGAACTTGTACTCTGATTGAATGGGAATAATGAGTACAAGAGCGTGAAGCAGCGCGAGACAGTATGGTGCTAAAACTAAGCTTCAGCTGATAATCGTTTTAACTTCTTATGATTGACTGCTACTTAGTTACTTAACTAGAATACAGCCTACTGAGCATGTTAGATCTGCTGATGCTATACATTGATGATTGCATGTCATTGCTCAGTGCATTGGGAGCATAAAATTTTAACTACTTAATTTATTGTAACCGTTATACATTAGATGGCCGTCTTTTCTAACTGTAAATGTATGTACAGATTACGTGGACTGTCAGAGATGTACTTGAAGTCGTCTGACAATTCATGGATTGACTTTTCCCTGATGAGGAAGTCGACGAAGTTGAGTTAGTTGGTAGTTGATGAAAAGTCGATGAAGTCGGTCTGGTAAGTCGACGAAGTCTGGTGTTGATGAAGTGGTTTGTTGATGAAGTCGATGATGAAGTGGAAGTCGAAGTATGATGGAATGTCGAGTAAGTCGATGTCGAATATATATACATGAGAGAAGTCGAAGTCGATGAAGTTGGACTTCAAACTTCGATGTCGATGAAGTCGATGACTTCGATGTCGATGGAGTCAGACTTCGACAGGTTTTCAGAATGCTCATTACCGACTGGATTGAACAAGGAAGTCCACCACAGGTTACATCTTTCATCTTTGTAATGGTGCATTTTCTTGGTCAAGTAAGAAACAAGAGAAAATTGCCTTATCTACAACAAAAGCTCTAAAGCCGAATATAAAGCGCTATGCTTGGCCACACAGGAAGCAATATGGCTGAGAGGGATGTTAGAAGATATTGGCATTCCATAGAGTAAGCCCACTATGATCAGGAGTGACAGCCAGAGTGCAATCCAACTAGCAAGAAATCTTGTGTTTCATGCATGCATGAGCACATAGAAATGATGGGATGGATGATATTGGTGCAACAAGAGGGAGGAAAACTAGTAATAACTGCATGTTAAGGAGATTAGCAAGTATGGGTGCAACTGTGTCAGAAGCGTGGATAAGGAGCTCAGATTCCTGATTCTCGACATCGCTTGCACAATGACTTCGCATTTTCTTGATGGCTGCAAGGACCATATCTGACATAAAGAGAGATAAATCCGAAGGTCTTGTGGAAATGATAATGGGTGTGTCAGTAGATTATGTATGCACATTTAGATATCCAATATATGCCATGATATTTAATGAGTGTGCATATGTATGATAACGAGTACAATCATACATAGCAATCAATCAAATGACTTTCAGTGCTAGCAGTGACCAATGTATCATAGAGATGGCAATTTATAGGAGCCTCTTCGAAATGTAACTGGAATCACCATTGCTGTAATTTGACTAAGAAAGAATGCTCTTTTCCTCATCTTATTGTAGCCATTAACGTCATGTTGAAGTGTAGTGTACACCAAGATATGTGTATGTCATCCTTTCTCGGTAAAACAATCAGCAGATATTTTGTTCTTGATGTTTCTGTTTGGCTACCAACAATTTGACCCCATTTAGGGGCCAAATATAGAATAACCCCTGAATAAGAGAGTTTTATTTTATCAAATTTTACATGACAAGAGCTTATTCAAGGGATTAATGTTTCCTTGAAAAAAATGGTGTACCAAAATAATCCAAACTTGCTAACAGTGCTTGCAGGTCATATAGTTAAGAATAATATGCTCCGAAATGGTGCAAGATTTCTTGCATCTGAACGAGTAGTACAAGAAATCTTGATTATATTTTGCAAGCAATACATCTTTTGATCAACTGGAAAGAGAAATCACCAATTCTTCTCAATTATGAATCTTTAAAACTCTTGGCTGGTTCTCAAATAGCAGAAATTAGTTGCTTGCTGCCTCACCGAGCTTCAATGGGCCATGTTTGCAGACCTGTTGGCAGGCATATTACTATGCATATTCTACTGTTCTCAGAGCAATAATTTGGTTTTGATCTCCTAGGATTGAGCTTCTAGCTACAAAAATGGTGATCTACATACAACATTATCTAGTCTAATTATGACTTATTTTTCACAAGTACTGGGACTCAAGGATCAAAGATCATTTTTCATGCTTGTCCAAATCCTTGAGGAGTGAGGAACTCAATGAGGTCTTAAATGAGTCTCTTATCCCAGTCCTAGTTCCTAACCAATGATCTTAGATTCAAGCCAGTCATGGGTATTTTCTAAAAACAACGCCAATGTCTTGTGAGGATAATGTTCGCAGCAAAGAATTGTCAGCAAGTCAGTCAAGAGCTTTCTTGAAATGAACAAAGCAATAGAACACTCTCTCATGCTTATAGTTTCCTTTCTTAATAATTGCCTTAAATGACAAAACATGGTCTATTCGGCTTAATCTCCACAACTGTCAACATTTGCTAAAATTTGGCTGATCATAATCATTCGGTGGTATCCCAGCTACATTGGGTCCCCATGATTGTTGACATGGTGATTGCTTTTTGAACATTAGGATTAAAGGGCTTGCCAGCCATTGGTAAATCTATTGACATACATGGGTCATCAATGCGGACTTAACCTTGATAGTTGCTCCCCACCAAGTCCACAGTTTACAATGTACATATTTTTTCATTATTTTGAATCTCTATGCCTTAGATGTACATATGCTCATTTTGAGGTCGTATAGCTGCAATACTTTTGCCGAGGGCTCAGCATTTACTCTTAGAATCATTCACAAATTCTTTGTTTAATGGCTGAATTTGCAGCAAGACTGGGACGTGGTGAGGAAAATGGGCGATACATATCCGACTGTCATTCCTTGTTTTGGTCTCCATCCATGGTACATTTTGCTCAACATTTTTGACAATTTTATGAGCTGGGCATCAAGATGTTGCATGGCCTTAAGCGCCCATCAGTGGACCTCATGTACGTCAAGTATGCTGCTGTCATAAGAATGGTTTGTAATGGATTTTGTCTCCATCGTGGAATTATCTAACTGGCAGGTATGTTGCTAATCGTTCTCCAAGTTGGTTCTCAACTCTTCAGTCCAAGCTCGAAGCAGTGCCTACTGCAGCTGTGGGGGAGGTAAATTTTCTACTCTTGCACTATAGAGTGAGTTTCTCCTCGTTAAAGATTATGGATCAATCTGCTTTAGATGGGTTCCAAGTCAGTGAACAAATAAAAAATTGATCTTTAGTGAGTGATTTTCTGTTGCATTGGCCTCACAAGCTACATCAGGTGGTTGAGACAATGACTTGGGTGCTTCAAAGCACATGACTCCTCATAGGGTTGATACCTTTGTGGGGATTGGTGATGGACAAGAAGTGTGCCTAGGTGACAACTCAACACATGAAGGTTGTGGCTATAGGATTGCAGGAAGATAATCTATACAGGTTGTACACTTCTATCCCTAGTCAGCATGCTTATACAACAAAAGCAAGTGATTGTGGCATGAGAGGTATGGACATCTTGGCTACCAAAGTATGCAGGTGTTGAACCAGCATCATATGGTGGAGGGGCTTCCAGCCATCAAGCCAAGCTCTTCAGTATATGAGGCGCGCTATGGGAAAGCAGCAAAGACAAAAAATTCCCAAGGAAAGCACCACCAGGGCAAAAGGTATACTTAAATCCGTGCATTCAAATTTGTGGGGGCCAACCCAAACTAGATTTGCAAGGGGGGCATATTACTTTATGAACTTTACTGATGACTTCTCACGCAAGATTTGGATTTATTTCTTGAGACAAAAATTTGAAGCATTCAAGTACTTTGTGCAATTTAAAACTTTGGTAGAAAAGCAATAAGGAAAGAAGATAAAGATGCTCAATTCAGATGGTGGTGGAGAGTACATGAGCACGGAATTGGTGGAATTTTGCAAGGCTAATGGAATCAAAAGGCAACATACAGCTCCTCATACCCCTCAGCAAAATGGCTTAGCCCAGAGCAAGAACCGAATTATTGTGGAGTGTGCAAGGTGCTGTTGCCTGGTTTGGAGGTTTGGAAAATGCAAAATCGTGTGTTTATTTCTCAGGCAAAGATGTGAAGTCTTGAACAGGTTCAACATGCAGGATTGTAGGACTTATGTTAGATAGATCAGCAGAGTCACCCAACACCATAGCTCTAGATCACATCACTCTTCTCTAGGAGGAAACCTAGACAGATCTAGGGTCCGCTGATACCGGTGATGATGCTGAGGATGGTGATGATATATACAGGCACACATACTTACACACAAAGATCAGAGAGTGTGCATTAGACGGAGTCATGTTGTGGCTCGAGCTATCTGACCTACCATGGGGAGATGCACATCTCGTTGACAATCTTTCAGACATTGCCGGTAGCACACCCTTGCTCTACTCCCTCTAGCAGCTCGCATTACATCGTCTCTCATCCCCAACATAACTTGATGATGACATTATGCTATGCTTTTTTAGACTATCAACTATATGACACATGTTTTTTGTACATTCCATTTCACATTTCAGAGCATAGTTAAGTTCATTTTGGTTGCGTAGTAGTTTATCTACATGTACTTTCTTTATTGTTTTTAGAGACTTTTTATGTGCTCTCACTGACACCACACACTTGACATGTACCTTTTAGTCTTATATGCCTTTTTCCATTTGGCATGGAAAAGACATAAGTAAAGCTCTCTCTCTTTGGAATCACTGGAATCACAAGCCGCCTTCCTCACCACCTGTCTCCACTCTGCGGCTACTTTGGCTTTCCCCTCTAAACCTCATAAACACAAGCCAGTCCATCCACGATCATCCCGACCTTTCCATCCACCGTGGTATGACGCGGAATGCCGATCCCTTCACCACTCTGTCACACATGCTCGTTTCCACGCCCGCCATCTCCTCCGATCTTCACGGCAATTGTACAACCGCACACTCCTTCGCAAAAAACGTGCCTATGATGACTCCGAAGGAAACCGTCTTGTGAACCTCCTTCTCAGCTCCTCCTCTGGTGCCTTTTGGCGTGAGTTTATCCCTCGTGCCCCTCCCCCTCTTCTGGACGATTTACATATTTGGACAGACTATGCTACCCAGCTTTACACAATACCCACTGATACGCCCATCTCCATCTCTCCTCGACCTTCAGACTTCACCTTCTTCACCCCTGACTTGGTTCGGGCAGCAATCAAAAAGCTGAAGACCCACCGCACCAGAGACATTGAAGATCTTGAGTCTGAGCTACTGATTCATGCCCCCGATATCCTTGCCCCTACATTATCCACTCTCCTTAACCATGCTGTTGTTGAGGGCTTCCCATCCTCATGGTGCACCAACATCATACATCCTATCCATAAAAATGGTGACCCCATGGTACCTGGTAATTACCGCACTATTATGATTGGACATGTCCTTGCGAAGATTGTTGACAGATTCTACACTCTAGAATCTGTTTACTAGTTCTTCCTTGTTTCTTGTTTACAAGAACTGTTTTCTGCCTGTTTAGAGGCTTGTTGGCATTTTCTTGAATGTTAGCTTCTTAGTTCAATGCCGAAACCAGGCAGAAGGGACTGATATCGATGTAGTAAATGTCCTGCCTGTCAGAGGACAATCCAGGGAAGTCACTCTTGAACTAATGCACATGCATAAACAACCACTCATACATGCCAAAACGTTCAACCTTGAAATCAGTGTGCAGATCCGTTGAACAAACAATGAAATTCTACTTAATGCTGCAAATTAAATGGACAGATCTCTAAAAGGCTGAAACTACTCTACACATGCATTAACCTATAAACTAGAAACAAGAACTAAATGGATAGCTTCTTGAAATCTGAAAACTAAACTAGCATATACATTACCAATGCAAGAACAAACTCCGAGACCTAGGTTTCTCTACAGATATTATTCTAGTCGTCATGGCTCTCTATGAGAGGGTTTTGGGTTGTTTTCGTCATGGTAGTGGCATTTTTGAGCAAATTTGGAGTACTATTGGGGTTAAGCAGGGATGCTCTCTCTCACCAGTTCTCTTTGGATTATATATTGACGAGCTAGAGCAGGTCATCTCTCAGTGTGGTGGGGACGGTTGTCGGCTGGGAGACCTTTTGATTGCCATCCTTCTCTATGCGGATGATGTGGTACTAGTCTCCCGTACCAGAGAGGGATTACAGAGACAGTTGGACTGTTTAAACACTTTTTGTACTCAGTGGGGTTTAGGGGTGAATCTCGAAGACCAAAGTTATGGTCTTCAATACCTCTCGGGCCTTCATGCAGCTCCAGGAGCTTACCTTTGATGGACAGTCCCTAGAGGTGGTTTCTTCATACACTTACTTGGGCCTGCTCTTCTCTGGTCCTACCTTCAGTATGAGACAGGCGACTACTTCTAGACTTGGGAAGGGCCACTCTTCCCTAGTCCAACTGGAGAGATCTGCTTCCGTAAGTCTATTCGGGATGTACATTAGACGTTTTTTATACAGAGCATATCTCAACCGTACCTGGCATCACCAATTGGGGGTTAAGCCTGACTACTACCGAACTCACTTTCTAGAGCAGGATGCCACTGGTCTTCCAGTTTTACCTCGCTATTTGTCTTCTGGACTATCACACGGTCTTCGTTTCACTTTGGACAGTTCAGAGTCTCCTCACATCAGTTGGCTATTGAGACAGGCAGATTCCAGGGTACATCACGAGAGGAGAAACTATGTCTGCTGTGTCCCCTACATGAGATAGAGTCCGAGGAGCATTTCATCTTCAGGTGCCCCATATATTATGATATTAGAGGGAGATATCATTGTTTATTCCGTGACATGCCTACTACACTCAGAGCACTGATGGGATATGAGGACTCTCGCTGTGTCGCACTTATGCTATGAGAGATGGTCTTGCTGCGCCAGGATATGTACCAGTCAGCTCACCAACCACATCCTAGCTCTCAGGCTCAGATTACGTCTTTCTTCACGAGGAGACGGACACGGCCCGATGACGATGACGATGACATACCACTTCACCGATGTCAGAGACAGTGTATCACTCATAGTCATGCAGCAGTTCACACTTCTCGCCTTGTTACGAGAGCACACAGTTTTCACCCTCCTAGACGATGTCAGCGACGGTCCATACCTCCCGATACAGCTCGTATTACGTCTTTTTTCAGCAACAACACTATCTGACACTATCTAATACTACTCTACTCCTGGCAGCTATTCTTGCTCCCACTTATGGACAGTTGGCAGTTTGTAGTTTACAGTTATATTACTCATTTCTCTTTTATGCATAGTTTTTCTTGGAGACGTTTATATACGCTCCCATGGTTTTCACATACTTGACATGTACTCCTTTGGTCTTATATGCCTTTTGGCATGGAAAAGACATTAATAAAGCTTTCTTTTTCTCTCTCTCTCTCTCTCTCTCATGAGTCGTGTGTGAGTGTAGAACCCTTTTCCCCATGCATTGCTTGTTAGCAAAAAATAATTTGGAGGGCTCGAAAAAAACCTGCTTGTGACGAAGAAATGAGAGAGCCTAAACTAGCACCCCAATGACAGCTATCTATGGAAGCCGTTGTATACGGACAACAAAAGTGGGAAATATCTATACCGTACACATCACTCCTACTAGGGCTCCGCATACAGTCCAGATATTTTTCATATCCATCGACAGCCCATTAGCTCATGCCAGAGGCATAGGCCATAAGAATTTCATAGCTGTACTAGCAGTAGGTACCCTCACATATTCCACATGGCATACATGGCTTTTTAAAAAGTGAGCTACTTTTTTAAGTGCTCTGCCTGGTGAACTTATTTGGAGACCTAGTATTCACCTCATGTTCACAACCACATTTAAATTGAGATTATATGACATTTTGACCATTTACCCCAGTATTCACGTATTGCACTCATGTTGACGATTTTACAAAGGGGTAAATTTTGCAGCTGACAAATCTTCTTCATAGTTTAAATTATCCCACAATGTTGCAATCAGGTACTCCTCATACAGCTGTTGTTCTGCCTCCTACGCTGAGCAGTAAGAGGTCACCCATGGCATGCATTAAGATATTCATGGAGGATACAACTTCTTGATCCTCTCTCTACCTTCGTTGGCCCAACCATTACTACCTTTCCTTGTTCCTACAAAAGAATAGCTCCTATAGGCGTAGCAAGCTACCAACATCATGTAAACCCCTTGAAACATGAAATGCATGATGTGTTTTACAATTTTTGAGCAACTTGAGCTCATAAGTAATATCGTTTATCTCTTGGTAATACCAAGTTCCACATAAACTTGGAAAGAATCTATAACAGTTTTAGCCCAATCTTTCACTTGTCTCACCTCAGCCTTTGCAATCGCAAGAATGTGTTGAATAGAGTTAGAAGGCTTGCATCACTAAGTGGTGGTTGCAATAATAGCTAGTATAAAAGCTAAAACCCGAGTACAACTCCATAGGACTCATGCATTTGAAAACAGTTTGTTCTATCACTGTAGAGGATCTCCAAAAATGGAAAGCAATATTTCTACTTTGTTTGCTGCACAAATTCATGCTCATAGATGCTCAAAGTTTTGTTGACGCTCTCAATTGCTCCTACATGATCGACAATAGTCTAATTTTCAACTTCTTAATAAGAAGTCAAATGAATGATTGGTAAACCTGAAACCTCTATTATAGCTACAAAGGATCACAATTTGTATTTTTGGAGCGATTTTTGCTTCAAACTAAGAAGTCTCTCTTTTTTTTCCAATTTTTTTGAATCGTTTTGCATTTTAAGAACTAGAATCCCGAGTTTTCTCTTTTTCGAATCAATTGAGAACTATGAATTTATGTAATCCATGAAATTTCAGAACATGTCGGACAAATAATTTAACTATAATGGGTGCATTTATGTTTTTGTGAGGTGGGTAAAAATGAGTCAACTCTAAGTTTATCTACACTAGGATCATACTATATTTTGCTTGCATGACAAATATAAAGTCCTTGTAAATGTTTTCCTGTTTACCAGTTGAATTCAGTAATTGATGCAGTCAATAATCACCCAAAAGACTTAACCACTTGACACTAAAACAATGCGTGACATTTTGTTCCACCAGAAGCTAATAGTATCAAATCATTTAACTTTGTCCGGATAAGGGGGAATTCTGCACTATATGGCAAGGATGAAGCATTCTCATAGGAAAGCCTATTGAAAGCAAATTATATCCTCTTGTTTCTTTTGAAAAGGGCCGCTTTCAATGCTATATCAAAGTCAAGTATAAGTAAAGCAGTCACATCTACCTATTGGAGATTTTGCATGGCCATGGCTTGTCACTTGCTGCACTTTTTGAAGATTTGGATCTTCTTTTGTCGTCTTCTAATCTCAACAAGTCTTTCTCACTAACCAAAAATCACATTTGGTATATTATTTTGCAATGCCTCCACCACATGCTTTTTCTTTCCTGGTTTCACAGGTATTCCCGTATGGAATGTTCTCCTACATGCTTTTTCTTTCCTTGTTGGAGTAATGTTGTAGGACTGTGTGTAAAACTCAATAAAACTTAAGGGTAAAATGGGTCGGGCCACAAGAGTATCCATGACTTTTTGGTAGATACAAAATGATCAAGATATTCATATTTCATTGTTGAAAAGCCACTTTACGCAAAACCTCTTCAGTCGTTTTCGTTTTGGACTAGAATCTCCTGCCTTTGATTACTCATTATTTGATTTGTTATCATTATTTTTAGTACCTTTCAAACAGAAGTTACAGTAGGGCCTTTTACTTACTTTGCCGACCAATTTCTGGAATTTCAGATCTAAATCTTGATTCACGCAGAGCAGCCAATGCTCCATTTCTTTACAATTAGATTCAGGTTGTAATTTGACTTAAGCCATTTCAAAAAACAGCAATGCTGGCCTATTACTAATTGCGAGAAGGCTGAAACAGAGAACCAGCCTGTTTGTGTTCTCACCTTCTCTTGGTAAAATGTGCAGCCTGTTCTGATAAATTATTGGTTGTGATTTTGCTGGTTTCCATTTTAGGTGAGCAATGATGTTCGATTTGATTTTACTTTAAAATCTCATTATTTTCGTTGGACACCAGCTGAAATTTCATTGGCTGTTCCTGGCACTTCCTGCTGCGGTCCCCTTACCTAGTTTCAAAGTAATTGTTAGGTTCTCTTTCTTTCACCGATCCTCCTGCTTGCTCTCCAATACAAGAAATCTCAGTTTCTTTTTGAATTGTCTTGATTCTATGCTTTGATTCTGAATTCCACACACCCAAAAATCTAAAACCAGAGAAACTTTTCACTTTGTTGAAAAGTAAGAAGACTTTGTAGCAGAATGGACAGCTTTTTGTGAGTCTACTGCTAGTGACCTCCCACCCAAATGCTTATAAGGAGAATGAAGCATTTTCTTTTCTCAACACCCACTAGTGCAAGCCCTCTTCTATGTCATCCTGAACCCTAAACCATGATTCCTAGACTCTTAGCCCACCAGGCTAACTAGTGATGCATTTACAATGTCACCCGCATAGCAGCGATGTTGCAACTGTACTTCCCAAGGTCCTATACTATGGTACTGTACCATGAATACTTGAGATATGCCAAAATCTGATGTACCCTTGTGTTGCAGAAATGTACGGTCTGTCATAAATATGCATGTACTTTCACAAATAAAAGGTTCCCTTTTCGGCATCCTTTGAGCTGCTTCCCAAGCACAGGCTACCAGGCTCCAGTGAATGACACCACATAAGGTTTACAACACACCATTTGTCTACTAGATTTACATCTGTGGGTAACCGTATGGGTGGATGTACAAAGCCTGCTTGCACACTTACGGTTGCAACAACGCTTTGCAGTCTACCTGACAGACACATGGGCATGGTGCATAGGAGTCTTTGTAATGATCTTTCCATCCCACATGCGTTCCACATGGACAGGTGGAAATTCATCTATCACGTTGGGCCTTTTAGGAAGTTTTTAATTCTAAACTCACTCTTTACATAAACAAGGCACTACAAGTCAGTATATTAACCATCTCCTAGTTCATCTTAGCATTTTAATTTGTATCCTTGCAGTACAACTTTACACATAACATTGGCATTTTACAACTTCCACTAAGGGATTCCGATGGTTACAATGGCTCTTAACACGTTAGGACCACATGATGCATTAGCAGCCAAAAGTTTTGGTTATGGTAAGCTTTCTATCAACAGCATGTCAAAAGTGACTGGCGATTGCACCAAATACTCTCATTTGAGGTCTTGACCATAAAAGAGAGTATCCAAACACTGTCACGAGATGAGAATAACCGCAAAGTTCTAACATGTTAGAAACAATACCAGTGCATTGTGGATCAACGCACCCTTCGTTACTTATAAATTCTAAATCTACGTTTTTTCTTCAAATGCAGGTTGGGCTGGATAAGGGGTCCCATTGTCAAACCATCGATTTTGAGACACAAGTAAGCTAGTCAATCTAGTATTTCTTGTTGCAGAATTGGTTACTTGTAACCTATTGGGTGGACTTCATGTCTAGATATAAGGATGCAATCATTCCACAGTTATTAGTTGATCGTATTTGAGTTTTCTAGGATTTCATTAAAATTGTACAACTTGTAGATGGGTGGCATAGTTGCATCGCGAGTTTGAATCGTGATTCAGAATCGAGTTTTGTTTTACTATTGGAACTAAGAATTTATCGAGGAACTAAAAATTTACTAGATGACATTATTCTAATATTAGAGGGGCCTGATAGGCGGAATCATGTGGTCCACAAATAAATATTAAGAAATAGTGTGCGGGGTTCCATAGAGGGGGTGCCTATGGTTGGGAGGTTCATTCTACGCACTGGCCTTCTTAGTTTCATGAGCTTCGAGAGATAGGTTTGTGACAACTGGTATTAGAGCTCCATTCTAGAGAGAGAGAGAACCCCGGTCTAGAAAGAGAAAATGGAGAAAATATCAATTTGTCTTGGTTTCCTTGGTGGATTTTGAAGGAGGGACTAGGGGAATTGATGCCCTATAGTAGATCATTGGTTGGCAAGGAGCTTTCTTTAGAAATTGAGTGCAAAAATAGGGATTTTCAGATCTGAAATTTGAAAATTGGATTTTGTGGAAAGTGGAAAGATGGCCATAACTTTCTCTACTCTCATTGGATTGCTGTGAGTGATCTATGTTTTGTGAAGTTAGTATTTTTTCCATTTCCCCTCTTTATCAAAAAGTTATTCTTTGCTGATTTTTTTGTGTTGTTTTGATTAAGAGAGAGAAAGAAGAGAGAGAGAGTTTCTATTGTTTTTTTTTCCCTCCCATACTTTTTCCATTATGGCAGATGACCGTGTTAATATTCCCCTTAGCCCTCTAGTTGCTCTCCAATCGCGGCTTGCTAGTCCTATCCCTAGCCTTGACCATATCACGAAGCTATCTGAGTACAACTCAAAGTACACCCAAAGTAGGCTCCAAATATCCACTTTATTGATTTCCCTTCAAAGTACATGGCAAACTATCCACATAAACGCATAAGAGCAATGCTACTAAGTCTCCTCCCAACCACTTGCTGCATAGATTACGATGAGGAATGCCTCTCTCTAGCCTCATTTATACACAATCCTCAAGCACCTACTTAACCCTGACCCTTTCCTAACGTCGACACATGGCAAGCCCCATGCACAATCGACACTTGCCACTTGGCAGTACCCTAACACATTGGCAAGCTAGTACGTCCGACCCGCGTCACTCATGCATTGGACCAAATGTCCTAACGAGCATATGACACGTGTCCCATTGACCGGTCAACTACTTTCTAGGAGGTCAGTCCAGCAGCCTCTAAATTAAGACCCAATACCCTATACCAAATATTAGTAGGACAACAAGTTACCAGAAACCTGCTATTTATATTTTTACAAAACACCACAGGCCGGTGTGAGCCATTTTAATATTTACAAATTTACAAGTCTGACGTGTTCACATTGAGGCAGGAATATAAGTACGTAACATTCCTTCCCTCCTTAAGGAACATCGTCCGCGATGGTAAAAGAAAGGTACTGTGCATGCAAAGCGTGCGTGGTCTCCCAGGTGGCATCAGTGAGAGGTCTACCGTGCCACGCAACCAAGTACTCACGGATCAGACGGTTTCTAAGCCGTCTCTCTCTTTGGTCCAATACTCTATCAGGTCCGTGCATCACCTCTCCATGCCTCTGAAACAATACAAGTCCATCGGTTAGCAAGTTATCACCCTCATGTAAAACCCTCTCTAACCATTTTTTCATGATGAACTTTACAATCCTGATGCAACACTAGTTTATAAGCAACATCATTAAGCTTTTTAACTATTTTCCAGCTCGAAAGGACTTATCTTAGTTGAAGCATTCTGTTTATCATTATAAGCAAACTCCAACAATGACAATATTTCTCCCATTGCGTTTGCTTAAGACTTACGTACACCTTAAGCATGTCCTCCATGGTTTGGTTAACTCTCTCAGTTTGACCATCCGTTTCAGGGTGATCAGTAATACTCATTCTCAACTGCACCTCAACTTATCCATTACGGCAGTCCAAGAAGCGTGGATCTCTATTGGACACTATGGATGATGGTAACCCATGAAGTCTGAATACATGTTGTATAAATAGATCAGCAAAACGAGAGGAAATAATGGAATAGGAATTTGATAGGCACTACCCCACCAGCGACCTACCACCAGAATTGAAAATACTGAGAATTGAAATAGTTACAAACACTTTCACAAATCTAAGGAAGGCTGATTTTTACAAAAGCAAAGAGAAAAAGCAGGCTAAACAACAGTAGATGCTGCCCAAGGACCAGCAATCCACCATAGGGCTGCAATTTGCAAGCTTCAGGGCTCACAAAGTGCGGGCTTTGACCCACCTAGCATCCAATAAACCCTAATTGCAAAGAAAAGTGATGCCAATCCCCACACAATCTTGGAAAGGAACTGCTTTGATACCAAATATCACAAAGCTATCTGAATACAACTCAAAGCACACCCAAGTAGGCTCCAGATATCCACTTTATTGATTTCTCTTCAAAGTACATGGCAAACTATCCACATAAACACATAAGAGCACTGCTGCTAAGTCTCCTCCCAGCCACTTGCTGCATAGATTATGATGAGCAATGCCCCTCTCTAGGCTCACTTATACACAATCCTCAAGCACCCACTTAACCCTGACCCTTTCCTGACGTCGACACATGGCAAACCCCATGCACAATCGACACTTGCCACTTGCGAGTACCCTGACACATTGGCAAGCAAGTAGGAGGACCGTCCCCCGCGTCACTCATGCACTGGACCAAATGCCCCAATGAGCATATGACACGTGTCCCATTGACCGGTCAACTCCTACTTTTTAGGAGGCCAGTCCAGCAGCCTCTAAATTAAGACCCAGTACCCTATTCCAAATATAAGCAGGACAACAAGTTACCAAAAACCTGCTATTTATATTTTTACAAAACACCACAGGCCGGTGTGTGCTTAACTACTATTCCTTCTAATTATCCATATACAGTTGAGACTGGTCTTCTCCTATGTCTAAATCAACCATTAGAAGTTTTTGTAATCTTAGGTGCTTCTTACCATTTAGTTGGATTGAGTGCATTTGTAACGTTAACCATTTTCACTCCAACGTCTTTGTGGTATGTAGTGTATCTCTATTTGTGATTGACCGGATCAATATAGCTCTAGCCTCTTTGTAGTGTTATTTTTGCATCCTTCTAGTCTATCAGTATGTTGTTCTTCTAATGCATTGATTGATAATTTTTGAGTTCATTTAATACTAACTAAACTAAATTTAATTTTAAACCATTATTCTTTTTTCCATAAATTTTTTTTCAGCTATTGATGACTTATTGTTCTTGATGTTCCTGATTTAGGGGTTAACACTACTTTTTGCCATGAGTATTTTCTTTGACATATATGATTGAGCTACCACGTTATGTTCATGCCTAGATGTACAATGGCACTATTGCTAGGGTCTCACGTAATACGTTTCACTTGTTCCTCGTGTATGACATATCACTTAACAATGTTAACATAGACAACAATACCTTGTAGTAGGACCAACTATTTTTGGATTTCCTTCATTGCCTGTGATGTCTCTATACTCATTTTTAAGTGCGATCATGACCACACTATAGTGCAAATTATATATTATTTTGGCAGCTTATGCCATTTTTTATAGTTTATTTAAGTTATCTTACTTAGAGTAGTCCATTCGTTCTTTTAGTGGAGATGCTTCTACATTCCCTCTAATGAAACACATGCACGTGTTCTACTTTTCTTCTCTTATGTACTTCTTTTGGTACGAAGGAGACTTTTAAAGTTTCTTGTTCTTTGTCTTCTCTGTCTCTCACTGTAACTAATTTTCTAGAGGCAACTACAAACTGCTGCCTTAGTTACAGCTATAGCAATGCATGCATCATAGATATGTTCCACATCTCTCATAGTGTCTAATTTGTTTGGTTACATTGAAATCTAAGGATGTATGATCTCATGCATGATCCATAGTGAATCCTTAGTAGTGCACCTAGTCATGCTTGCAGAGTTTGTCACCGGCTAGAGCCATCTTCTTGATGAACCTTTTACAAGAGAGTTTATACAATTTTTGCATCTGACTTTGATAGACAAAGGTATTCATGACATGCACTTTCATCATTGATTCAACTACATTACGAATATGTAGGATGATTTTAGATCAGATTCTTAGTTTATGCCTAAAGGTAACCCACTGTTAGAACAGACACATGGTCCTTCACTATAGGTGGTTGATCATACTGGTCAATATATTGATATATCCAATACCTTTAGATATAAATGTTGACCTTCGAACCTGATATGAAAATAACAAACATTGCAATAATGCCATTTTCTAAATTTCGAATGTCCTTGATTTCTGAAGAATACGGTGAAGATGGAATCTCATATCTTTATGCACTGCAATCTATTGTTGTGATGACCTTCTTTCAAATTTCTTTTTTGCACTGTCATAAAGATATTGTACGGGATGGGAATGGTAATCTGAATAAGATTGCTACTAAGGAAATTGGACATGCTAAAAACATATAGAATAACTCTATTGGAATTTTAAAGAGAAATCTTCAACAAAATCATCCAACAGGATGTCACACGCCTCGACTTGCACACGCTTCAAATCTCTTATCATTTATGGTTCTCTCTTACCAATCTTCCATTACAAGATCATGCTAAACCTTGACAGCTCCATTGCACTACATAAACCTAACAAACCTGAGGCCGGGGCGCCGGGGGGGGGGGGGGGGGGGGGGTGTGTTGGCACCAGCAATCAAACCCACCTTCTATCAAAAAAACTTTCTTTGACCCACAATACATGATACGATTGAGCTACTATTAACTAGGAGACTTCAACTTACATATGCTACTTAGCCTACAAGTTGTGATGGGCCAGTTTCGGGTATTCTCATATCAGTTAGAGATTGAGACTGGAAGATCCCATGGGATATCCAGAGGAGCGACTTTGTAAATTATATATTCTAGCAAAAGTTGACTATAATGTCTTTAGTTCTCTTAGATAGTAAGAAATTCAAAGTAGATCCCACTTTCTTTTTCGAGACCAATACCTTGCATTATATTCTTTCATAGCGTACCGTGATGAGAAATGCATGGTTCTATATCTTTTTAAGCAATTTCATCACAAATAGTTTCTACTTTCACCTCACAACATCATCTCATCCTCAATGTAGACGCGTACACATCATTTTCTTCCACGCATTGATGATGGAGCAAGATGGAGTCCAATGAGGAGTCATATCAGGAACTGGACAGGCAGTTCACCATCTATGTAAGAGGTGCAAAGTGCATACATCTATCGATGTGAGGGCTACCGGACCATAAATTACATGAGTGCAGTAGAACCATAAATCTTAGAAAAATGGTCAAATTAGCCTTGACAGTTAGTAGAATCAGGGTAAGTGCAAGTACTTGAGCCTCTAGTCAAGAAGACATCTTGTGTGTAGTTACAATGGACTAGAATCTCATGTGTAGCTAGAATGGTATAACCAAAAAATTTTCTTTTACAGTACTATTTATCAGGGACAGACTAGTTGGTGGACTATTGATTCTGCAATCTGCTCCAATCATGAAGTTGTAAAACATGGGTGTGCATGGTTACTTCTTGTAGCTTTATTTGAGCATGAAAGTAACAAGCTCATAACAAAGAGTCTACTTCTCTGTGTTTTTTATTTGTTTATTATGATCCTGAAGTTTGGGTAATTTCAAAGCTTAAAATGCTACAACTGACTTTGACCCTCAAAAAGTTCTATTCTCATTAATGGGGTTATGACAATGTATTTAAAACTTCTTATTAATGCAGGTAGAAGTCCTTAAGAAACAGCTGCAGCTGGCTCAAACCCTGCAAAGACCTGTTGCAGTTCACTGTGTGAATGCGTTTGGCTCCCTCCAGGATATTCTGCAGTAAGAATCTGTACCCCTATACCATGGAACTAATATAAAATGCATAACTACACTATTCTTTACTCCTTTGGCTTTGGTGAGAATTAATTTCAATTTCTTATTTGATTATGAGGAAGTATATTGGCTTAATTTTTGCTTTTTATAAAGTTGCCTGTCCTTTGTGGGAGGGGGGCAATTAGTGATTGCTAACTTGCTGGTTTGCATTCTGTTTTGTATCACTAGAATATCCTTTTTCAGGCCAAGCAGATTTTATCTGATTTTTTGTCCGTGAGAACAAGTTCATTACTTTTCTATTTGTTGATGATTAGGGAGATGGGTACGTTTCCAGCTGGTATCATTATGCATTCATATTCAGGTCCTGCAGAAATGGTGAGGATGCTGGCGAAGTATGGTGCATACTTCTCATTTTCTGGTTTCTTCACTTCCATGAAAGTTGAAAAGGCAAAGCAAGTACTCTTGCAGGTTTGTTGTCTTCTTTGGAATGAAACACAGTGCCACACAAGAAATAGGCAGTATAGGTAGCAATATATTTCCAGCTTAAAATCATATCAAATCAACATTTTTGTTAGGGATCAAAGAGATCAGGAAACCACCTGACATCTGATGGAGAAGCACCGAGTTCTATTCCTTTCATATTGTTGTATGCTTTTTTGATCACCTGATGACATTCAACACATACTTTTGGGTTCTAGACTTATGCATTTTACAGGTACCTTTGGACCGAATACTTTTAGAAACTGATGCTCCTGATGCATTTCCTCGATTGGATCCCTCTAACCTCTATTGGGTTCCTGAAGATCACGCAAGCTCATCAAAAGGTTCAGGGGACAACTCTAATGCAGAGGATCATGCCATAGAAGGTCTGCCAAATTTAAATGTGCAGCATAATCAGGCCGGAGGTACGGAAAAAATTTCAAAATCCAAGGTTAAAGCAAAAATCAAAAGCTTGTCAAGAAGAAGTGTCTTGAACCATCCATCCAACATTTATGCAGTAAGTAACATCTAAGCAAATTGTTTATCCAGAAGTATTCACTACAAAGAAATGTTGAACATATGAGTTCGAGGTTGCTCTAATCAGCTCATGTGCCTTGTTATGAACAAATTCACAACATAGCTTTGAGAACACAGTGCATATACAAGTAGCAGCAGCAAATTCTTATGAATGGCTGATTCTCCAACATAGAGCTACATCATAGTTGGCACTAGACTACTTTTCAGTTCCCTCCACATTATCCTTGGTATTGTGGCTCTTACCTAAACTGATGGTGGTTGTAAACATTGTATCCACGATGACGAACTTGTTATGTTGTTCCCAGATTTCTAGCTATTTGTTCTGGAGTAACAAAAGAACAAAAGCATACTTTTCGAGACAGCTTGCCAAAATGGTGAAAACTTTCTACTGCCAATCACTATGAGTAGCTAGGAATTCATGGTACGCTAGGTTGTATTGTCCACTAGTCAAGATATTCTATTGAAGGATCAATATGCTTGTGTAGCAGTGTAAGACATGGCCTGCTCTAATGTCAAAGGATGACACCCCATATTATATCATAAGGGCTCTAGAGGCTATTCTAATCTCTCTTCAAATGAAATCTTGAATTAAGTATGAGAGATCTGAAATTTATTTATTATATGCTTGCACTTCTCCTTGACTGCCTTAATCTTTGAAATCCATGTCATTAGTGAGTCAACCATCTGAAGTCAATGTGATCAACCTTTGGAGCTGTACCCTTGATTGAACTCATGCAATAGTATTCCTTTTTTCTATACATATATCTTATGTTTTCTCACTTATCAAATATCTTAGTCTTCGAATTTTGTCCTTGGCTCTAAGTGTTGGTTAATGTTTTCACAAGAACAAATTAAGAATAGAAGGTACTGTATGCCAGTGGTTCTCACATTGTGGAGGGCAAGGGAGTTGATACTTTCAGAGTTTAGACTTCTAGCAACAAGAACCAAATCACACTCCACTAACTAATCCAATATACTCATGTTGAAAAGGGTTTAATCACTCGTACATTATTGCAACAGCCTTGGGTTGTGAGCCAAAGATTCCAGAACCATGTTGGATGTTGTCAATCATCCATAATTTGGTGTGAATCGTCCATCGTCAAGTGTCCTTCTGGTACTAGAAAAATGAGTTCAAAACGTCAGGTCTTTAGGCACATTTATCCATTTTCTATAGTAATGCATTTTCTTCTTCAAGGGCTCTTCCCATAGAGCATTGGTGACTTGTTCCTTCATAAAGTTTTTGAGCTCATTGTACATTTGGGCTACTTGTCTTATTAGATTTTAATAATTCTAGTTTTTTCATGCGCTCCACAATCTCTTCCAAGGGACAATGTCAAATGCTTTCCAAAACTCATCAAAATAACAAAGATTCTTTGCGGATTTTTTTGGCTCTCTCCCACAATCACTCTTTGTGAAATGCTTAATTTGAAATTAGACTTGTTCTAGGGTCTAGCAGAAAATCAGAGCCCTCAACATTCATTCACTATATAGACATAGAGATGGAGAGAGTGGACATTTAGGCTTGCATTGAGAAGGTGAAATAAATCATCAAGGACCCTTCAGCTCAACTTTTGGTCCTAGTCCATTTAGTTCTTGGTCGAACTTAAGTCTAAATCTTGTTCCACTAAAGGGGCCTGGGACCCAATTTAACTCATTTAGTGGTACCCCACTTGGATATGGTCATTAATTTCTTGCGTGCACAAAATTAAATGCCTACCACTAATTACTGTAACTAACTCAGTACATGGTGCCGTACAGGTTGGCACCCAAGGCACCTGTTTTTTTTTTAAAGTAATTTTTGGTATAAAAAATCAAAAAAAACAAAACAGGTCGTACCACGGCATGTGTGCCGTGGTACAACACCTGGTACGGTACCTGGACCCCACGGCACCTGTGCCGTGGGGTACTTTGCCTGAGAGAAAGCTTTGACTCAGGAGAGAGAGAGAAAGAAAGAAGAAAGAAAGTCTTTTCCATGCCAAAAGGCATATAAGACTAGTAAATGTACATGTCAAGTATGTGGTAACCATAGGAGCGTATGAAACGTCTCTAAAACAGTAACAAAAGTAGCAATCTAGAGCTAAAGCTATAAACTGAAATAGATGTGATGCTATTAGAAATGTGGGAGCATGTATACTGCTAACAGTCATGAGTGAGGTATGATGCTATCATCTAGTCCTGTCCTGCTGGTGCTGATGATAAAGAAGGATGTAATACGGCCTGTGGCATGAAGGGCCACTGGTGGTCTCTGACGTCGTCTGAGAGGATGAAGAGGTCTCCTCGTGATTGGTCGAGTAGCTCGTGCTGCAACATGAGTATGTGTGGGACGCTGTCTCTGGTCTCTATGGGCAAGTAGGTCATCATCATCATCGTCACCGTCATCAAAACGTCCTCTCCTCCTGGAGAAGAAAGAAGTGATCTGAGGCTGAGAAACCTGACTCGGCTGGGCTGTCTGATACAAATCCTGTCGTAGTATAAACATCTCCCGTATCATGAGTGCCGCGCATCGGGAATCCTCATAAGCTATGAGCGATCGTAAGGTGACAGGTGTGTCTCGGAACAAACAGTGGTATCTCCCTCTGATCTCGTAATATACCGGGCACCTAAAGATAAAGTGCTCCTCTGACTCCACCTCCTCTAAAGAGCATAACTGGCAAATCCGCTCCTCTCTCGGGGTACCCTGGAATCTACTAGTCTCAATAGCCAACTGATGTGATGATACACGGAGCTGTCCCAATGTAAATCTGAGGCAATGTGATAGTCTCGAGTCCAAATAATGCGGTAAGACCGGGAACCCTGCTATGTCAAGCTCAATAAAATGAGTGCAGTAGTAGCCGAATTTCACCCCAAGCTATCGCCCCCAAGTACGGTCGAGATATGCCCGATATAAGATGCGCTTGATATATTGATGAGTACCTGAGGGGAGCTCTGTAATGGAGATACCAAATGACTCAAGGAGGAAATGGGATGCCTAAGAGAACCACGATAGTCGATAACCCTGGTCATGAAGAAAGTGTGAGGAGACAAGTGCTGTCTGTGTCTCTGAATGTATGTGATAAGCTGGAACGCGACATATATCTGAATGGGTGGAACGACAAACTCTGCAAGAAGGATCTCATGTGGAACCGAGTGCTTCGCCCGAATCATACGGGCTAACATGGTGGTCTGCAATCGTGAAATGCTGGCCCAATGTGATGAAGGGAGGCCGGTGCACCATGTCTCTGCTGCATATAAGGCTGTGGGGGTGACAATAGTATCAAAGAGTCTACACTTACTGCTAACATCTCGGATGAGCTTCCTGAAACAGAACCGCTCAAGCTGAACAAGAGAGGAATGCCCCTTCCCAAGTCGGGTGGTGGCAGCTTGCCGCATGCTGAAGGTAGGACCAGAGAAGAGTATCCCCAAATAGGTATAAGAGGAAACTACCTCTAAGGCCTGCCCATCTAGGATGAGCTCCTGGCGCTGCATGAAGGCTCAAGAAGTGTTGAAGACCATAACCTTGGTCTTCGCAGTGTTCACCCCCAACCCCCATTTGGTACAAAATCCCTGTAAACAATCCAGCTGCCTCTGCAAACCCTCTCTGGTCGGGGATCCTAGTACTACATCATCCGCATAAAGGAGAATAGCAATCAGAATGGTGCCAAGTCTACAGCCACCCCCGCCACACTGTGAGATGACTCACTCTAACTCATCAATATACAATCCAAAGAGAACTGGTGAAAGAGAGCACCCCTGTTTCACCCCAATGGTGCTCCAAATGTGATCAGATAAGCCACTGCTATGTCGGAAACATCCCAAGACCTTCTCATAAAGAGCCATCATTGCTAAAACAATATCTGTGGAGAAACCAAGGTCACGAAGTCTCTGAATGAGCAGGGAGCGTGGTACAAAATCGAAGGCCTTCCTGAAATCTACAAAACAGCAGTAAACCCTCTCTTTATGAACTTAGCTTCCTCGATCAAGGCTCGAAGTGTAAAAATATGGTCAGTGGTAGAATAATGAGATCGGAAACCTGCCTGCCCCAATGCATGTAATCTCCGAGCTTCCACCTCTGAACTCACTGCAAACTGGAGTATGGTACCATAGAGCTTCGTGAGAACATGTCCGATCATGATGGTGTGGTAATTACCAGGAATCATGGGATCACCATTTTTATGAATAGGGTGGATGATGTTGGTGCACCAGGATGAGGGGAAACCAGAGACAACGGCGGAATTGAGGAGAGTGGCTAGTGTGGGAGCAAGGAGGTCGGAAGCATGGGTTAGGAGTTCAGATTCAAGGTCTTCGATATCTCTTTCTTTATGGGACTTCATTCTCTTGATGGCCGTAAGTACCATGTCAGATGTGAAGAAGGTGAACTCAGAGGGGCGTGGGGAGATAGAGATGGGTGCGTCAGTGGGTATGGTATATAGTTTGGTAACGTATTCGGTCCATATGCGAAGGTCATCCAGGAGGGGTGGTGGAGCACGAGGGATAAACTCATGCCAAAAGGCGCCTGAAGAGGAACTGAAGAGAAGATCAACAAGACGCCTTCCTTCGGAGTCATCATATATACGCTTTTTTCGGCGGAATGTGCGACGGTAAGAGTGCCTGGCGGAGTGGAGGAGATGAGGATCGTGAGTGGGGGCATGGGTGACAAGCTGACGAAGAGAGCGACATTCAGCATCATACCACGGGAGGTGTGGGGGTCGTATCGATGAGGAGCGGGTGCCTCTGCTTTTATGGGGTTTAGATGGAAAAGCAAGGGAAGCAGCGGTATGAAGAGAAGTGCTAAGAAAGGCAGCTTGAGTCTCGACTGTACTATCGTGAGGGAAGGAATGGAGCAATGAGGTTAGGAACTCCTGGTAGACTGGTGTAAAGAGAGAACTGAATGTATACTTGGGTGCCCGTGTAAGCAGGGGGTGTGAGGATGGCTGGGGAGGTGGGAGGCGGCCGATAGCGAAGGAGAGAAAGGAATGATCAGAGAGAGTGGTGGGAGATACATGAAAATCAGAGATGAGAGGTATGGAAGATGGTGATCCCATGAGATAATCCACAACACTATGTCCACCATTGTGAGGGTGACAAGTATAACTGCCAGATTTTGGCCAACAAGTTAGGCCATTGTAAATGGCTAACTCATGGGCCTCTCCAAACTGCAATAAATGCTCACCGTAAGGGGTAGTAGGTCCCAAGCTGTCCTCTGAAATCCTGGTAACTCCCATATCATCGCTGTCAAGGGCATGAACGCGGAGCTGGTCGGTGATGTCATAGAACTCTGACTGCCGTGAAGAGGTTCGGGCATTAAAATCTCCAGTGAGGAGAATATGCCCCCGCTCTGCGAATCTGATAATATCAGGCGATAAATCAAGGTAGGGTGAACCTGTGCCCTCAGCAAAGGACGAAGACTCTGGAGGAAAATAACAGGCCGCCACAAGGAGGTCCCTGTCCAACCCAATATCCTGCCCAGCAATATGAATCCATATATACCGTGCATGCTCGTCGTGTCTGATGAACTCAATGCTCGGATGAAGAGACTCTCTGTATAAAGATGCAACACTTCCGGATCCACGACCGCTAGCTGATCTAGTCTCAAGTCTGTACACGGAATTCCATCTGTATCTTGGAAAAATAGGTAATCCTCTCTCTTGACTCTCATGAGTCTCCATAAAGAGCAGTAAATCCCTGTCAGTGATGAAATTGATCAAGTCGCCAGCAATGGAAGATGAGTGTAAACCATCACAGTTCCATACTCCAATCCGGAGATGGTGTGGGTGGGGCCCCGGGGCACTCTTTAACCCAGGGACCACCCCAAATCCCTAGCATTGGGAGCTGCTAGGTGCGCTGTCAAGAAAACGCACTCGGCCATCTCGGTAAATGACTCGTCTGCCAGACTCACGGGCTGCCTGAAAGGCCTTACGGCTCTCCTCTACCTGGATATATGTGAGGTCGTCGTCCATATAGATAGTGGTACCACGTAGCTTAGCTCTGCACCGCAAAGCATCTCGACGACTCTCGAGGGAGGTGAAACGAAGAATGAGTGTGGCTGCATCTCTAGTGGTCCTCCATGCGGTGTCTAACCCCTCTGTCCTGTGCCCGAGAGTGATGTCGAGAAAGCGTTTAGCTTCAGCCAATGCATCCTGTGTATCTAGAACTCCACGAACTCTAATATTGTGGGATTTTTGGTCTCGAGATTTCTCTTCCGAGATGGTGGCTGAGATAACTGAGGAGATGGGAGCGCTGGGTTTGGTGCCCTTTTTCAAAACTGATGCCCAGGAAAGGGCCTCTTCGTGTTGCTTCTCAATCTTGGTTTCTAGCTCCCGTAGCATGTTGGTGGTGGATTCCGAAGCTGCGGCCTGTTTGATTCCGATGGATTGTTCGAGTGAGGCAACCTTGGACTGCAATAGCTTCTTCTCGTTGATCAAAGAAGTAACCGCTCCTTTCAGCTGTGAAATTTCATACCGCAAAAATTGGAAATCTGCCTTGAATTGATCAATCTGCCAAGATGAAAAAAGTTCAATTGATTTAGAAGGCGTATACGGAATATTGGCTGTAGACTGTGGTGCCGTGAAGGAGGAAGAGTGAGCAATGATCGGTGTGGGAAGAATAGGGTCAGAAGACAGAAGAGGAGCTGAATCAAGGGAGCAGCCATCAGAGAGGGGGGTGAGAGTTGTAGTAGGAGAGGGAGATGGGTCATCAAGGGGGTGAGGTGAAGTGGCAGCGAGGGGGGGGGGGGGGGGGCTGGAATGACAATGGGGTGAGGTGAGAGATCAGCGAGGGGGTGAGGTGAGGGATCAACGAGGGGGTGAGGTGAGGGGGGTGACAAGGAGGGGTCAGCGAGGAGGATGGGTGAGGGGGTGGCAGCTAGGAGATCAGGGAGGTCAGCGAGGGGGGGGGGGATGGAGCAGCGAGGGGGTTAGGGGAAGGAGCAACGAGGGAAGGGGCAGCGAGGGGGGAAGAAGGAGCATCGAGGGAAGGGGCAGCGAGGGAAGGAGCAGCAGCGAGGGAAGGGGCAGTGAGGGGGGAAGGAGCAGCAGCGAGGGGGGAAGGAGCAGCGAGGAGGTTACAGGAAGGGGCAGCGAGGGAAGGAGAAGGAGCAGCGAGGGGGTTAGGGGAAGGGGCAGCGAGGGGAGGTGAGTGGTGAGCGAGGGAGGTGAGTCAGGAGGTGGCTGGGGATCGTGCTGATCTACGAGCAGGGGTGCGAGGAGGAGGGGCCATGGTGGAGAGAGAGAGAGAGAGAGAGAGAGAGAGAGAGAGAGAGAGAGAGAGAGAAAGTCAGTGCTCATTGCTCACACTTTTACACTTGGGAGAGAGAAAGAAAGAAAGAAAGAAAGATTTATTTACATCTCTTCCATGCCATAAGTATCTTAGTTGCCCGTTCTGGAACACGTCCCCTTCCGGAACGATGCCCTCAAAAAAAAAAAATATGCATTTTTTTGACTAAGGATTTTATTCATATAAATAATTAAAATAATTAAATTTATATGAATATCGTTCCGACCAGGGACGTTCCGACCCATTTTGGTCGGAACGGGCTTCTAAGATAAGTATTAAGAAGCAAGGCATATAATGCAAAATTCTAAAGAAAAGAAGAAAAAAGGTTCGAACTGGTTCCCAATTCGAACCCAACAGCTCGATTTGAATCTGTTTGAATCAATCAAATTGGTCCGATTTGAATCGGCTGGAAACATTGAAACATGTAGCTTGTAGCCAAATAAATGTCATGAGTCATTGTCAGGCTTGACTTGAGACTTGAAAATTCTTGTTGCTCAAATGCCTTATAAACCAAGAAGGATGAGATGCCTTGGAATTTAGACTTATTTTATCAAGAACATCGATATTTGCATTTGATATTTTTTTCCCGTAACATTCCCATATTTTGCGAATTAGGACTTCCTATATGCTCTGGATTGAACAACGACATTGTTGTTGCCAAATGCCTCCAACCATCACTACGCAAATCCTATATTAGCTGAAATTCCCAAATCTCACCAAAATAGTATTGCTTTTTTGTTCCTTTTCTTGTTGGGGTTTTATTTACTAGATCTTGAACTATCATTTAAATTGTACATCTTTCCATCAGAAGACATATAACAATTTTGTTGGTGTTTGGAGAATGGGTTTGAATGTGGATGTTGGATTTACGTACCTTATCTTGCAATGTGCAGCTCCTATCATACATCTCGTCACTATTGGGAACGTCTGAGGAGGAGCTATCTCATATTACCTTTGGTAATGCTATGCATTTATACTCTTTTTCAGGTTCCAAAGTTGTTTGAATATGGGTCATTTCCATTCTTGGTGTCATCCTTTTTTGGTTCAAATATTTGAAATGCATCTCTCATCATCAAAGGTAATACAAGAGAGGTTTAGTTTAGGGTTTAGGGTTCAGCTATAAGTTAGTTTGAATTTGTTTATCATGATTTTCAACCTTCTGGAATTTGTAACCCAAACTTTCCATGTTGTGGTTGATGGTTCACACAGTCATCATTAAGAACTACTAGGTGTAGAAGGGTATTTATAACTCATTGGGTTGAGTAAAGGTACTCAATTGGAATTATTCTATTCATAGCTTTGTTTTGGGGAGAGAATTTTAAGTGACATATATAGTTCACGTTGGCTTCATAACATGCATTGTTGAAAAAAAAAATGAATATCTTCAAACTACTTGTATTGAAATGCTAGCTCTTGGATATGCCTGTCTTGGAATTGTGCATACAATTATTTCTACTATACCAAGCATTTAATGTTGGAGAGAATAGACACTCTTATTCACCAGCGTCAATTGCATGTTCTGGTCTACAAACAATGCATGGCTTTTTGACAAGAAAAGATTTCAGTTTCTTGCCAATTTTTATTTCCATACATTGAAATTGTTTCAGAACTATGTAATCACTCATATAAGCAGCTGTTTGTTTGGAGATTGTTTTTTTGTCACCATTAGATTGTATTTCAGCAGTAGCTCTTGTATTCGCATTTTTTATTTGCTTATTTGTTAAATAAGAAGTCTCTCTCAAACTTCCAGTTCATGAGCAACAAACGACTGCTAATTGTAGGTTTTGACCTCTAATATTTCTTTTTTCATAATTCCTATGTGCGTATTGATGCCTCAAGATTTTTACCATTGGAGTTTTGAGCAAATATATGGAACATTTTTATACATTTTTGCAAGGGTCTACAAGGTTAAAATGCATTGCTTTCGTAGTAGTAGACACATATTCCCTTTTCTTGGGAATATTTCTAAGAGCTTTGTAAAAGACCTAACATTTTAAGGAGCGCGGACATTATGCAAGTAATAGTATACGAGCCTAGCAAGTTTTTCTGCATTATAAATGGTGATAATGGTAATGAGAGCATGTAACAGCCTTAAAAGAATTAGTATAATATCATTTCACCAACAATGTATCTCCATATTGGCAATGGTGAAAGAACATTATGTAACAAAGCAATGTGATCCTATCTTTGAATTCCACTTTTTGTGGGAGCTTATTTTGTAAGTAGAAAATATAAAGTATTTGGAACTCAATGATTTTAGTTTTATAACATCTAGAGTGTAGTAATATATTAATTTGAAGTACAATGCTTAAAATTATCTTTTAAAGTTTGAAATAATCATCATTGAAAATGTGTGCCTACTAGCTAACAATGCATGTTCATAAATTAAAAGTTTTAAATGAATTATATATTAAAATTACATACAATACTTTATTACAACTTTTTTTCTCATAATTATTTTTTCTGTCATGTGCATTTGATGCATTGTGCATTCATCATCAATGTAGACACTTTCATGCGACCTATTTCTTGTAGTTCTCACTTGTTCAATATGTTGAGTCAATTGTGCCAAGGCCTCTACAAAAGATTGCAAACAATTGTAATTGGTTTGCAATCAGTTTATAATTATTGTTTCTTTTTTAAACACAATTCAATTTTTTGTAGTACCAACATTTTTTCTTTGTGATTTTGGGGTTGATAATTTTTGTTGTTTGTGACATACCCTCACCTGCACAAACAACTATGTTTATGAACACATAATTATGTACAAGCCGAATGCACAATAGATATTTGAAACTTTTGCATGTAATAAGTGCATAATGAAAGATGTAACTCACAATATTCTTTAGTCACTACTTGCGAGAAGTTATTGTCGTTGTCCAATTCGTCGTAGTGCCTTCCGATAGCTTACAAGCACATACGGGAAGCCTACATATTATCATTTGGTCAAAGAATACCATCTCTTCTTTAATTGAATGCATTCACAAGAAACCTCGTGAAGTGTGAAATTTTTTCCAATCCACCTCTCATGGGCAATGAGCTGTGGAGATACTATGCATTTTGATGTTGGTAGATAGTAAGTCCATGTGTTCGACTTCAAACAAAGCATAGCACTATTTGATTAAGACAACCTTTGGAATGGAATTTGTTTTATGTAATTCAAATGACAAAGTAGTTATAATTCAAGGGATAACATTTGTAAAATTAAACATAGCATTACATTTTATTGTGGGCAATTGTGAGACACATCTCATTGACATACATGAGACGTTAGCAAATTGATTTTGATATCGTTAATAGTCATACCATAATTATCTACACCATTTAAAATCATAGTACAACCAAGTTGGTTCGTTGCAAATTGTGAAAAAAATGCACAACAATGGACCAAATTTAAAATACACACCAATAATTGGTTATGCGTGCACATTATTAGGCGTGAGTGTATTGCCTTGGTCGATGTTGGTAGGGGCTCATTCTTTTCACAGCGGTTACATTTCTAGCCAGATTCATGTTTCAATTGTTCTTGCTCCACAGACGCTTAGGGATTGGAGTGAGGTTGTGAGTTCTCATTCATTGACAGCTCTCAGACGTTTCAGGGATTGGATTATCATATTGGGGATTTTATTGGATAGGCGGACTTCTACATTATACCTTCAGTGTGTTATGATCTCATCCTTGAGGTTATCCAAGAAATTATGTGACATCTAGCAACACATCATCCCATATGTTCCAAGTGGGTTGACCTAAGTATGTTCTCAAGGATAAAGCTAGTTAGCATATCCAACATTATCAAGTTAGCATTGTTCTATACGTTGTTGCCTTTTCACTTTTGGACTCCTGGGCAACATTTCTTTAAAAACTTTGTCAGACTCACATTTTTTGGAGACAGTGTTTTTATCACAAGACAAACAACCATGCACCAAATGTACCTAGACCAAAAAACAATTTAATATTATGTTTGGTACACAGAACACCTAGTGCTTTTGGTGCAAGGTATTCAAACCATACATTTTCGCTTGTGAGACACATCGAAAATCGATGCTAAGTTTGCTTCTTCCTCTTTTCGTCGTCACGCCATTTTTTTTTGTTGCAAATTTTTGTTTTGCATAGCGACTGCCTTCAGATGCATCATTTCTACTAAAACATCACCACGCATTTTAAACTTACTTTACAATTTGCAAAATGAAAATGAACTATATGTCATTATCAAACATAAAGATAAAAAACAAACTAAAATAAACAAAATATTTTATCTTAGGATGTGAAAGTGACAAAAACTAGCTATTTATTTTGATGTTTTGTGTCATCATGAGGTTGGACCTTATTATTCTCCACATCATTTGTACAAATCATGAGCATAATTAAGCTTTGATAACGCATAGGTATTATGGACACAATCTTGAGCTCCTTGAAGAATCAACCTCCTATTTTGTAGGGATGCAAAAGTGGAAGTGGTACATCTCATTCTATCACTCTCATCCTATTAGAATGGGGTCCAATCACATTTTGAGGTTCATAATAAGAGGTCAAATCACATTCTGAGGTCCACTAGGTGCTAATTGTAGTAAGAACTCAAGCTCACACTATCTGCTTGACTAAAAGCACACTTTTGGGAGATAAAATTTTTGAGTTAGGAACTCGAGCTACCTCTATATATACATTATGAGAGCCCTTTTGGGAGAGAAATTTTGGAGGTCAAAATTGCTTCTTGTAGAAACCCGAGAGCATGAGTATTGTGTGGATTGATCTGGCTGTGAAAAATTGCCTACATTGGCAAATCTAGCCATGTAGAATATTGTACATTTTGTCAATATTGTTTGTTGGTTACTTGAATGGCCAAAGTGCCACTTGTACATACACACCTAAAGTAGGTTACCACGAGTCAAGAGGAGTGGTTGTATCTATTTGGTAGTGATTCCTACTTTGTAGGATCTAGACCATGATTTATGATGAGATTTGTACCTACCATGCACCTACCAAGCATGACTCTTGGATCTAGGCTAGGGTTTTCACATTAGGGCAAGAAAGTGGAGTCTACTTCCTTATTACATGCTGGATTTTCACCTAGCTTTGCAAAGGAAGTGTGTTTTACTATGTATTCCCATTTTCCATAGTGAGAAGATAGAAACTTTTTGGAGCCTCAAGGAGAAACTCGAGTTTCCTCTCATTGTATGGTGATTACTCTTGATTTCCAATGAAATCCAGCTTTGGCACTTTGTAAACACTGTCTACAGGCCGTACTACATCCTTCTTTCCACACGTGTGGAGTTGGATTATACTATTTGATCAATGCTTTGATTGTCTCTACTTGTTTCCTATCAAGCTGCTAAACTAGATCTTGTTTTCTGATGACTAGTTTCTGATAGATTGTTTAACAAGCATACAATCACCTTGTGGATCATTCAAAGATCCATTTATGGTCCTTAGTATTGTACTTTTCACATGGTATCAGAGCCAAGTACAAGGCCATTGATCTGCGTTTGAATCTAATCCAATTTTAGCAGGTTTTGGTGCAAAAAGCTAGTATTGGAAGGGCGAGCTGGTATCCAGGTTTTGGTGAGGGGATTTGATCCCAAACTTTTTCAGGATCAAAATCCGTACTGTTTACACGTGTGGGCATCTCTGAACCAGCATTTAATAACCCATATTCATTGGATCATAGAAAATTCATCTGGTGTCAGTTTGATGTAATTTTTGGTGCAAATCCTAGGATAAGCTACCAAGATCACTTGCCATTGATTAGTTTTGAATTTGTTTCATGAAAACTAATTAATCTAGGCTGATTTCAGACCTTCTTAAAGTGGAAACCAGGTCTTGAAAGTACATCAAAGTGAATGAGAGAGATAGAGTCAGTTTTTGTCCAAGAATAGCCAAGATTGGCAAGATTTGCTTGAGTGTAGTTTTCATCTCATCTTATCTTCATTCCAGCTTGTGAGGGATTGATAGAACTGTGATTACAAATCCATCTGTTGGATTAGAAGTCAAAATTTGAGTGAAACACTGCAAGTTAGAAACCTTTGTGAGTTTCAGGTCCAAACAAATCTATATCTTGTGTGTAGAATCTTGCTAGTAAGATGGGATCAGTGGGAGCCTACCTTCTAGAAACTAGTGAGAGGTTAAATTCTACCAATTATGCTATTTGAAAAGTGAGGATGGAGTCACTAATGGTGCTCCAGGATCTTTATGAGTTTCTAATAGATGATGAAGATGAACCTCTAGGTGCACAGGAATTAGTGAGATACAAGAAGAGGTCTAGGCTTGCACTTCACTGTATGAAGATGAATGTAAGCAATGTTCTTTTAAGGGAAGTATCATTATGTAAGAGTGCTAAAGAGGCTTGGGAATCTGTAAAATCTATCTATGAGTCTAGTAACACTTCGAGGGTTCTCATGCTTAGGAATCAGATTCTACAAAGCATGAAGAGGAGTGATGAGAGTGCACAAGATTATGTGCTAAGAATCAAGTCTCTCAATAGGGAGTTAGTGTATTAGTAGCTGAAGAGTGTAGGATGTTGCATACCAATGCAAGAATGAATGCTATTTCTCTGCAGGATGGTGATGAGAAAGCTAATTTCTCATTCAAAAGCAAGAAGAAGACCAATGGCAAGAAGAAGCACTTCAAGGAGACCAAGGAGGAGGATGAGGCTTCAAGCTCAAAGGGCAAGATCAAAGACAAGTCCAAGTACAGATGTTTTTTCTGTGGAAAGAAAGGACATTTCGCATCAGAATGTCTCAAGAAGAAGAAGACACAAGAGAGCAAACAAAGCAACATTGCACATCAGGAGGAGGAGGAGGATGAAGAGTCATCCTTGATGGTTTCCAACAAACCACCATCATCCAAGAGCAACACCAATGATTCTTGGTGGATTGATAGTGGGGCAAGTTCCCACATGACATATCAAAAGGACATATTCTCCACCTTACTTTCTTACAATGACTTACATAGATCAATCTATACTGTAAGTAGTCAAGAATGTAAGATAAGTGGAATAGGAACAATTCCCTTGTATGTGGGATCATCCAAAGGATGAATCTTGATAATGTTCTTTATGTTCCTAAGTTAACCAAGAATTTGCTTAGTGTTGGCCAGTTAATGGATAATGGCCTAGATGTACAATTTAAGCATGGAGTTTGTTCCATCCTTAGAAATGATGAACGTATAGCCAAAGGCTTTAAGCAAGGTAGATTGTTTAAGCTTGATGCTAAAATTGTAGTGGAGAGTGTTAACTTGGCAAAGGTGGAGCTATCAAAGGTGGAACTGTGGCACAAAAGGTTGGGCCACCCCAACTACAAAGCCATGGAATCTTTGGTTACAAAGGAGCTTGCAGTTGGACTCCCCAAGCATTTGTCAAAGTGTGGGAAGAGATGTGAAGCATGCAGCCTCTCAAAGGCTCACAAACTACCCTTCTCAAGATCTACATCAAGATCAAACTCTCCTCTTGAACTCATCCATTCGGATGTTCATAGTTTTCCACATGAGTCTAATGGTGGTGCCAAGTAATGTGTAATCTTCATTGATGACTATTCTAGATTTTGTTGGATGTACCTCTTGTCTAGCAAATCAATGGTGTTTGATTCTTTTGTAAAGTTCAAGACTTTGGTAGAAAATCAACTTAGTACCAAGATTAAGGTATTAAGGAGTGATAATGGAGGTGAATATATCTCCAATAAGTTGATTGACTTTTGTAGTTCTAATGGCATAAAGAGGGAGTTGTCATGTCCATACACCCCTCAACAAAATGGAGTGAGTGAGAGAAGAAATAGATCTCTTTGTGAGTGTGCTAAGGACTTAAGGCTAGATGCTTCTCTATCCAAACCATTTTGGGGTGAAGCAATAACTTGTGCTAACTATTTGTGCAATAGATTGCCAAACCAAGCCATTGGAGGAATCACACCATTTGAAGCTCTATTTGGAGAGAAGCCCAATCTCAAGGATCTCAAAGTTTTTGGATCCACTTGCTATGTACACCAATCCTTGGATAAGAGAAGGGTGATGCAACATCCATCAAAGGCATCTTTGTGGGGTATGGTGAGAATAGCAAAGGTTATAGAGTCTTCAATCCCATCACTAGCAAGGTGATAGTGAGTAGGGATGTTATTTTTGATGAAAGACATGCTTGTGATTTGATGATAATGCTACTAATCATCTTGATGCCAAGGATCATGCTAGGATGGAGGAGGAGCTTCCAAGTGAAGAAGAACTTGAGGATCCACCTCAAGATGCAAGAACTCCAAGAACTCCAAGAAGATCTACAAGGGCAAGATCCGAGCCATTGAGGCTCACCTATGATGGTCAAGGTGATCAAAGGGAAGGCTCATCATCTTTCACATCTTACACCTTTCTTACTTCAATGTTAGATGAGCCAACATACTATGAAGATGCTTGTAAATCTAAAAGTTGGATGGATATATGCAAGTAGAGTATGATGCTCTTATTGAGAATCATAGTTGGGATCTTGTGGATCTTCCTCAAGGGAAGAAACCTCTTGATTGCAAGTGGGTGTTTAGATTGAAGTATAATCAAGATGGATCAATAAGCAAGCATAAAGCTAGGCTTGTTGCCAAAGGTTTTTTACAAACCAAAGGCATTGATTATGATGAGACATTTGCTCCTGTGGCTAAGCTTGTTACTATCAGGTTGATCATTAGTCTTGCTACAACCTTTAATTGGGAGCTATTTCAACTTGACCTCACAAATGCATTCTTCAATGGTTATTTGGAGGAAGAGATCTACATGAGGCAACCCGAGGGCTTCATCAAGGCAAAGCATGAAGGAAAGGTGTGTTTTTTGAAGAAGAGCCTTTATGGGCTCAAGCAAGCACCTAAAGCATGGTACTCTAGGCTAAACTCTTTTCTCATTTCCATCAATTTTGTAATGAGTGCCTATGATCCATCATTGTATATAAGTTTTTATGATGGCATGATCATTATTCTTGTTTTGTATGTAGATGACATTATCTTGAGTGGTAATGATCTAGATGGAATTAGAGATGTAAAAATTGCTTTAGCAAAAGAGTTTAAGATGGTAGATCTCGGCCTATTGAGCTTCATTCTTGGAATAGAGGTTATTAGAGGATGTGATTTTAGCTTCATTTGTCAATCTAAATATGCTACATCCATCCTAGATAGATTTGGAATGAAGAATTGTAAAGGCATTGAGACACCAATGGAGCAACATGTAAAAGCATCTATTGGCTGTGATGAAGCATCCTTTGAGGACATCACATTATATAGAAGGCTTATTGGCTCCTTGATCTATTTAACTATAACTAGACCTGGTCTTAGTTATAGTGTTGGAAAGTTAAGCCAATTCATGCAAAGTCCTCTAGTTTCACATTGGAAGATGGCCAAAAGAGTTCTTAGATACATTTCATTCACTAAGAATTTTGGTATTTTGTATAGAGGAACTAATCTTGGCTTAAGAGCCTATAGTGACTCAGATTTTGCAGGTGACAAAGTGGATAGAAGATCAACAAGTGCCTTTGCCACCTTTCTATGTGATGGAGTAGTATCATGGCTTTCCAAAAAGCAAGATACCATCTCCCTATCTTCCACAAAATCCGAAAACAAGACCTTGACATCAACATGCAAGGAGGTCTTGTGGCTCAAAAGGCTATTGGTGGAGCTTCATGTCATGGAGGAGGAGATCCCTATCATCTATTGTGACAACCAATCAGCCCAATCACTTGCAACTAATCCTACATTCCATGCAAGGAGCAAACACATCGAAATTGCTCATCATTTCGTGAGGAAAAAAGTGCAAGCTAAAGAGATCAAGCTCCAACACGTGCCATCATCAAGTTGCTTGGCTGATTTGTTTACTAAACCTTTACCTAAAGATTCATTTGTCAAGCTTAGATCTTCAATTGGAGTTATTGATAAAAGCATTGTGATCTCCAAGGCTAGATTTGAGGAGGAGTGTGAAAAATTGCCTACATTGGCAAATCTAGCCATGTAGAATATTGTACATTTTGTCAATATTGTTTGTTGGTTACTTGAATGGCCAAAGTGCCACTTGTACATACACACCTAAAGTAGGTTACCACGAGTCAAGAGGAGTGGAATTAGGGCAAAAGTGCTCAATCATCTTCCTTATTACATACTAGATTTTCATCTAACTCGAGGTGGGGAAGAGCTTTTCTATGTATCATCATCTTTCCATATATTAATGCCTTATAATTTTTTTGAGAGCTAAGATCATCTTCCTTTGCACATTCTGTTGAATCCATTTCTGGTTTGAGTAGGAAAAATATTTCTTTTTCATATTGCCTCGAATTTGCCATAGTTTTGCTCCAAGCTCTTTGTGGACACCTCAAATCCCTCTAATAACACAAGATTGTTGTAGTTTGTATCTTCCAATTTACAAACTAGGAAATAAATTTTGCAGACACTAAATACCAAAACAGACATCCAACATTTCATATCCGCCTAACATACAGTCAACAAAATATAGTGCAGCAACACAAGCAACTAAATAAGCCATTTGGTTGAGGCTTCTTCTTCAACATCTGAACATCAAAGAACAATCCGACTACCATATACAATGACAATGTTGGTTGCATTCAATTTACTTTCAATCCTAGATTTCATTCTAGGACAAAACATATAGAAATTTAATTTCATTATGTTCAAGAGAAAGTACACTTAAAATGTGTAGAGTTGATATATTGTTCAACAAATCTTATGGTAGCTTATATCTTCACAAAGGCATTGCCTAAAGAAAAACATCTTCTATTTAAGAAGATGTAGTGTCAGAATTCTAATTCCACTTCAACCATTATCGTAGGCTGACGAACCCTTGCCAAATTTTTGTTCAATTAGCAAAGCACCTCCAATCACCTCCATTCTAGTTCCATCTAAGACGCTCTCTGATTGCGCTCCCAGACTAGTAATCAACGTCTAGTTCCAACTATAAAACCTTCGTTTGCGATAGATTTTTTCAAAACTTTTTAGTTTTTCTTCACATTACCATTTTTTATCTTGTTTTCTTTGTTTTTTTTTTAGTGTTTCAACTTGTATTGCAAAATCTCTAGTTTTTTTTTTTATCATTTCAGTCCTGTTCCCAACTTCCTTCACCTTATCAATCCATCACTTGCTCTATTTTTTCAATATTTTCACCCGACGCACTTAGCGAGAGAATTTCAGATTTTTGACAATTTCTTTTTAATCTTGTTTTTCTCGTTTTTTTTTTATTGTTTCTACTTATATTATATGTTTGCATTAGATGGCCGTCTTCTCTAACTGTAAATGTATGTACAAGTTAGGTGGACTGTCAGAGATGTACTTGAAGTACAGTTCATGGTTCGACTTTTCTCTGATAAAGAAGAAGTCGACGAAGTCAAGTTAGTTGGTAGTTGAAAAAGTCGGTTACGTCAGGTAAGTCGTCGAAGTCAGATATGTTGAGGAATTCGGTTTACTGTGAACCATTCTTGGGCGCAAGATCGTGATCTGATTGTTGTATTCACAACAACTTAATTCAGATTCTCTATTTTCTTATGTGTATTCCACTCACTCAATTCAGAATGTCTGATCTCGAGGGAAGCATGGCTATCTCAGATGCCTAATTGTTTCGCTCTCTTCATGGTTGTCTCTAACACCTACCAAGAGCTCTATGTTCTATTTCACACCTAATACCTTCGAGAGCCCTCCAACAGAGTGATATCAGAGCCCCCAATAAGCATTAGAGGTAGATTCAAATACAAAGAAAACATGAGAGATGAAAAAAGGACGAAGAAGAGCAAGGACATTCCATATCCATTTGAAAGAAGATCCACTTGCTTTATTGAAATGAAGAGTGAATGTACAAAATAACTCAAATCCACCACTATATATAGTGGATTTTACGGCTTTGGCCTCAAATCCTATTGGCCAATTTGCACCTCCCTTATTATTTGAAATTCAAATTTTGGGAGGAGCCCTTTTTATTTACTAATTTTACTGTTAGGCATTGCAACAATAAAATTCTTGCAAAAAGGCCTAAAGTCCTTTTATTAACTTCTAACTAATCAATTAACTATGTGATCATCGTGTTGGACTTACACACACGGGGTGCCAAATCCCTCTCACTTATTAATCATGTGCCAGTTGTCTGCATTTGAACTCGACAATGCTTCTGTTACTGAAGTAGATTTGTCGTTGCTGATGAATGCATGAGGGAAAACGATCAAGTTCTTGTCAATGTTGTGCAGATCTTCGAACAATAGTCGATTGCTGAGATGATGATTTTTCTTGTTGTGCGACAAGGCTATCTTTGATGTTCGTCAAAATTGTTGCAGATCGAGGCCTGTCGATGGTGATGGGAGTCGTTGGAACAAACTCTTGCATTTGCTGCTTTTGCTTGAAGTCGAAGAATTTGTCTTCAAGGAAGACCACATCTCAACTAACTGAGATTCCACTTGACTCAACATCACAAATTCGATATGCCTTCTTGAATAGTTTTGCAGATAGCCAGCAATTGAAATAGCTTCAGCCCAAAAATTCTTGGTGAGCTGAGCATCTGACATCATTGAATCGTGCTGCATTTAGTAATGTTCAGTTCTTTCTTTCGGCTACTCCATTCTGTTGTGGTGTGTAGCTAGTGGTGAACTGATGATGAATGCCGAATGATGCTAGATAGTCGGACATTTAGGAACTCTCCACTACTGTTTGTACAAAGGGTCTTGAGTCATTGACCAGTCTGTGTCTCAACAAACTGTTTGAAGTATTTAAAATAGAATATAATGCTTAAAAATCTTGAATAATCATCGATAAAAGTAATAAAATATAGTGTTGTAGCCAAAGAGGGAGTACTCATGGGGTCACACAGATCACTATGTATAGGTGACTTTGAGGATTTCATTTTCCCCTTCAAAATATATTCGTGCTTTTTAAAATCACGAATATTGACCTAAGTTTGTGAATATTGATTCTAATATTGTGAATATCGATCTTGAAATTGTGAATGTTGAATTGTCAAATTTTGGAAATCAAATGGTAAAAATTGTCCATATTCAGTTGTAAATGTGATTTGAATCTTATTGTATTTGGAAATGTGAAAATGTCAATTTGAACATTTTTGAGAATTTGAAATAGTGCTTTTCTAGCTTTTAATAATGATAGGGATGTAGGTGACAATAACAAGAATTGAGATATTACATTCACAAGAAATTTCAAATATATGAACTATGATAATAGTTAAAATATCTTAAAAAATGAATTTTTTAAACGAATTCGTCATCAAAAACTCGCTATTAACCTGAAAAACTAGTCAATATATTATTAAGATATTTGCCTATATTAAAATATAAGAAATGACTCTTCAATGTAGCAAGGCCAAAATGGTATATTGTGACGTTCTTGTTTTTTTTGAGCTGTCTCAATAGGGGTTAATTGTTGTGGCGATTTGCTAAAAGACAAACTATTGCTTCTAGGTGACTTTGAGCATTAATAATTTTTAATTTTATTCTTTTAAACAACAATCATTGTTTTTTTAAATTTTTCAACTATTCAAAATGTATCTTGATTCTTGAGCCCACATGACAAAGCTTATTGTATTATTTCAATCATCGTTTTTAATTGTCTTTGTGGCTAGTGTGTTTTTGGATTGCAAAATATGAAAATAATAAAAAAATAAACAAGAGATAGTGCTCATAATAAATGAGAAAATACAAATAGTGCAATAGTTGAAATTCACATTCTAGATTTGTAAATTTTTTAGTGGTTCAAAATTTATTAGTTTTAGTGATGAATTTCAAATTGTAAGGTTTCATAATACTCTTAACTGTAACCTTTTATTGTGGAATTTTATAAGATTGGTGTGTGTTTTCTTTGAAAGCACTAATTCATTGTGGTTTTTTTTTTGGCATACATATTAAGCAAGTAGTGGTCTTTATACACAACATATACAACTTGGCAATGCCATTTACGGGAGCTAAGCTCCTTAGATTTCACTACCCAGTGGTCGAAGATTTGAGAAATCTAAAGCTGAGCAAAACATGTATGTTCCTATTTCTGGTGTGCAACCTGCCATATTCAAGTCCGATTCAGTGCAAAATGGGATGAGTGTCAAAAATAGTGATGGGGAGCCGACTAAGGTGCGCAAGCCATTTGAGGTTCCCAAAATAGTGAGAAACAGATTGTCCATTAAAGACAAAAACAGATCATATACCAGTTGGTAATACATTCCTAAATAAATCACATTTTCAAGAAGAAGATTGCAAAACTCTCGAGAAGACTCAGAACTTTGGATGGAAAACCGAATAACGTGATCAAGCAAGTTGAGAATCTAGATTTCATATGCCATAGATTCTTCGACTTGGGTAGGACAGCCGATGTGGGTCAGTATGATGCTGAATGAGTTTCTCAACTTGTAGTTGGATGGAATAGCCTGTGTGAGCGGGGTTGATAGATTGAATAAGTTGCTCGAGTCAAGTGAAGATTTAAAAATATTGAAAACTTTGAAATTGCTCTTTTGTAAAGAAATACCTTATTCCATTTGTGAATTCAAAGGACTAGAAACTCTTGAATTGTTCGACTTTAATTTACATGAGCTGCCTGAGATCATTAGTGAGCTCGAAGAGCTAAACACTCTCAAATTGTGTGTTTGTAGTAACTTGGAAAAATTACCCAACTCCATTGGTAAGCTCAAAGAGTTAAGAACCCCAAATTGTTTATGTGTACTAACTTGGAGATTGCTAGATTCCATTGGTGAGCTTAAAGGGTTAAAAACTCTTGAATTGTCTTGGTGTAGTGACCTGGAGAACTTGCCCAAGTCCATTGGAGAACTCAAAGGGCTAAAATCTCTCAATTTGTCTTGGTCTAATGACTTGAAAAACTTCCTGAGTCCATTGGTGAGCTCAACGAGTTAGAAACTCTCGAATTGTATGGGTGTAATAACCTAGAAAAGATGCCTAAGTCCATTGGTGAGCTCAAAGGGCTTAAAACTCTTGATTTAACCAAGTGTGAGAAATTGATGAAGTCGCTTGAGTCGGTGAGCACAAGGGGCTAGAACTTAAGTTGTCAAAGTATATATGTTTGGAGAAACTACCAAAGGCATATGACTATGAGAGCTCATCCAATTCCATATCTGCACAATGAGCAACTTAGATTCAACATAAGGTTTTTATTTATCCAGTCAAGACCAAGTACCATGTCGAGTGTCCCGACTATGTTAGAAAACACAATTTCAAAGACTGTCCACAACAACCACCTAAGATCCTACCAGCCCTCCATGTCCATTATGAATCCGGCTAGGATTCTACATCAGCACAACCCAAGCACCATAGCCACAAACCGCTAAACCTACTGCTCAATCGAGAAGTTTCTTTCAAACTTCTACATTACCACAACAAACACAAGTTCCATAATCAAACCTAGATGTCATATGAAATGAGTAATTGCAAGACGAAGAGAAAACAGATTTTTTGTCACCTGCTACTATTCCTAGAATAGAGCACCTTCCTAGGGAATTGACCTTTCTCTGCAATCCTGCAACCTCAAATCTAGATGTCTCCACTTTCTGATGAGATTTTCACTAACTACATATCACGAAACAACTTTGAGAAATCAGAAATCTAGACATAGGTTCATTTATGAATTTTCTATTCGGAAGGATACTCATAGAAATGGTATCTTTTTCATCCCTGCATTTCAAGCCACATCTTACAACATCTCCTATCATGATGGTAGCTTTAGTGTCACAATTATTGCCTTGTTTTTGACAAGGGCATATCACAGTTTTTTACTCTATCACACAGTGCAAGATTGCACTCCTCAAGGTGCATTATCAATGTTGATGAATGACTTTTTGTTGACAAGTGCTCTGCAGTTTCCACTCTCTGTACAAATGGTATCTTCCTTGTTTATTTTTACTAGCCATTTTGATTTGATTGTTTTTTTTTCTAATTGCATCTATTTTTTCTAGATTTGCTTTTATCAAGGATAGCCCTTGAACCAAAGAAGTCATGTGGCATATCCCAAGAATAACTTATTATTCATCTATCCATCTTCAGATCACCTTGTACAAAATCTAGAATTTTTGCGCATATTCCAACATCCATGCCACTTCTGAATTGATTCATGCATCTCACTGCCATATTAGTTTTTGAGTCAGCTACAACAAGATCAAAACAAATTTAGTTCAAATTTGTTCAATCTTTAGTCCAGTCACATGTTTCAGCTGTGTGTTCCACACGACGATCCAATCTTGAGCATGAAAAATTATCAGCCTTCGCACGAAAATGGATGAGGAACCGCATGGGACCTACGATGAGCCACCGCAAATCGGAGATCCAAAATGCAGTTAAAGTTGAGAGAGCCAGGCCTTCCTACATGGAGAAAGAGGACTGGAAGTATGCAAAGAAAGAGTATCGAGATGATCGCTTCACGCAGCAGCGAGAGGCAGCCAGAGTTCGACCAAAGACCACGGGGGCTTCTCACTTGGGCAGTGGCGGCGAGGGATATTTTCGAGCCCACTTTGTAAGTCTACCCTATACCCATTTGTGTAATTTGACTATTGATTGTTTTTGTTTTTTTTGCTCTTGGGGGTTTTTTGTAAGACACGTTGGAATAAAATGCTCTCTTTATATAATCAAAATTTTCATTGTTTGTGCAACGATCCACCATGGGGCGGTCTCCCACACATGACGAGTACATGTATGCGAATTCCCACAGTACGCAGACAATATTCAAGTTATTGGAGAGGCAGGGCGTGCATATAAACTGGGATGCTGCTCCTCATGTACAACATCAAATTCATTTTATGCTCTTCAAACTTGGTATTCTCTCCCACTCCCATACATTTTTTCGGAAGATTAATTCATGTGTCTTGCGTGTGCAGGAATAAGAAGCTCCACATGACGGAGATGATGAGGAGGAATTAGATAGATCTAGCTAGTGTTTTGGCTCTATAGCTAGCCTTTCCATGTTTACAAATACTTATGGACATATTGTTACATCTATCATTTTTATTTGTACATTTGCCAATCATTTTTCGATGTAGCTAGTTTTTTATGTAATCTTGAACCTTGACTAGTTATGTAATTGAACTGTATTTGGCCCCAAACCATGTAAAAATGTTTAATTTATTTGTTATAAAGTGTAATTATTGTGGTTATTTGTGATTATTGTGGTGTACTGTAATTTATTCATCTATGGTTGAATTCAAAGAGTCAACTTTTTTGTTCGACCCTAAACCCTAAACTCATTTATTTGAATTTATTTCTTGCACTCATTAGCTCTACAAAGTTGTATTTTCTAAAAATATATCTTACTGCTTGCAGTAATTATCCCAATTGTATCATCAATGTCTCGTGACACATCTCCAAGTCACGGACCTGGCCGTAGTTGCGGGTCATCCCATTTTTCATCCATGAGTGACGATGAGGTCCTCAGTTATATGGATGGGATGTCCCCCTCACGAGCAGGTAGGATCATGGAGAGACTACGAGCTAATGCCAGTGCCTCTTCCCGACATTCGGACCGGAAAAAGAGAGATCGTAGGACATCCATCTAGTAGACCTCATCGTAGGGATTCCTTACTTCGAGAAACTCTAACTCAGGAAGCAACATGGATGGCACGTGATACTTTGACTCCTGCATCTATCACACCTGATTATCCCAACACCCCCACACTCTCTCCTCACATTTTTCCTTCTTCGGTACCCACGCCCCCTATGGGGTCTCCATGGAAAAAAAAACAAATCTGCTTGCAATTTTTTGCAAAATGTCTTAAGTTGATTATTTGAAATAAAGCCAGAAGATTCTTCTGAAAGTATCTCTTTGATCTTTGCAGCTGTATTGATTTATATTTTATAGAAGAACACTATTTCACAATTAATAAGACATTGATAGAAGGTTGTTGATTGTCATGGAACTTATGACATATGGTAGCAAAAAATAGGTGAACTGAAATATTTTCAAGCTTTTAAACTTTACCTCTTATCTAAGAATACAGCATGGAACAAAGCTGCTAAAACTTCTAAACAATAAATGTACAAATGAAGGCCACAAGAAAACATAGAATCCCTTTATATTTCTAGCATGGCAACTTCCACATGTTTTTGAGACAATGAGCATGCTCTCAAACAAATCAATAGTCTCACCTACACCAACGTCTGTAACATCAGGAAACCAATCCATGTTCTTGTTCACCATTGATTTTTCAAATGTAACAATTGAATCATCTAAAGTGGCATGTTGACCTTATTTTTTGTTGACTGTAGACGTGAATCATGCCAAAAATAGATTGGATGCCTAGAAAACATAACTTTGTTGTTTTGCATAGGAACGCTCAACTCATTTATTTTCATTCTCTATGATATGTAGTCTTTAGAATAATATATTTTTTGTCCTTGAGGAGTGCTTATGTTTCCTAGACTTTATAGGTTTAGTGTGAAAGATTCAACTAGTTTGATCATATTTGCTACATTTCTATATTTGGCAAATTGAGGCCAACTTTATATTAGACATAGAGTTTGACTTTTCAAAGTTATACTAGTCTAAATTGCATTTGAATAAACACTTTTGGAAAGTGTGGGAAAGTTAGAAGTCGAGTTTGAGTATATTCAAATTTAAATGTTGGGTACATTGAATCTAGACCCAAAAATAGTAGGGTTTACATTTTGGAGGGAAAGCCAAGTGGCCAAATAGGGTTTGGACATGTTATAAAAGGATGTAACTCATGGAGAAGTGGATCTTCTCTCTTCTCTATCTCATTTCATGCATATACATGGTTCTCTTGGGTTCTACTATCCATTGGTGCACTATACTTGTGATTTCTTGCAATTCTATGTGTAGAATGATCTGTATTTGCTATTTTCATGTTCACACATGTAAACTATAGTAGGGTACTGTTGTTGTATGAAAATTATCTTCTATTTATGTTTTGATACATGTTTGATCAAGTTCTATTAGAGTTTGCATTCTATTTTGTGTGTAGATGCTGATTTTTCTACATTGGCAATTGGTGGAGTAGCTTGCTTTGTAACCAAAGATCTTTAGATGATTTGGATCTAAATTGATCCCAAATCTTTCACATGGTATCAGAGCTTGTGTTTCAGTTTGTGAAGGAGGAAATCATATCCATCAATGATTTGGTAAAGATATCAAGGCTAGAGCATGCTAGAGAGGATTCCACACCAAAATCGAGTTTTTTGCATTTGTAGTAAAGATGAATGTTACCAATGAGCTTCTCAAGGAAGTTGATAAGAGTACTTCATCTAAGGATGCTTGGGATTCATTGAAGAAGCTTTATGAATCCAACTCTACTTCTAGAGTGTTGATTCTAAGAAGACAAATCTTCTTGTTTGCAAAAGAGTGAAGAAAGTCCAAATACTTTAATTTTGAGAGTGAAAGCATTGAATGATGAGTTGGCTTTCATTCATGAGAGAATTAAGGAAGGAGAGCTTGTTCAAGTTATTCCTAATGGATTGTTGGATGCTCATGCTATAAAGTCTCGCTATTCAAAAGACTTTTCCAAATTTGATGGATCTTCAAGACATCTTGATCAATGAAGAATATAGGCTTCAAGCAAGAGGTAGATCTACATCGACACTTCAAGAGGAGGCTATGTTCACAAAGGGCAAATTCAAGGGCAAAAGCAAAAGTAAGTGGTCTAAAGGGCAAGATCAAGGGCAGGCTTCTTCAAATGGCAAAAAGAATGATAGATCAAAGCTCAAGTGCTTCTATTGTGGCATCAAAGGGAGTGCTACAAGATGAAGAGAGATCAAGGAGACAAGCAAGGTAATCTTACTCTTGACGAAGATGGTTTGGATGTTCAAGATGCAAATGATGATGCTTTTGTGATGTCTTCATATATGCTTGTTAATGATGGAGATCTAGATTCATGGTGGATTGATAGTGGAGCAAGTTCCCCATGACTTTTCACAAAGCGAACTTCACTTCTTTTTTGGCATATGGAGATGACAAGAGGTGATCTACACGACCAATGATGGTGAGTGTGCAATCAAAGGGATTGGCACAATTCCTATTTCTCTCTCTACAAATAGGAATGTTCATTTGGAAGATGTCTTGTTTATTCCATCTATTACCAAGAATTTGCTTGGTGTGAGTCAAATGCTAAGTAAAGGCCTCAAGGTTGAGTTTGATGAAGATGCTTGTATGATCAAAAGGAAGGATGTCTTGATTAGAAAAGGTAAAAGACAAGGGAAGTTGTTCAAAATAGATGCTTGTGTTATTGCTAACCAAGTTGGATGTGTGGAAAGAGAGCAAATACGTATTCAAATGTTTCCAAAAAGAAATCACAAAGATATAGAACCTCTCAATTCTCTTCTAGCATCTTCATCCTTCACTTTTGTAATTAGTGCTCGCTCAGCTGCACCCCTTAGAGTGGGGAGTAGTTCATTTGTACAAGTTCCCCACTCGCTCGGATATGTCCTTTGTATGTCAGGTCACACTTGTCGCCTTCAAACGCCACTTGTACTCCTAGCTTTGTTGGAAACCCTACGATTTGATCCAAGAGGAAGTATTTGGCATAAGGGAGGGATTCCCTAGCTCTCTCCCACTCTCTCCACCAAGAATGATTGGAATATGTTTGGTACTCTTGGGTATGAGCGCTTGAGAGCTACAGAACCCCTATATATACTATTTTTGTGAAAAGCAAGTGTACAAGGCATGCTTATGCTTTTGAATGATGCTTTTGTCTCCTCCATGCTATAAAAGCTAAAAGCTACTTTATTGGCGTCTCTCATGCATGTAGAGAGTTTGTTTCTAGAGTATAGAAACTTAGGAAAACGCTTCTATGGAATCCCTAGCCATCCATCGACTCTAGAGGACCCACAAAATTCACCTAGAGAGAGATTAAAATTTTGGACCCAAGCATGTCAAGAGTTGGACCCAACTTTTCAACTTTGGACTTAGAGACCTAAATGAATTAATTAACCATGGACTTTTGACGAGACTTTTGTATGGAGTTCAGCCCTTGACTCTGAGAGTCTTTTCAATTTTTGAAAGGACAAATGGCCCATTCGCTTATGCCATAAGACATCTTCATCCTTCATTTCTGTAATAAGTGCTTGCTCAGCTGCTCCCCTCAAAGTGGGGAGCAGTTCATTTTGTACAAGTCATTCACTCGGATCTGTCCTTTGTATGTCAGGTCACACTTGTCGCCTTCAAACGCCACTCATACTCCTAGCTTTGTGATACTGCTAACTGACAGCAAGGTCCTTCCGATTTGTGGGACATAGTATACATTTTGAGGTACCCCAATGTGATTTGGCCGCAGCGCTGGAACTCGATGTTGATCTTTCCAATCCCAACAATTTACACATATGTATTGTTTGCCATGAAGATCTGCACAGGCGGCGTGAGTTCCTCCAACTTGAGGAATAGACTTTCATCATGTGTCATGAGTCCAATTTATGTTTGATTCTCCTTTGGTCTCCCTCTGCTCATCATCACTGCTGATGATGATGGTTGTTCTTCTCTCCCTTCGAGGCTTTGGGAGACCTTCCCACCAGGCACACGCACGGAGGGCTTGAAAAACTGATGACTCAAAAAACTGGTGACTCGAAAAAACTGATGGCTCAAAAAATTTGGGTATCGAAAAAAGGTAGGACTCGAAAAAACTATGACTTGAAAATTTAGTGCCTAGAAAATTTTGGCGACTTGAAGGACTTGAAAAAATGATGACCCGAAAACATTGATGACTCGAAAATCGGTGGTATCGAAAAATGTGATGACTCAAAAATTTAGTATCGAAAATTGGTGTATCAAAAACATGAGTATCTAAAAATATGTGAGTCGAAAAACTGATGACTCGAAAAAATTGGGTGTATCGAAAAATTAACGAAGGCTCCAAAAAAACTAACGAAGGCTCCAAAAAATAAATTGGTCCAGTTGAGATGGCGTGTGGCTTGTGTCCGGTTGAGATGGGAAGCAGGTCCGTCGGTCGAGATGTTATGTATGAGGCTCGGTCCAGAATGCCTTCAATGGACTAGGTCCAAAATGTCAATGCAAATGAAGACTCGGTCAAATGGGGATGGGCAGGGAGACGTGCTGGGGCTTGGGCAAAGGGGAAGGCACGGATTCGGCGTTAGGAAGGAGTTTGAGGGCTGGGTGTTGCAGGAGCGTGATGCATGGGGCTCAGTTCAGGTAGGAGTGGATGGAGGCGTGTTTATGAAGGGATGGGGCCGGTGGTGAGAGTTTGCTTTGTCAGCTGAAGGAGAAGGCTGCTAGTGTCCTAGCTCAGTCAGCTAACGGTAAAAAAGTGGTATTTGGTTCTGTCAGATGAGGTGCGGAGAAGGGAGCGAGGGTGGAGGTTTCATCGGTGCAGGCCGTGTGTGCTGGTTGTGGTGGTTGCAGGGGTTATTTGTAGAGTGTTTTCAGATTAAGTGTAGGTTGGAAACCAGTTGATGCAGGTGTGATTCAGAAAAATTAAGAATGGGTGTGGGGAGCAGCAGAAGAATGTGAAAGGTGGTGAGAGAGGTAGACAGGTGTGGGGATGAAAAAAACTATGGATGGATGAATGGATGGGAAGAGCAATGACAGAATAGTTCTATGTGAGCGCAGATGTATAGACAGATAGATAGAACGTTTTGTATGGATATGTGCTAGGAATGTGTTGCAGCAGTCATAGATTTATGATGTGTAGTAGTTCAAGCAGCAACGGGGCCAAATGTTGAGAGATTCTACACTTTAGAATCTCTTTACTGGTTTACATTCTTGCTTACAGGTTATGTTTGTACTCTGCCTGTTAGCAAAGACTGTGGGCTTGTTTATAACTTTATCTTTCTTGTTTCAGAGCCCATATCAAGCAGAGGGAACTGATGAGCGTTGTAGTATTTTATGTCCTGCCTGTCAGAGGACAACTCAGGGGCATCTCTTTTGATCCAAAATCATATGCTTTCAAGCCAAACATGCAGATCATGCATTCAACCAAGAACCCGACATGTAGAGTGATTGAATAGCCATGAAATCCTACTTACTTGCTGCAAAACCAAATGAACAGATCCTAACAATATAAACTAAGCTACCATACATTCCACAAAACAAGAAACAAGAAACTAACTAAACTAGACAGCATTTGGAAAGTCCAAGGATCAAGAAACACTCATTTTTTGATTCTTGGACAGCCCAAGAACATCAAGAACTGGGATGTCAAGAATATGCAAGATCTACACCACAAATCCAGCATATTTAGTTTACTTGAATGCTAAAATCTACATTAATCCACAAGGCAAGAAAACTAATCTACAATGCATAAAACAAGAAAGCTAGTCCTCCCTAGATCCACAACCACACACAAAGGAGATGGAGGGGCAAGATCATTAATGCATCACTCAATAAACAAGAAAGATCAAGGAGCTCAAGAATGCATCAAAACTCATGGAGGATATTCTCATTAAGCATGGAGTAGATACATTTACAAAAAGCTCTCCTTCTACAAAGGCGGAGCTTCTTAAATAAGCAAGAGAGCTCCTTAGGTGGCATCCTAGTGGCATTTCCACATTTCACAATTTACAAGTGGAATAATGCTCTCCACTAGAGGTCACTATCAAAAGGTGGCTCACTCTACTTTTTTTAAGAGGGGTCTACTTGTATTTATTACATTAGCCTAGAAATACTAGTTCCTACATGGTCATTCCATCTTTCGGGATTCACCATGAGGCTTACACAATTCTTGTTTGTCAGTATTAACTAGTATTCCTTGGCTCTCATACTCGGCTCTTAGTCTCTATTCATCTCGTCTTTTCAGAGACCTCCTCGGTCTAAGGTGAGAGGTGCTCTTGGTTAGCTCTGGTCGAGTATCTTGGGGATTTGTCAGAATCAGCCAACAGCCGCCAGGAACAATTTGAGGAGTTTATGTCTTTATGGGTCATGCCAATTACTATCGAATATTTATTATATTCTTTGCAGATTTAGCAAGACCTATATACAAGCTAACTATTGTACCAATCTGATTGAGGTGTTGGAAGCATTCGAAAAATTGAAGAAAGCTTTAGCTTCTACACCAATACTACGAGCTCCAATTTGGACAATTGAGTTTCATGTTCATACTGATGCATCAAAATATGCAACTGGATCAATTTTGATGCAAGCAAGGGAATACAAGAAAGATTATCCCATCAGATTTGCAAGTAGACAACTTACAGATCCAGAGAAGAATTATTCGACAACAGAACAAGAAGCATTAGCCATGGTTTTTTTCATTAAGAAGTTTCGACATTATCTACTGGCAACGCATTTTGCATTTTATATTGATTACCAGCCGTTACGTTATTTAGTGAACAAGATGTGTAATACGGGACATATTGCAAGATGGCTACTATTATTGACCGAATTTAATTTTCGAGTTGTGGTTCGAAGAGGTAAACAACATTATCTAGCTGACCATGTATCCATAATCGAATCAGCACCAGTTAATACTGAAGTGGATGATGAACTACCAGATGCTGCCTTGTTCTATGTTGAAGCAGTACCTGAGTGGGCAGCCGGCATTGTTGAATATCTGATGCTAGGCCAACCCAATGACTCCTTGACAAAAGTACAAAAGAGGCAATGGATTCTCAAGGCACAACCTTATCAATTGATTGCGGGCCAATTGTATTGTCGAGGAATGGATGATATTCTGAGAAGATGTGTTTTGATGCTTGAAGTATCTGAACTTATCATGTTTTCCCATGATGGAATGGGCGGAGGACATTTTTCAACAGATATCATTGTTCTCAAACTTTTGCAATTAAGAAGTTGGTGGCCTACACTTCATAAAGATACATAAAACTATATTTAGTCATGCGATGTTTGTCAATGAGCACGACGTCCTACAAAACAAAATTATGAACCTTTGCATCCGATTTTATCGCAATCACCATTCGAGAAATGGGACCTTGACTATGTTGGTCCTATTCATCTTGCGACAAGAGGATCTCAAGCCCAATACATCAGCATTGCAACTGATTATATGACCAAGTGAGTTGAAGCGAAAGCAGTTCGGGTTGAAGATGTGAAATCTACGGCTAAGTTTCTTTATGAACACATTATTGTCCTATCAAGATCGTAAGCGATCGAGGAACACACTTTGTGAATGAAACAATAAAGTTTCTGTTGGAAGACTTTTTCATTATTCGTCGGTTTAGTACTCTGTATTATCCAAGGGGTAATGGCCAAGCTGAATCTTCCAATAGATTCTCTGCAACATTATGACAAAAATAGTGGAAGCAAGTCGTTCTAATTTGTTGGATTTATCTCCTTTACTCTCCTAAATCCTATGTTAATCTGCCTCCATTCATGCTGCTGCATTTTTACTCAGTGTTGTTGCACAGTCCGCATATTTATAAGTAAAATAAGATAGATGAATAAAACGCGACTATATGAAGTTGTCCTTCTGTGAATAATCATATAATACTTTAGTAACTTTGCAATAGTATTATTAATGAAATGAGTTCCTCTGTCACTGATAAGTTCTAAAGGACAACCATATCTTGTGATTATATTAGCAAAAAGAAAATTGACAACAATCTTTGCATCATTTTTCTTCGTAGGCTCATCTTCCACCATTTTTGTGCAGTAGTATGTTTCTATTAGTATGTATCGGTTTTTCCTATGTTTTGTAGCTGGCTTAATCGGTCCCACAAAATCAATACCCCATTTTTCGAATGGTGCCAGTGGTAAAACTGGTATTGACGGCCAATTAGTCGATTTTGTTGGTTTACCCATTCTTTGACACAGATCACAGTTTATAATAAACTTATGCACATCTCTATACATAGTAGGCCACCAATATTTGCCATTCATGATTTTTCGAACTGTGTTCTTCAATGCATAGTGTCCTTCAGCTTTTTCTTCATGAAAAGACTTCATTACTATTTGAATTTCTTCTGGGTCTAGGCACCTTTGGAGTTCATCATCACTTCCTAATTTGTAAAGCACACCGGATATAATTGTGCATGGTGCTACTTTATATTGAAAGACATTCTTCTCTTCTTAGGTCATTCCTTTCAATTATAATGTTTGCAAATACTGAATGATATCACCATATATAGAATTTTCGATATTTATCAGCATCAATTCTTCGTCAGGTAGATTATCCAATATTGGATCCTTGGGTTCGGTTGTTTCCAATCTCGACAAATAATCCGCATTTGCAAGGTGTTTGCCAGGTCGGATTTCCACTATATAATCGAATTCTGATAGTAGAAGAATCCACCGAGCTATTCGTTTTTTGAATTGTATATATATATAGATTATTTTCAGTGTTTTCAAAAATTTGTAGATTTACTGTAACTGACTTCAAATGTATTTTGCGAGTTATTTTCATAAAAGTCGATTTAGACTATCGAAACACCATAAATGTCCGTGTATTTTGCTAAGTTTTGGACATTTTTAATTTTTAAGGTTTTATTAAAAATTATATATTTTTTGGACATGGTGTTGGGTTTTTTTTTTTTTCGCTAAAGAGCATATTGTTTGCAAAAAACATTTGTGGTTTTCGAAATTTTTTTCATGAGAAAGCATGTTTTTGGCAAAAATTAAAAAAAAAAAGTTACTCGTTTTTAAGATATTGTTCCATTTCAAAAGATTTCGCATTAATAGTAATATACGCTTGTCGTGGTCACCATCAAGATGATATCCCTCACTCACAAAGTAGGACTCTTTATGTGAAAAAGTGCCTTTCAATATATGTAGCCTTCCTTACAACCATGTGGTTCCCCATAGTTGCATTTACTATGCATCACATGGCAATATGCTTCTTGGTTTCCAAGGGGAGGCTCAAACCTGGGACCAAAGAAACTTTGGATGCCAAGCTAACCAGTTGAGCCAACCCCGTTGGGTATCACATGGCAATATGGGATTGGTAAGGGTGTAACCCCTTGAAGAACTTTTGTCCTATTTTAATATATTGACCATAAAGTCATGAAGACTCTTTCTCTCCGTGCAGGCACGTAATTAGAACTATGAAGTCCGGACAAAAATAACACCATCAACCCTAAACCCTAAACCCATTTGCACGGCTCCGTTGATGACTCTAGGGCCTACAATTGTCCTGGTGGGTTTCAAAAACTAAGAAGCTTTATAAAATTGCTGGTTGTCCACATCTCGCGTCAATCCTCGATGTGAATGTGAAGAGCACTGCACACCACATGATGGCACTAGTCTGCATACATGTGGTGCATTCTCATACACTTTTATGATATCTTTGATCAGAATTAAGCAGGCTCCTGTAAGCTAGTCTGCATTCTCTGTTGTGCTCCTGTAAGCTAGTCTGCATTCTCTGTTGTGCTGCTGGTCCTCGATTTTCTGGTGGATCTGATCACTAAGCTGAACTATGCTTTTCTTGAACATCTCCTATTGATGATCGCCAGAAAAATGGAGCTTTCGTGGTCGAGGAGGAACATAGCTACTACTGTCATCAACTTCTGCTTAATTATCGTGCCCGCTGTTACGTTTGCGTCGTTCAATCCTGCAACAAGCATTGCATCAAATACTCAGCCAGATCCAACACCATTCCCATTCTGTAATTACTCTGAGATCTTTCAAAGCAATAGCTCCTTTGAGAAGAATTTGAATATTCTTCTCAATAAACTGGTGGCTTCTCCGTCTCCGTCACAATTGGTGAACGCGCTGATAGAGGGAACTAATTCGACGGAGACAGTTTACGGCTACAGGAAGTGCTTACTTACGTCTTTATCTCAGGATGATTGTAATCAATGCCTCAAACGTGCAGCTAACCAAATTAGAAAACTGTGTCCAAATGTGAAAAGTGCCTCAATACTAAACGATGAATGCTTCTTGGGCTATATTGTTCTTCAGAACGCGCGGTCTGGTAAGGCTCATAGCCCTTCCAGTCTGCAATCTTTAAGCTACGAGTGCTCTATGCTTGTGTAGTTCTCTCGTTGTTACTAACTATTTTGGGCCTGCTCGGTGATCAAGTAAGCGACTAGTTCGATTTGCTGTTTTGTACCAATGCTGCAGTTATCGATCATCTGATAGGAGGCACAACCACAGGACTTGCCACGAGCTATGGTCCGCATTTTCAAAACTTCAACAAGGTGTGGAGTAAGTTAAGGCAAGAAGCAGCTCTCACTGCAAATCCAGTGGCGCTTACATATGGAGAACCTCCAGATTCAGTGTTCGGTTACGCTCAGTGTTTCAATTTGTGGAAAGGAGATTGCCTTGCACGATTTGATTCTATATTTCAATATGCCGTTAACACTTTGCATTCCAGAGCTGTCTTTACGGACGCATTCGTGCGCTGTGAAAATGGGAACTTCTATACGGGTAAGTTCTTTCTTGCTGAGTAAGGATGTAAAGAAAGCAAGTGCTCTGTTTTATTAACTGGATTTTGTGAACCCCGTTCTGAGAATGACAGAAACTAGAAAGAAGAACACAAACTGGAAACTAGAACACATCTAAAAGTGATTTGTTTGGGGTTTGTTGCAATATGTTTGTCGGTAAAAATAAGATGCTTGTTTTGTGCGTCATTCTCGAGAATAGATTCCATCTAATGAGAAGCTCACTTTAATGAACCTCAAATCAATTTTTTTTTTAAGAGAGGAAACTGTGAGATCTCTATTAGAGAAATCCTCTTGCCTATCTTTTTCTCTTTTACATGCACTTCTGTATTATGGAATAGCTGGGCAGATGACATTCTGCCCCCTAAAGAGTCATAGGCGAGCCCCGGAGGGACCGAGACCATGATTCTTTACCGGGCACAATCTCATATGCCTGGCTCATTCCATAGCGTAATGGATCATAGGTGTTTTAGAATTCTAAGGACTTTTTTGGTTTTTAGTAGGTTTATAAGAACGTTCTTTAATATCATTACTATACACCAAGTAAATGAGCAAGTACTGAAAATATGTTTCATGCATTTTTTGTAGCCACCTATTTAGATTCGCCTACTAGTAATGATGTGTATTATTGAATGATACTAACCACTCACACCATACCATATCACACCACACATGCCTTTTAACACATACATTTAGATGTTTAAAATCTTGTTTTCATGAACAACCAGGTGGAGTTCCATTTGAAATTATTGTGGATCCAACACCATCTCCAGCTCCAAGCACTCAACATGACAAAAGAAAGAGTTTTGGTGAGCTAATTATAATTTGGTTATAGTTCAATTCTATGTCATGACATACTAAAAGATGATACCATAAGGGCTTTGTCTACAATTATGTCTAATCTTGGTTCAATGCTTTTTTAGGACATGCTTCAACTCCTGTTGTCTTGGGAACAATCATTGGAGGCTCTACATTGTTAGCTATTTTTATCTTTATGATCATTTTCATCAAGAATAAAAATTCAAAGATTTCGAAGATTGTAAAAGGTACAAGAGGGTAGTATTAACTGTCAAGCTCATGCTTTCTTGAATTTGATTGGGGACTTTTTGTGAAATTTGTTGTTGCTATCCTCAAAGTCTACTTTGAACACATGCTTATTTTGTTATGCCACTATCAAACTTATCATGTCTCAATGATCTTCTCAGAGTCTTCAACCCAAACACAATTTTCCAAGGGATGTCGCTTGTTCTCTTATAAGTCATTAAGGGATGCGACAAAAAATTTTCACGAAGAAAACAAACTTGGACAGGGTGGATTTGGTGTTGTATATAAGGTAAATGGTAGATTTTGGATTCTTCTCATTTCTGTTATTATCAGGTGAAGCTAGCGCCAGAAGATCAACATCATTTTTAATAGACTATTATTTCATTATGTATATATATTGGAATAAGAGTAAACTGTGTCCATTACTACAAATTAATTATGTACTCCTTCTATCATGTATAGGGAACATTACATGATGGGAGTGAAGTAGCTGTCAAGCTCTTGTCTCAAGGTTCAATGCAGGGAAATGAAGAATTTTTGAATGAAGTGGCCATGATCACATCTATTCAACACAAAAACCTTGTAGAATTAAAAGGATGTTGCATAGAAGGAGAAGCAAGGTTGCTTGTCTATGAATATTTGGAGTGCAAAAGCCTTGACTTAATTTTATTTGGTAAGTAAATGTCATACATAGTCCATTCAAAGAAAAAATTGAAGCTTGTCGGTTATTGTGTAGAGAGAAAACTACTTATTCTTCAGAATGAATTGATTTGTCTAGGGATGCATATGTTGGATTGGAAGACTCGATATAATATTATAGTGGGGATTGCTCATGGTTTGGAATATCTTCATGAAGAATCGAAGCCAAGGATTCTTCATAGAGATATCAAAGTGAGCAATATTCTTCTTGACATAAGCTTTCAGCCCAAAATATCTGACTTCGGTTTGGCAAGATTTCTACCTGATGATCAAAGCTCTATTGAAACACTAAGAATGGCAGGAACAAGGTATGCTTCTAGTACATTTCATCTTACCATCTTGCAATGTTGTTGCTTCTTTCAATGCTCATACATGCAGATGTGTACATTCACCAAACTTCTTAAGTTTAGCCTATGGTGATAAGAGAGCATTTTTTCTAGCTAGTCTTCTACATTGTGATATATAGCTTCTTATGGGATGCTTGTAGGGGATATCTTGCTCCAGAAGCATTGTATGGATGCCTTACAGAAAAAGCTGATGTATTTAGTTTTGGTGTTCTACTTCTTGAGATTGTGAGTGGGAGGAAGAACCTAGACATCCGGCTACCAAATGACACACACTACATTGTGGATTGGGTAATAATCTCTTAAAACCTAGTGTTAAAATCTCTCTCTCTCTCTCTCTCTCTCTAACTACCTGTCCATTTTGCTATGTTTTTTACAAATCAAGGCTTTCCAACTGTGCAACGAAGGTAGGCATTTGGAGCTTGTTGACCTCACACTTGGTGGAGAATATATCAAGAATGAGGCTATGAAGCTAATAGAAATTGCTATGTTATGTGTTCAAGGAGTTGCATCTCTTCGTCCCAAAATGTCAAACGTAGTTTCAATTTTGTTGAAATAGCAAAAGATCCCTCCATTGGATCAAAGCATAATGTGAAAAACCATTTGTGTGATAAACCCACCATATCTCAACAAGTGATCCAGCAAGAACTTTCTTTGTATATTATTGATAACCATACTAAGCTAGTTTGTACCATCTATATTTGTTTTGATTCCATGTGCTAATGAAAATTGTAGAGAATATGAAGTGGTGCATGGATTCCTTTCTAAAGATGAAAAGTCATAGGCAAATTTGAGGTAACATAATGTTTACATGATGAGAAGTAGCTATTTGATGAGGCTTAAATACATGTGCAAATTAGGTCTATAGCATCATTCATGCCATGTGTACATGTTTCAACCTTTGACTTGTATGCAGCCAATGCATGCTATATTCATATTCTACTTTTTGATGACTTCAAGAAGAAGCATTTTGGTCATTATTTGCATCAATATTTTTTGCTCAATTAGCTTTTATTTATTTTTTGGTCACGCAATTAAAATTTTATTGCAAGCTTAGTGAATTTCAAATGTAATATACTAATGCATGTATCTTTGATATTCCAACACATTTTACAACATCATGCATAACTTTTGCAAAAACCTATGCTAGCCTCCATATACGCTTATCACAAGAAATAGAAAAATTACATTGGCAAATAGCGTTTTATTAAAATACACAACATGGTGGAACATTTGATGGAAAAAATAAATCCGAAGACGAAGCTTAAATAGAGTCGATCTGTGTAGTTCTAGCTATTGCTTCATACTATGATCAATCATCTTCTGAACAATAGATTGACATTGCAGATATGATATTAATAAATGAACACTAGATAATGTTTAACGAACAATCAATAACTGAAGAACAGCAGAAGTTATATCTACTACAAGCAAACATCATAAACAATGCACAGATTGCACACATCGGGCAAAAAATGTTGTAGCCTGTCTATTATCATAATCAAGCTTACAATAAAATTTTGAGCACTATCTGTTTTCCAGATCAACGTGTTGGCACAAGAGAGATATCTTTTCTCACAAATAAATTGGTGACTAGTTAATGCTTGCTACCTTTGTATCTATCTGTGTGACCTTATGTGTCTGCTATTGCATGACTCACACTCACCAGCAATTTTTTTTTTTCATCACTCTTGTTGATCCTATATATAGAGGAACAAGAGAGAGATTAATTTAAGCTATAGGATGAAAAGAACAGTTTTAGCCTTAATCATAATAGCTTCTAGATGCATGTCATTGTAGAAAGTGCAATCCGTTGCTTGATTTGGTGCATGTACTGTGATCGTGAAGATGCGTCGCTATTGCAATCGTAGTTGAGGCCATTGTGGTCCCTTGGTGGTTTTTTGTGTCGTGAGCTTCAGTCGCAATCGAGCGTGAAGTCCTTCGTGAGCCGAAGCCGCATATGGACCACATTCGTTGACCTGTTGGCAGTTTCCTTGTGGTATGTTGTTGCGGTTGTTTGCCCTTAAAAAAAAAAATGCAAAGGTCAACTAAAACATGTTCTTAATCATTCTAGACTTAGTGTCACATTTTTTGGAAAATGAAAAAAGCGGAGGTTGGCAAAAAATGTTCTAAGTCATATTTTGACTTAGTGTGGGTTTCTTTGGAATAGTGTGAAGAATGCAACTGTCCAAAACTTGGTTCAAACATGCAACAGTCTGAAAAATACAAGGAAAAAATACAAAGGCTTTGACACGTAGAAACTTTAGGTTTGTTCAGTTCCCTTTCAAAGCGGCTATTTTCCTGATTCCCAAGCTTGCCCTTTGTCTTTCAAATATTGCTTTGTTCAAAGGCTTTGTGAATGTATCAAAAACCATCTGTTTGGTCGGAATGAATATCAATCTTGGATTGACGTTGAACTAACTCAATCTTAACACTGCAATGTCCGGTTATGTGTTGTCTGCCAAATACATTAACGAACCTATCAGCTTTCTATAAGGCTTGTTGAGCATTGCTTCACTCTCTTCGTCATTCTTTGGACAATCTACATTTGTCAGCACTGTGTCTGCGACCATCAGAGTGTTGACTCCTTTACATTCGGTCATCTAAAAGTCATTAGTGATCGTTTGAGTAAATCTTGACTAGTGCAAATACAATTTGCCATTCTCAAGGTCTCGATTGATCTCTAATCGTAGGTACCATTGTGCTTTACCCAGGTTTGATATCTCAAAGTGTTTGGAGATATCTTGTTTCACTTGTGCAATCAAGTCATCGCTCCTTGATAGGATGAGCGTGTCATCTACGTAGACACCTGTTATGATGATCGCTCCATGCATGACCTTTACATAGACATTGTAATCAGTTATCAAAGATTGGAAGCCTAAGGATCTTAGAGCATGATCCTTTTTCTTATATCATTGTTTGGCGGACTGTTTCAATCCATAGATGCTCTTGTGCATCTTGCATGCATAATGAAAGAATGATTCACACGTAAAACCTGGTGGCTGATCCATGTAGAGTTCCTCCTGGATTTCTCTATGTAGGAATGTAGTCTTCTCATCCACAATGTGGAACTTCAGGTTGTATGTGGCTGGATATGTGAATAATATTCGTATGGATGTATGCCTGACAACAGGAGAAAAGGTACAGTCGACACCATACTTCTGCGAGAAACCTTTCGCAACTAGCTTGGCTTTGTATTTTGATACATTGTCATTTGGTCCATATGTATGCTTGTAGATTCACTTGTATTTGGCAGTCTTTCGGTCTACTGAAACTAGTCCAAGAGTCCATACTTTGTTTTGCTCCATGGAGTTTATTTCTTCTTCCATGGCCTTGATCCATTTGTCCTTGTTTGAACTTTAAATAGTGTCTTCATAAATTTGTGGTTCACCTTCGAATATACAAAACTCTTTTTGAGTAGAAGTTGAACTATCTGGTATGTACCTGACAGGTTGTCTTCTTTCCCTTACAGATCTCCTTGGAGATAGTGCAGATATAGTGACTGCTTTGTCTTTTCTGTTGATAGTAGAGCTACTGTGCGTTGTAGGTGTTTTGGGTATAGGCTGCATGTTGGGCTGCTCGTCATCTAAATTGTCACTCAATTCATTTAGTAATTTAACATCTTGATCCAGATGCTCAAGGTCTACTCCCATTGTTTGTGTGGACAGGTCGTAATATTGCTTGCTAAGAATCTCGTAGCTGACTAGATCTTCGTCAGCCATCGTTCTTGCTTCGTCAAACTTGACATCTTGGTGTTCAGCCATAGCACTCTAGTTTCGCTCACTTCATGTCGTGATCCATCTCCCAGAATGTATGGATGAATCTGTTTGTCGAAAGTCAGCTATCATTTGTCTCGTTGTCACAAAATGTGATGTAGCTCCTAAATCAAGAACAATATCTTGCACACTATGTGTAGCACATACATCAAGCAAAAGGATTTCTCTTGGCTCTTTCTTCAGCCATCTTCGAGGATTCTGGCTCCTCCATGTATGATGAGTTGTTAGAGCTATCCTTCATGTTTTGTGTCTTCTTAGTCTTGGATTCTGATAGCAATTCATGGCTGCATGACCCTTCTTATGATAGTGTACGCACTCAATCTTTGGATTCAGCCAACATTTATCCACCATGTGGCCATCACATCTACATCTGCATTTATCCACTGTGTGGCCATCACATTTGCATCTGATGCAAGTCTTCTTCTCACTGCCTTGCTGCTTGTTCTTGTTTCTTCCTTTCCATCGTCCTTCCTGGTTTTCCTCTTCCTACTGACTCTGATCTTGTCTTCTTTTATCTCAAATAAGCAATATCAATCATTCACCATAAGCACTCATCACAAGGAGGAATAAGGACACACACCATAATGCTTACTAATTGATTGTAGAGTAGAATAAACCATGATAGATAGAGAGAGAAAATTAGAAGTTGACTAGTAGTCTAGCCTACGGCTAATTACAGCTGGTAACAGTTGCCAAAACAATAAAATACATTGTAAATGGTAATAAATTTATCATTGATTTCTAACACTCTCCCTCAATGATAAAATTACATTCTTCTATTCATAATATAGTACAAAACTTTTTGAATTTACATCTACCTAATGACTTAGTAAAAATATCTGCCAGTTGATCGTCAAGTTTACAAAAAACAAGATCAATGGCTTCATCAATAATTTTCTCTCGAACAAAATGATAATGTATTTCGATGTGCTTGGTTCAAACATGTAGAATTAGATTTCTAGCAAGGTGAATGCAACTTTGGTTGTTGTAAGATATAGTAGTCGCATCCACTTGTGGTTGACCTAAATCAGCAAGCAATCTTCGTAACCATACCACTTCTTGTGTAGCATTGTTGAGTGCACGATATTCAACTTCCGTCAAAGATAAGACTATTGTAGGTTGCTTTTTGCTGCTCCATGAAACTGCAGCTATACCAAAACTAAATGTATGACTGCTAGATCTTCCAACCATAGAAAATAGAAATAGCAATGATAGAACATATAGTTACCATCTTAGCTACGGGTGCGAAGGTTTCTTCAAAATCAATACATTCCTGTTGTTCAAATCCTCTCGCAACCAACCATGCTTGACAGCTTTTGCATCTAATTTCTTTCATATCTCATCAAGAATATGAGCATAAGCATCACAATTCAAATATATCTGCTATAGTCATCAATGAAGATAATATACTAATAGCAGTCACTAAGAAATCTAGTCTGCATTGGTCCACATAAATCAATGCGGACAAGATCGGTGATGCCATTGGCTCTCCTAGCTCCACTTTTGGAAAAACCTCTCTCTGTGTCGTTTTCCTAGAATCTTCATAGATTTTTTCTTCAAAAGAAATATTAGATACTCCAATAACTAGATTACTTCTGTTGAAAATTTGTGAGATTTGAGCACTAATATGACCAAATCATTGATACCAAAGATTACTTCGACTATCAAGAATGCTTACCATAGCTTGATCAAAAGATCTCACATTCAATTTGTAGAGTCGATTTCCGTTGACTCTTGCTCCTGTTGCAATCTCTTTGTAGTAATTCTTGATGTCCTTGACGAGACATTTTGTGGAAATCTACAAAATTGGACCAAGAATGGATCCTAAAATGATCCACAAGAGTGATTGGATGTTAGACAATTGATCTATCAATCTACACAAGATTTAGATCAATCTTAGATCAAATTTAGATGAAAAAATCTAACAAGAACAATCATAAATGAATGAGAATTTTACTTTTTGGTTTCACACGTGTGAAAACCTGTCAGAGTACGGATTCCAGCCTGAAATCAAAGTACAATATGATAGGAACTCAAAATTATCAAGAAAAATCAAGACAAATGATGAAATTGACAAGAATTGCCTCCAAAACCAAGATTGGTGTTGCTTATGGCCAAATGTGGCTCTATATATACAAAAAGTGGGAGCTCATGGTACTGATCATCCCTCTGATCCCACATGTGTGAGGGTGCTTTGTCATATGATGATTCATCATGCAAAACTAACACTTGGACAAAACCTTCTATTTTGAGCACTTTTGGTCCATTTTTCTTCTATGTAGATAACTAGGAAAAACTCTTCTAGAAGTGCAAATTCGACATTTTCAGGGTATTCCACACGTGTGAGCAGACCTCTATACATGGGTTTTGACACCTAATCTCATGATGTGGCTTCATGCAATCTCTAGATTGATGCCATGTGGCATATGACTAAAAAACATGATTTTGGCCTTTTTAGCCAATAGAACTTGATTTAAACTATATGTACAAGCTATATGATTGCATTACATGAAAAGTACATCTATTTCACACGTGAGAATGGGCTCCACACATGTGCAATCATCCTATATACATAGATTTGGCCTTGACCAAACATAATTTTTGCATTTTTCACACTCCTCAAAAGTGTAGCTTGGTAAAAACAAGATGATCTTGAACTTGACTCTATGGGCTGAATTGGTCTTTGATGGTTCAAAAGGTGTGAAGATGGTCCATGGGCTGAATTGATCTTTAATGTTGACATCTTTGATGAATTTGAGAGATTTGCACCATCCTAGCACTTCCGAAATTGATTCCTTCCAAATTTCATGTAGATGCTTGACCTTGAGGCTTGTTCCTTCTTCATGTGCATGCTCCTTCATGAGGAAAACTAACTAAAATAAACAAAATATTTTACCTAGGATGTGACAATTGATAAAAAGTAGCTATTTATTTTGATGTTTTGTGTCATCATGAGGTTGGACCTTGTTATTTTCCACATCATTTGTACAAATCATGAGCATAATTAAGCATTGATTGGGCATAGGTATTATGGACACAATCTTGAGCTCCTTGAGGGATCAACATCCTATTTTGTAGGGATGCAAAAGTGGAAGTGGTACACCTCATTCTATCACTCTCATCCTATTAGAATGGGGTCCAATCACATTTTGAGGTTCATAATAAGAGGTCAAATCACATTCTAAGGTCCACCAAGTGCTAATTGTAGTAGGAACTCAATCTCACACTATATGTTTGATGAAAAGCACATTGTACACACTTTTGGGAGATAAAGTTCTCTTATTGTAGGAACCCGAGAGCAAGGACTCTCTCTCTCTCTCTCTCTCTCTCTCTCTCTCTCTCTCTCTCTCTCTCTCTCTCTCTCTCTCCCCCTTTTGCCTTGTATTCTCACACGTGGTTGAGGTTAATAAATGCACTCTTTTTTTGCTTGTCTTTGATAAATGATCTCTATTTGTGTACCAGAGCAATTGCCAAGATCTATAGCTAGAATAATAGCTCTTCAAAATCTGAATTTGATCATCCTAGTTTTGGTAGTATACAATCATGCTTAAATATCTTGATAGATTTTTTTGAGATCCTAAATTCCAAGTTTTAATATAGGACATGATTGGTTTAGTTTTAGGAGTTATATCATAGCTCAGTCTCCAACTCATTGATGTAGTGCATGAATATTTCAACAGGTGGAACACCCCAAGTAGCTACTTGAAGCACACCCCTAGCATGAGGAACAAACAATTCTTTCTCTTTTGTTGGACAAGACTCAACATGGAAGTTTAATGACAGGGTTGTTGGCAACTTTCTGCTTGCTCAACCCATTTTTTCTTTTTTAATAATACATTAAAAAATTCAAAAATTAATATTCACGAAAGTGGTAGTAAATCTCATGATGTAATATCTACAATTTCATTATGCACATTCACAATTACAAAAAATGAGTCTCACAATTTACTATGTACAAATTGATGAAAGTAGTAATGAATTTTACAGGGTCTCAATTTCACGATTAAAATTTAATTCACATTAATGGTCACAATTTGTGCAATTAAATACTCACAATTAGTATTAACAAATTCTATCATAAATATTCATGAGAGTAACCACAAATATCATGATTGAGTACTCACTAATTTCATAATTCGATATAATTAATGAAATTCACACTCGATATAAAAAAATCACAATTTTAGTATTTAGAAACATTGCTATTTCTATTCACAATTGCATCATTGAAAATATGTCACGATAAAGTATTCAGAGTATCACGATCAATATTCAAATTTTCACGAGTATTCAGAGTTTCATGATCAATATTCACGATATTCACATATCAGTATTCATGATATTCACGTTTTAGTATTCACATCTCAATCCATCAACTCCTCATCCAACCTGCAAAAAGTTTAAATACCCTAATTTTTAAGTTAAAATAATAAGCAACAAATGAACACCACTTTTGTGAAGAACAAAAAAAACCCATCTATACACATGCTATTTGAAAGAGAACACCGACAAGCCTAATTCGTATATGTAACAATGTCAGTTGTTCTTGCAGCATGCAGACACAAAAAAGAATACAAAGAAAAAGTAGCTCCTGAAATGAATACAACTTCCAATAAGAATCTTAAATCTCTAAATGACTTGCACATACAACCATTGTGTATCTTGAGCTTGAGACCAGGGATTAGAACGTGAGAGGCCATAACCAATGAGCAGTTCAGGTGAAGCCTTTTTGATACTGATGTTTCTTCGTATACATTTTTCGCTCATTTCAGTCACGATCCTTGTTTTTCACATACTACGCTTTCTATGAACATTATGGTTTTCTTTTTGGCTTTCATTTTCAATTAACATTCATGCATATCATTTTTCTCGAATAGGTTGTGATGCATTGCATCACGGAGAAGACTCAAATAAATGGTTGCATTTGATTTTCGTATAAGTTGGAAATTTGGTGTAGTGGAAGGTTTTATGGATACTTGACTTTCAACGTCCAAAGTTGGAGGTGCTGCTGAATAGCTAGAATATATCATTTTTTCTGATATTAGAGCACAAAGCAATTGGTTCATTTAATTTCTGTTGCTATTAGATTTGAAAGTGCATAATCAGTTGCTTTAGGGTGATTGAGGAGTATGTCATTGAAGGTTGGATTGTTTCACATTACGCATTTATTTTCAAGGAATTTACTTCTCCTACTTAACTTCACATATGAACTAAAATTAGGGCCCAAAACAGTCGTAATTCTTGTAAAGAACTTTTTTTAGAAAGACAAACACTAGGCTGGGAAAAAAAAAATCAAAGAAGCTAGCAAAATCAAGATGGAAGATCATTCTTGTCATGAATAATTTCTAAAGATTGCACAATCTACACCATTGTGTTAAAGTATGGCTCCAGTTCACATATTGCCATCTATGTTTCATGTGAAAAACTTTATTTTACAACTAGTAATACCAAATTACAATGGAGCAAATTTGGCTCTTAAATGATCTGACACAATTTTGAAGCTATTTTTGCATTATTACACATTGCTAAACAGATTGTTGAGTTTCTAGATTGGTACTTGTGCCTATTGGATTGTCTCAGCCATATGGATTGGCCAATTTCACAAAATTTCAAGAGATCTCTACAAGTCTGGCATTCAAAATGTACATTCTCTTCTTGTGCACTTTTTACAGTTTGATATATTGCACTTTGAATGCAATGCAATCTCAATGACAATTAACATGAAGGCCAAAACTTGCAGAAACTTGAACAGGGAAGAGATTTTCTATGAAAGAAATTTACATACTGCAAAATCTTATCGGACTATCATACTCAAATGCATACCTCATAATGGAAGACTTTAAATGACTATATAGAGTTGCAAGAATCAGCAAATGCAAGGACAACCAGACTTCACAAATTAATGGAAAAGGCTATAATTTGGGCAAGAATCGCTATCGTAAAACTTATAAATGAAAACATTTCAATGAGACGGACAAGGTTATACTTAATCCTTTTAGAGGGTACACCCGAATAGAGTAGTCAAAGTTCATAGCCTAGATATTCTTCGAGGATCTAGTCTTCAGTGCAAGCAACAAACTTCGTATTGAATATTCAGAAGTGAACTTTGGCTATTCTTATTTAAGCATGCAAGAAACTTGCCGCTTAGGAAAGAGCAGTAAAACTGAAGACTACACAATCTGTCCAATCGTATTCAAATGTCAAAGTCTTCTAATCATTTCAAGTAATACATTGCATGCAACCATAGAAAAGAACTGGATAGAGACTCAAAATAACAAGAACAGCAGAAGTACTCAGACAGAGTGCCAACAAAAGCAAACTTTCAGCCAATCTATGACACAAACAACAAATTGGAGACATCATTTGAGTCCAAGGTTCTAAGAACAAAACAATCGGCAGACAGAAACAGAAAATATGATTCAATCAAAACACTTAAAAAAAGGAACTTCAAGCAAATTGTAGAAACCAGAAAACCAACAACACTACCTCCCCTCCACCAATGTATCTTCCTCACGATCGCAAAATCCAAGTAATAACAAGGAAGCGACAAGACAAACAAAGAATCAAGCAACAATGAGATTGAAGATTGAACACTGAACATGTTGATAGATGAAGCATGCAAGATAAAAGCAAACAAGAGAAAATTCAGGCCATCAAGTACAGAAAGCGCCATACCTTCAAAAAGCGGTAACTCATCACTTGTTCTGGTCTTGCGAATAACAGGAAGTAGTGGTTCTTGGAAACTAGGGTTCATTCTATGGATGTCTCCGATCCTCCTAGATGCGAAAGCAGCATTCCAGCTTTTGCTGATGCGGAGCAGAGAGGGAAAACTTGTCCAAGCAAGGCGAGGTAATATGCAATTGAGAACCACATCGTCTGGTAGACCAGGGATCAAATCTGTCTGGGCAATGACCTTAAGCCTAAAATCTGATATTTCCATTCTTCAATCACAAATACAAAACGCAATCAGAAATCAAATCGAGAAACTTAATGGCTTAATTGCTATGCATTACCTCACCAAAATGACTGAGAAAAGCTTTCTGAGCATCAAAGCCTAAGCACATGTAGCAAGTGTCTGTGAGGGCAATGAGCTTCAACCTGTAATCTGTATATAAATATCCAAATCACAAACAGAAACAGAAACACAATCACACACGAATACTGCTACAAAGTTACAAAGTAATGGCTTGGAGAGGAAGTGGTAAGGGCAACAACTGGGCAATTTATTTTTACCGTTTCTGCCCTGGCTTCAGCCAGGGCAAAAAAGCAAATTCTACCCACTTCTTAACCGGATCCGAAAGGGGAAATTTGCATTTCTGCCCATTTTTAAACCGAAAGGGCGAACCCTAAACCAGATCCCAAATGCCCTTCGTTGGCCTTCCTGTCAACGAGGCACCCAGGAAAGTCATTTCGCTCTCGATCTTATATCGTCTGCTAACCATACTGGGGGCATTTTAATTACGCAGGTGGTTTTTTAAACGCTTTCCTATCAAGAAATACTGTCACAGACTGTAGTAGTATTTGTTACCATGAAAATAAAACCCAAAAAATGAGCTCTTTCATACGGGACATAATTTTGGATAATTCTGTCAAGAAGAGCAGAATATGAGCTTCTAGTCTCCAGTGCTGGATGGGTATGGGCAAGGCATTATAAGATGCCGTTGGTAGAGGGAAAATAGCTTGAAGCGGCTAATAACACATATCAGCATTGGATCAGGGGTTACATATCGATGCAACAGTCAGAAAACATCCATTACAGATCGGTTGTCCCCAAAGAAATGAAATAACTAGGTTAAAGTGAAGAAACAAACCACCTTGGCAAGAACAATGCGAGCCTCTTCGAGATCATTTGCCCAAGCAAAGGAAAAAAGACATACCGCCTTGGCAATAATAGCACCACAAAGGCTTCGAAAGTGCTTTTTCTATAACAATGTCCCCCTTCAAAGATGTATAAAGCTTTTAGTGGAGTAAATATTCTGCATCGAGATACCAAAGCATCCAGGATGTTTGCATGTCCAACAGCTTTGAAGTCCCACATAGACTCTATAAAGACATCTACTATTTCCATAAAAGCTCTTCCCTATCTGATTTTCTTGCAAAACCCAATATTGAATATGTATTACTTTCAAGTGCATAAACTTGCTGAAATCCAATGTAGAATGGCCAACAAGGAAAGCCAATCCCTTGATCATGCTCCTCTCAACTTGTAGATATGTCAACTCTGGCTTAAGCAATGTGATCAATTTTCTGCCTTAATGGTTTATGTACTATGTGTGTGTGTGCGTGAGAGTGAGAGTGAGAGAGAGAGAGAGAGAGAGAGAGAGAGAGAGAGAGAGAGAGAGAGACCAGTGCAAAGTCCCCTGGTTTAATTGCAAGCTCCACATTGTCTCTACCATATCTACACAATTAAAACACCTCAGTCAATGTTTTACATAAAATAATATGAGTCTAAATTTGTTAGCTAAAGAAGGAGACAAGTTGGAAAAAAATCAAGACATTCAATAAAATAACTAAAGCTTCAAACATTCATGCCATATGGACAAGTACTGTTGCCAATTGCAAAAGTCTTGAAGTTGGAAAGAGATATTTAGTAGAAACTCACCCTCCTACACTTTAGGATTCACTGAATTTTTGTCTCTTCTCTCTATCTCTTCTTGTATTCACATATTGTGGCTTGGGAGTGAAGCTTAGGAGATTGATCTTGGTCTTCAAATTTGGTTGCATGGTTTGGTGCCACTGTCTCCTCTCGAGTGTTACTGCAGATTGGATCTTAGGGGATCGTTTCACAAACAATGCTCTACAATGCAAGAAGGGTCATTTCTCAATGATTCTAACAAGCTTGATGGTGCCAATTACAATTAATGTTTCATCGAATCGTGTTTTGTAGTTATCCAAGAACTAGCTCAATCACATGTTCCATGTTACGTATAGGGGGTAACACAGATGGAAGTTCATCAGTGAACACATTTATAAATTCCTCCCTAACCTAACAATCTAGGTTCTTAGTAAGGTTGGCCTTAGACCACTATTTATGTCTACATTTCACTTTGGTTTTGGGGTCACTTAACCATTAATAGCTCGATGAGACCCCCCTGACTGGCTCCTTATGCTCTGACCCAATCAGTTTCGTGTAGTAAGTAATAGTTAGAGATCACCTCTGGGCTTAATGTGGCACAATGGTCAGCTCAAATCCCAATGGCTTGTTAGTTTAAAATAACTTGAGCACTGATTGAATCCATCATTACCAGATCCTCAGTTCACATCTCTCACAAATTGCCAAACTGGCTCATAAGGTCACAAGCTTGCGGCACATCTAGTCCAGCTTTTTCCAAAATTCTAGCTTGGTTACCGAACCATAGCTTATAGTCACCAAAGTCCAACAACCAATTCATCCAAGATCATGTTAGATACCAAACAAACCCCTGACACTTTTTCTCCCTTCAAGATGTCATTCTTCGTATGAGTCATTTAAAGACTTCTGAAACTTTGATCACTAAGGATGAGTGTCCTTCATAGATATTCTTTAAGATATATTAAGCTATGGCATCTATCAATGGCAATGGGCCACAATAACTATATCTTGAGATGGTAGTCATGATATTGGATAGTCCTAGAGAACATGATGCCTCAATGGCCTATCTTGAATTTAGAGTTCGCCAAGATCAATGGTCGGATATATCATGTTATTGAAGTGTAGCTAGGCAATCAAACAAGCCAAGTTACTATCCTAGATGCACTCTGCAAACCTCCAGTGGTAACTGTGTTATTTGATTTGTGTTATGTACTTTCCAAGTGGTGTTGAACAATGGGTGTGCTTCATGATATTAGATACTACTAGAGATCAATGATCGGATATATCATGTTGTTGAAGTGTAGCAAGGCAATCAAACAAGCCAAGTTAGTACTCCACTTGAATGAAATACTAGATGGACTTTGCAAACCTCCAGCGGTAACTGCATTATTGATTCACTTTATGTACTTTCCCAAGTGGCATCAAACGATGGGTGTGCTTTATGATATTAGATACTCTTGGAGAATGTCATGTCTGAATTGCCTGTGTCTCCAAATTAGTACTTGCCAAGATCAATGGTCTAATTTATCATGTTGTGATGTAGCTAGGAAATCAACTAGGTTACTACTCCGCTTGCATGAAATACTCGATTGAATCTGATTCCCTCCAATGTTCACTGCTACACTGATTCTCTTAATGCTCTGCCACAGTCCATATCATCAAGTAGATATGTACAAGACCCTGGTTGCAAAATTCCAGTGTTAAAGGCACTAGCAAGAAAATCATATCCCGTCAACAAATTTTCCAATAGGCGTGAATCTCTCAGGCATAAATCTTTCACTCCTTGAGGCATTTGAGAGTTGTACCACATCTAAGTCATAAACTTTGTAAAGACTAGGTTCCTTCTATTGACTCCATTGTCACTCGGCTACCAGCTAGCCTTAATGATAAATGAACTCAAACGAGCACATTTTTCATGGTCACATCTTTGTTGTCATGATATACATACAAACACTAGGGAAAGTAACTTAGGCAACCTGTTTACTTATGCAAAAATGATATCTTCCTTTTGATTGCCCCATTAGGTTTGCCCATTCGTCTATAAATGATCTCCACAATTGCATTCCCAGCATCAGCCAACAATTTGTGATCCTCACAATTATGAGCTTCGCAATCCCCGATGCTTTGAACAAAAGGCTTATCCACTTGCAAAGGTGCTTGGTTACTATAACGAATAGAAAATAAAATAGTACTTGGGTCCTTGTCTGGTAGTCCAATTGAATCATAGTCTTGGGACGCATTTCCCACCTGGAAAACCAGAAATATGATAAGGGAAATGCTACATCATCACATTGTAGTAAAAGTTGACCAAACTGCAACATCTGATATAATCACTAAAATCTTGATTGATTCCATCGACTTGAAACTTGGAAATTTGTCACACAAAGATATGTTTCTTTGTAGGGAAACTAGTTTCAACTTCCCCACATGGAAAAAGTGCTTCATGGTGGTCATGTTTTGGGAAACTGTGCTTCTTAACAAAACGCATCTCCTTATTGGAAAAATGCCTTACCCCAAATGTGTATCCAAAGTTGAAGAGAGATCGACAAAGAACATGTTTCCCCTCCAAAATACAAGGAAATAACATTTTTCAAAACTATGAATAAGATCCATAAGGATATTTCGCTATCAAGCATGGATATTTCAATATGTGAAACATTTTTGCATCAAGTATGGGATAGGACTAAACTCAAAGTAATGCAAGCCACATACACTAACAATACATATCTTGCTGCAATCCATCATCAAACACCCTATTCACGAACACACACTCAAGGATCTATTGCAAGAATTATCCATAGGCTTCACTTAAAATGCGGTAAAAACATACAAGAAGCCATCGATGCTTCAGCTACTCCCTAGTCAAGCATTTACATGGGAACAAGCATACATTATTTTAGTCTTCAACAGTCTTTAAGCCTCTCATAGTCCTTCACTCCCTTGTCCTAAGGACAGAACTACTTTCATAAGCGCACTCTATTGTATATCCAACTTGTAATAAGGGTAGTGCCTTAGGGCTGTGACAACTTAGGGTGCAATGTTTTTTGAGTAGTAATATCACTTCAAGTTTGTGAGGCATGGACCCAAGCATTGGGGCTCATTTTTTTAGCATAGTTATCCCCTACATCTTCTATATAAGATGATGGACATGAGGAGGGTGCTTCATACGCAACTTTGGCAAGGAAAGAGTGTGGAGGAACTTATGAAGAGGAAGCAAGAGAATGACTGAATGAAATGAAATGTTTATTAATGTATGCTAGAGACCCAAAAGGATCTATGCAATAGAGCATATTACACAATATAAACTCCAAGGCAACTCTATTTACCTGCAAATATTTACAAAACTTTTTAGCTTTCAAGGTAAGCTTAAAAGTATCAACATCAAAATTTGGTATGCTACATTCAGTCTAATTTTTCATAAAGCTCTTTCAGAAAAAACCTTCAGAGTTTTCAAGAAATATATTGAGATCATTTACAAGGAGATAGATTACTTTGCTCCATCCAATTGAAGTTGTGTATGTGGGGCCAACAATATCAATGTGCACTATCCCTCATGTCCAAGCATGCTAAATAGATGTCCACATACATCGTCCAAAGATCTCCCATGATCCGATGAGCACTCCAATCCTCATCCCAGATGTATCTCTCTGACATCTTGTGTAGCCAATCCTGAAAGTTGATTCTCATCCATTCCCCATGCTCCAAGCACAAGAGTCTATCAAGGACTCAACGAATGAATGTACACAAACCTCACCATAGGCTATACCTGTATAGCTCACTCATCTCTCTAAGATACGGATGTAGGTTTGCCACTCTTGTATCCAAGCAGATTCAGCCTTCCCATGCTTGACGTTGCCAACTCTGATTTGATCAGTACATAGGCTTCTCACCAAGAAACATGTCTCACCATCACATCCATCATGTCATCCAAACCAAAGAAAATGCACACTAGAACCAAGCATCATGATGATAGACGCACCCACGATCCATAGTATATCAAGTAGGCTAGCTCCATCAAAATCTTGTACCCTGTACCATCTAATCTCCATCAAGTATCCATTATCCACTCAGATCTCCCCAAGAATCTATCCAACTATAGTGCAACTAGACTCCTACTGGATCTAACCAAAGTTCCAGAGTTGCACAAATTGCAGTTCAAACCTCGAGCCACGGTTCAAACCGTTCGAACCATTCAGAGCCAGTTCAAATCGAAATCCGGTTCAAATCGAGGGAGGGAAAAAAAAATCAGTTCGAACCGTTTTCTGATTCAAACCTACTTGGCCAGTTCGAACCGGTCGAATCGACTTATTTGATCGGCTTATAACTATGAACCAAACAAGCTGCATCTTGCTTCTTGAAGAATGATGGATTAATATGACATGTGACGCCAAACCGGAGATCACCAACCTGTGCATATGACCATGCAGCTCACCTGATTACTCCCTAGATGACCTGCACCCTTCCACCACTGGAATCTCCATCCCTGATGCAATATTGATATGGCAAATTGACTTGACTTGTCCAAACTAATAGTTGAAGTGTATCTCATCAATGATAAACTTGATACATTGCCCCATAGCAGTTTCTTCATTTTGAAATTTCTTAATGAAGGAATGGCATTTCTACCCTTCGAGTCCAATTTGAACTTCCATAAGAAGATTTTTAATGAAGATCCTTCATTTTTGGACTTCAACACTTCAAAGGGCCCTTTCACAGCCCATCTAATGGCCATTTTTCATCCTGCAGCCCAAGAAGTCTCCCCATGACATGTTGTCATATGTACTTTGAATCCCTTGCCCAATGTAAATGGTAAATTGTAATTATCAAATTGTAAATGGCTAAGTCACTGGCCTCTGGAGACAATTTTAAATTGCAATGTAAATATCTGTTATGTGCCTAATTTCGAGATGGTCAAGGGGCTACTATGTAGGAAAAATAGTAATAATTCTTCCTCAGAGAACACAATGAAAGTTTGAATTGATCAAACTAATATTAGTGTCTTCAATCGGGTCTTTTTCTGGTCTATGTACTAATAGAGCGGTTTTTGCCTTGATTGAATATAGCATGCGGAATTAAGAGACAACTTTAGACAATTTTAGACAATCAGAAATAATTGATCACAAACAAATTTTTATAACTCTGAATTTGAATCATCAATATACATCTCTTGTTGTCCTATCTTGATGTTGTGTCTCTGATTGAGTGGGTTAGTTACAACCAGTAGTGCACATATATTTATTGTTACAAGACATGTCTTTTGGTCTTTTAATTCTGTAACAATAGATCTAACTGTTTACGACGGTTGATATTCAAATAAACGCTCTGTTTCCAGGCTCAAATAATTTTTGTTCGCGAACTATTTGCGACAGTTTATATCTTGGTCTAAGCTTCGTGTTTCGCAAATTGTTCACGACAGTTGACAGTTTTGAGCTTGAAGAAGAATCTAGAATATTTCATGAATTGTTCGCGACATGCGACAATTTTGCGACAGGTAAGGTTTGAACAAGAAACAAAATATTTTGTGACAAGATACTGTTCGCGAATCTTTCGAGCTTCAACAAGAAACTATTTCACGAATCTTTCGAGTTTCAAGCGAAAAACTCGAATCAGAATCAGAATAGAACTTAAAACACCACTAGAAAGGTATGGCCATGATATTTTTAATACAACCATCGAATTTTGTGGACTCTCTAACGAACCTCAAACATTCGAAGAAGCTATAGATGGACCAAATAAAGATCGCTGGATTAAGGCAATGGAGGACGAAATGTCATCCATGTATAAGAACAATGTATGGACACTTGCACCTATACCTGATGATAGAAACCAGTAAGTGCAAGTGGATCTACAAGATTCAAATAGGTCTTGATGGAGAAAACATCAAATACAAGGCAAGGTTAGTTGCTAAAGGATTTTCACAGAAGTATGGGATCGACCACACTGATACTTTTTCACCGGTAGTCAAACATACATCAATTCGCTTGTTATTCACGTATGCAATGGCTCATGATCTAAAAATCCATATTGTGGATGACAAAATTGCTTTCCTACACGTAGCATTAAAAGAAGACCTATTCATAGACCAACCACTTGGTTTTGTAAGCCAAAAAGATCCAGAATATGGATGTCACATGAATAAAAGCATTCATGGTCTCAAACAAGCAGTGAGACAATGGTATAGAAAGAAGGATGAACCACTAGATTCCATAGGCTTCAAACCTCTATCTGCTGAATCAAATGTCTATATCAAACATGTCAAAAATGAAATAATCATTTTAGCTGTTTATGTTGATGACACGCTTATCTTCTCAAGAAGAGATAAGTTAATTTCAGATATCGAAAGAGATATTTCTGAAATATTTGAGATCGTTGACCTAGGAAAAGCTAAAATCTATCTAGGCTTGCAGATTGTGAGAAACTTTGAAGGTGGTAAGTGGTATCTTCACCAACAAAAGAACACTCAAAAGATCATTGAAAATTTCAACATGCTCGAATGCAAAGATGTGCATACTTCCATGATACTTGGAACATTACTGAACAAGGCAGATTGTCCGCAGACTCTCGAGGAAGAAGAATCAATGGCCAAAACACCCTATCGTAGGCTGATTGGATTATCGTTATATCTAGCAGACAACACCAGATCTAATATAGCATTTGCAGTATACAGGTTGAGCCAATATAATCAGAACCCAGGATCGTTGCATTGGGAGTTGGCAAAGAGAGTACTACAATATCTCCAGGAAACGAAAGACTATCACAAGTATTTCAGGAGGTTGTACTCTAGCATATGGCGTAGCCATACTCTAGATTAGCAAGAAGCAAACAACAGTAGCTCAATCTTCCTGTGAAGCAGAATATGTAGCAGCAGCCAAGATGGCAAATGAGCTAATCTGGATTAAACAGATATTGGAAGGATTTGATAGATCTAGTTCTGAACCTTATGTCTTGTTAATGGATAGTCCTTAGATTTCCATTTTGAGTCAACTGTGTTGTCTTCAGGTTTTACTTCTGTACCTGTAACAACATTCCATAACTCGTTGGCGATTAGCAAGGTCTTCATCTTAAATTTTCACAAATGATAATTGGATCCATTCATCTTGTCTGCAATAAGACCAGCTTTACTTTGAGAATCCATCTGGAACTTAGTTTGTTGATTGTATCGATGACGCTAAGATGTAGTTCTCTGATACTGAAACCATGAATGAAGAATATGATATCAATTTGATATCACAAAAGATATCAAGTATTTTTGCTCTGATATCGAAATAGTATTAGGCCCTGAACCAAATGTGACCGAAGACAATGGGAACGAAGGCAGCCAATATGCGATACGGCTCATGACTCGAAGAACTGCAATCTGACAATTGCGATCATAGGCGAGTTCACGAAAGCGATGGATCTTCATGACCCCAGGGCCTAGGAAAATCAACAAAGTACCAGTGTGGAAAACGAACTCCATGGACGATGTAGACGGACAATTGAAGCCGTTAGAACAAGCTTAATACAATCTTGTAATCATGTGATTAGCTCAAAACCATTTTCCCTTGTTCCTATATAAACGGGGTGAATACGAGAGCTGTGCTCGCTAGATCAATGATGGCCTACTCAAAGACATCAAAATGGTAATGGGCTGAGGCAGTAGCCACAGTCAACTACCTACATAACCGGAGAGGTAAGTCTGGAGTTCCCCGTGCTACACCACATGAGGTACGGTGGGTTAACAAACCAAGTCTGACACATGTACAAATCTTTGGATGTGTTTCATACGCCCACATTTCATATAAAAAAAGAAAGAAGCTGGAAAACTCTTAATACTTTTGCACATATCAATAAAATGTTACTTTGGCATTATAGACTTGGTCACTTGAATCATGCTTCTGTACAACACATGTCTAAGTAATCTATTGTCCTTGATTTGGACTATCTGAATAGGAAAGTCAAACTACCTATCTATTAGGACTGTATAGTCGGTAAGCAGGCTAAGAAACCTTTTAGATCAAGCCACCATCATGTTGCTAGAGGATTGTTAGATATTGTACATGCAGACATTTGTGGCCCACCGATGCAGACCCCTTCATTGAAGGATGCAAAGTATTTTATTACTTTCGTTGATGAATTCTCCATAAGGACAATGGTGTACTTTACTAAAAAGAAATCAGAAGCCTTCAGCTTCTTCAAAGTCTTCAAGGAACATGCGGAGAAAGAAACTGGTAAGAAGATCAAAGCCTTGAGGTCCAACAACGGTGGAGAGTACATATCTACCAAATTCAAGAAGTACTGCCAAAGCCAAGGCATTGAACAGTAGTTCATTACTCCCTATTCGCCTCAGTCTATCGGCTTAGTCGAGAGGAAGAATCGTACCCTGGTTGAGTCGGCCAAGGATCACGCATCACTACCAAAGAGTTTTTTGGTTGAAGCTGTCTCCATTGCAGCTTACATCCATAACGAATTTTTTGACTAAGGCCCTCTCACGCAAAAGACCCCATGAGGGTTGGACAGGATCTAAGCCTTTAGTGAAAAACCTACAAGTATTTGGTTGCATCGCCTACACGCAGATTCTGAAGGAGACAAGGAAGAAATTCGACTTCCAAAGTATAAATACCATCCTGATCGGTTACACTTCGACAACACCTACAAGTTGTACAACCCCGATACCCAACAGATTTAATTTAGTAGGGATATTGTCTTTATCGATAATCAGTTCATCAACTTCAAAGGCAAGGGTAAAGTTCCATTCGAACATTCGACGCCTACCACTGACATGACAATTTGAGTCTCAGGCTCCATTGTGCAAGTATTCAACAACGAATCAATGAAAGACGTTGTTGTTACTCAACAATAATCCAACTATGAAATGGATCATTAGATGACGCAGGGAGGAGATGTAGATACTCGTAAATCCACAAATGGATTTACATTCTTCTTCAATGGCGGTCCTATCTCTTGGAACAATTGCAAGCAAACCTCTATTGCTCTTTCCTCCACAAAAGCAGAGTATATTGCTACTTCTCAAGCTATTAAAGAAGCAATTTGGTTAGAAAATTTACTGTCTAAAATTAGTCTGCATCAGTATGCTCCGACAATTATGTTTAGTGATAATCAGAGTGCTATTGCCTTATCGGGCAATCCTAGATTTCACTCTAGGAGTAAGCACATTGAGATTCAATATCACTCTGTTAGGAGCAAAGTTCTCGACAGAGATGTAAGCTTGAGGCACTGTCGAGAATGCAAGACATGAAGACAAATATATTTACCAAGGCACTGGACATTGATGTACACAACAGATTTTGTGCATTGCTTAGTCTGAAAATCAAGACATTCATGGATCCAAATTAGGGGGGGGGGGGGGGGGGGGGGGGGGGGGTGTTGTATTTATTCCTCTACCGGAACGACTTAATTCACTTGGGGAAACAATACTTGAGGCCCCTCAAGGGTGACCGTAAAGGCTCCGCAAGTCCGTCACTTGTGATCTGTTGCGATAACAAGATGGACCTCAAGTCGAGGACTGCAAGGCTCCGCAAGTCCATCGCTTGCGATCTGTTGCGATAACAAGATAGACTGCAAAGCTTTGCAAGTCTATCATTCACGGTCTGTTGCGATAACAAGATGGACCGCAAAGGTCCCACAAAACAATGAATTGCGATCTCTTGCGACCTTCACAAGAGTTGTGGTGGCGGTCTTCACGCTCGACTGCACCATGCTTGTTCTTCACGACTATCACTATACCTCAACAATGACTGTAGCAACCACGATCTACTTTAGACGGCACAATAGCTCCATGCCACCTTCTTGTACTTACATTTGCACAAATGTAAATTGTATATAAATGATGATCATTGTATTATTATCAATCATCAATAGCAACAACAAGCATAAGCAACCAGATACGTTGATCAACATATGCTCCAGCACCCATAGTCGTTGAGATATCAGCTTATCAGAGACAAACACAATAGATGCTTTCATGTATTGATTATTTTTTCTTTCAGAATGATTGTCAGAATTAGCTCATATTTGTTACATAATGTAGTTAGCTTTGTGAGCACGCGGTTTTGCCCGCTATTGTCTTGTGCTCCTAGCAATCATCTGACTTGTATTTCTATACATCAATCTGAATAAATTATTGTTTGGTTTTGCATTCATATTTTATTGCATGTTTCCTGCTTTCAGTCTGACTTTCAAACTGTTTTGTCTTATTGTTTGCTCATTCCGCTTTCACAAATCACATTAAATATCATTTGTTTTTCCTACAGTTGTTGTAGTGCACGCACCAAGGAGATTAATTCCACCAAAATCACCATCTCCCAACAATCCAATAGAGAAGGCTTTCATCCAAAAGAAAACAAATAAAGAGATTACGGAAACACCTACAGAAAATTGATGGACAAAAAAGAAGAGATACAATCCAAAACATGACTCGTCCTCCTATTGAGAAAGATACTGAGTTAAATCTGAAGACCAACAAAAAGGATATCTCATCTTCTCCTAGACAAACTAGACATCTTAAAACTACATTGGGAAGAAGAATAGGATCAAGGAATTTGTCCTTCAAAGAAATTCTTCTTTCCTAATAGCCCTTCGACAACGATTCATCAACTGGAGATCCTCGGAAGACTAGAACACTCCTTTAGGGTGAAAATGAAAACTACATGGATAAGTGTCATTTAATTCCTTTCGACGAGCTTTCTCAAGAAAGTATTTTATCAATTTCTCTTGCTCCTTCGGCTCAGCTTTGCTGCCCTCCTTCGGAAATGGAATTAAACCAAATTAACAAAGTCTCTAATCGAAGCTCATTAAAAAGATTAGCTCGTGCTAAAGCTAAGGATTTTCAGGGCTAGTGTTATTTCCATGTCTTGTATAAGGGAATCAGAATAATTCTTGACGTGGATAGCCGATCACTCCAGTTGTATGTGGTTATTAGTTATGCTACGTCATTCCGGACGTGGTCATTACAAGTAATTAATAATCATATAAGGGCCCAGACCTATAATTGGACATAGGAGCACTTGCATGGTGTTTGACTGCTATAATGCAAGAATACGACATCAATAGCTTAATATAGGTTGCATGTGAATCCTAAGGAGAATATTCTTTCCTTGGAGAGAATACATACCATGAAAACTTGCCCATCTCCCTATTGTAATTTTAGATTCTTGAGCCAAGTTTCCTCTCCCCTCTTGTATTCATTCATTATGTTAGGGTATTGACTAGCCTCTTCATGTTGGTTGGGTGGTTTATGCTCCACAGGTGTCCTTTTGGTTTGCATGTGATAGGATTTTTGAAGATCTTCACTTGGCGATCGTTTTAGTGGTATCAGAGCTTGGATCACATCAATCAGGAGGTGGGGCTTGAGGATCTTGGTTTTGTAGTTTCTTAGGTGGATCTCTTTGCTTTTGCTTTCGAGTGGTGGAATTCACATCTAAGTAGGTGGATTCTCAGATCTTTGGTATGCTTTCAGCCTAAAGATCATAATTTCTCCATAGAATTTGACAGAAATCAAAGGATTTTTGATGGTTTTAGTGAATTTTTCACCTAGAATTCAAGTTTTTTGCTTGGAATTGATCATAGCTATTGATGTAGTAAGTTTCCCAGATTTTACTTGCTGGTTTACTCATTAATGATTGGATCTAATGATTGCATGTTGGTTGAATAGTCAAAAGGATGATTAGATAGTGATTTTGGACCAAAATTGGGATTTTTGGACTAGAAATGAGCTATAGAATCCTTATTTGACTGAAATAAGAACTTGTAGTGCTTGCATGTTATGTATTTACATGGATTTGGATCTGATTGCACTTAAAGAACGTGCAAACTCCACTCCTCTGGTACCACTTCTCCACTGCTTTTCTCCAACTATCTTATCACTAGTCCGTAGCATCCACCTCTTTGCAAACTGGTTGTAGTCCGTAGCATCCACCTCGTTGATATAGAAATTTAGCATGCCGAATTTTCTATTTACGAACTATGAATCATAGCCTTTCATTTTCATGTAATCCTACACTCCAGAACATGCCACATGGCTATCTGCCTGAGGAGAGAACTGAAACTTGGGTATAGGACAAAATTGTAAATAGCCACAGAAATCTTTGAACATAAGCCAGATAAGAATCCCACAACCACAATAGCTACGCAACGCTGGCTCAGACAAACTCTTTTGGAAGAACAAGATCAATCAGCAAAAATCTTCGAACTACTATGAAACCACAGAACATGAGATTGCAGTATGAACACAGTTCTCGCAAAACAACCATTCGCTTTGTCTAGCAGAAACAAAACCTTGGTCTCCAATAGAAACCGTTGCATGCACAACAACAACGAAGACCATGGAAATGGCAAGAAACGTGAGACATGAATCCAGGTGTGAACTAACACGGAATAAAAAAACATGCGAGAAGCCACGAACACATCCACGCGCAATAGCTAGAGACAACACACGCAAAATTATCCGTCAAAAAACATTTTAAATATTCCTGCCTAAAACTACACAAATGTATTTAAAATGTATTGTTTAAATACGTGGCATTTTTATAAATTAACCTACATATTTAAAAAACAAATACAATCTAAATTTTAAAAATTAATTAAAACACAAGCACGTCAATTTTTATTGTGTTTACTATGTGTCCCTGCCTCTGCCTGTAAGGCAGAGCCAAAAAGGTTTCGTGAATATTCCATGAAGACAATGATCTCTACAAAGCCATTATTTTTAATTCATGGTGTTGGTTGGTTATGTGGCCAAAATTTTTGATATAGGAACTTGGCCTTTTATTTGAAAGGGCTCCACGTGTATGTGCAACAAAGGAGTTGCCACGCGTTGCACATGAGAGCGCTTTCCTCCTCACTCCCTACTTCCGATCGCTCTCACTTCCATAGCCATTCTCCCACATCATCTGCCATGCTTTTCATCTCCTTTCTGTTTTTCAAGTAAAATTTAGAAAGAGTTTGTTTCAAGGAATCATTCAGAAAGTAGCAAGGGCTACGTAGGAGGAGGAGGAGGAGGAGGAGGATTAATGTCGACTAATGAGTATAATGATAAGCCGGGCAGGCAGCCATTAAGCGTCAAAATTGAGGACAAGGGAGATGGCGAGAGTCCTGCTAGAAACACACCAGCTCAAAGAACGACTTGCGACGAGAATGCGAACAAAAACTTGGCAACACATACTAGCGGGTCTATTGGAGACAGTAGTAATTCTACAAAGCCACAGGTGATTACTTAGAATCTGTATCCCAAGTTTGATATACATACGAACTTAATTTGTTCTGTTCATTACATCTGCGCTTTTGCTTCTGGCATTGCTGTTGCAAGTTTTTATTTATCCTTTAGATGCATCATTCATACATGAGTTCGATTCGCCTTCTCTTTGCTTCCGTAACGTCAATCAACTATTATCGTTTCTGTCATTTTATGTTGGTATTTTCCTAAGCGTTGGGCCATCTAATGAATTTTGAAGCACTATGTTCTTTGAGGAAGCAGGGGGGCAAGCATGATCTTGGCGACGACAGATATGGGAAAGGAAACAGTTCTGGAGGTAAGAAGCAACGGTGGAAGAAACCCTTGGTACTGTCAGGAATAGCTCTTGCAGTTGTAGGAGCGGTACTCTTTGCTTTAGCTGCGCAACATTCTCACAAAGATATGATCATAACATCGCTGCTCATGAACGCTCAGATAAGTCTGATGCGTGAATCTAGTTTGGAACTGCCGTAGTTTTGATGTCGAACCGTCAAAATTCAAACCCTAGGCTTGAGAGCAGGAGATACGCAAAACATCAGGTAGCAAAAAATAGAGATGAAATCATGAAATCTTATATTTTCAGAGGTTTAGGTTTTTTTTCCCCTACTTTTCAGGTCGGATGTGTCCTTGTTTTGCTTGTTAAAAATTGGTGAACCAATGATGACTTCATGATTTGACAGACTCTTTATGAATCCCATGATATGGTTAACGTATGGCGGAATGCTAGGAATTTGGAAAGATCTCACCAAAAGTGCATTCTAGCCCATGGGCATTCTAGTCAAGTAAATTTCAATTATTGGCTTGTTTTTTATTATATACAGGGATAGTATGTCAGATATCTATTCCCACAAGAACACCACACCATGAACATCAATGACAAGACATGTGAGCATGCCAAAAAAGCATCATACATGTTGGACGTCACGACTCACAAGTAGCACTTCTTCACTCTTCCCTTGTCAAGGTGGATGGCATGGTGCTGCTAGTAATGATGCATCGAGCCTCCTCAGACCACAAATCCTTGCCACGTACTTTGTTCTTTCTAGGTTTATATTGGCATGCCAAAAATCTTCCTTTGAATCAAAATTGCCTGTCAATTGAAGGGCCAAAACACCAATTGCGCCTAGTAGCAGGATGTGAGCAGGCCCGCTGCCCTGTACTAGTGTAGCGTAGGCATCCCAAAGGGAGCCGGGAACCATGACTTAGCTTCCCAGCCTTCAACTCTTGCCATCCAAACCCACTTGACATACAAGCAGCCAACTCGCCAACAACGATCAAACTTAACCAACTTGAAGTTCCGAAAACCAACATTGAGATCCAACCTGGCGCCATGTGTAGCGCAGGCATCCCAAAGGGAGCCGGAAACCATGACTTAGCTTCCCAGCCTTCAACTCTTGCCATCCAAACCCACTTGACATACAAGCAGCCAACTCGTCAACAACGATCAGACTTAACCAACTTGAAGTTCCGAAAACCAACATTGAGATCCAACCTGGCGCCATGCCAGATCGGTTGTCCCGATGTGGGTGACTTCCCTCCAAGCAAGCCGCCCGACATACATCAAACTTAATCAACTTGAAGCTTCGTTACAAACGAGTAACATCATTCCAAGCAAGCGGTCTGACTTAAATCAGACTTAACCAACTGAAAGCTTTGTCACGAGCGCTGGAAGCCAACTTGGCGCCATGCCAGACTGGACAACCATAAACATGTAACTTCCACCCAAGCAAGCCATCCAACTCAGTCGACAGGTTAGAGCCCGTTCCCCAAGAGCTTAACCCATTCACGTTCATGCAAGGAACACTCAGATACACAAGCCGCGACAGATATGGAGACAACCAGTTCCTGGACCAAATGGTCTCGACAGCATACCACTGGCGCCACGGACCGAATGGTCCCGACGGCATACCGCTGGCGTCCCGAGATATGACCCTCAGCTATGTGCCAACTTAAAAATTTTGAAGCGGCCTTACAACTGGCGCTTTTACCGAACACTGAAACCCAGAAGGTAATCAGAGTCAGTTTGAGAAAAATCCCACTTTATTGATAAATCTGAGAAGGTCACATTTCAAGTGTGTGACCGACCCTAGTCTCCGGGGCGCTAGCATGCCAAGGCGCGAGCCATGACAACATTCCAGCAAGGGAGGCTGAGACTTGGTTGGAGCTCGCCCTGAGTCGCAACCCGCACTTCCCTATAGTATTGGTGGGATTCGGCACCCCCCCTCATACCAAGCACTCTACCCAACGATAAAGCACGTTTTTCTCTCTCCAGGATTTTCTCTTTCTAGAAAGTTATTTTCTCTCTCTAGATTTTATTGATCCCCAGGCTTCTTTTAATCATGCCTAGATCGTGTGAGGTGATTGCACATCGATCTGAGCTCTCTGGACTTCGCTAGAACCGATCAAAGATTTTCAGCCATAGGAACTTGGCGCCGGTTGGATTCTGGTCACAGTGGCGCCGACGCCGGGAGCAGCAGGGGCGCTGCTGGCGCCGGGGACAATGCTGGCACCAGTGGCGTCGGAAGTAAAGCATATGAAGATAGCTTTACAACAACTCGGCAGCCTTAAACGCGCCTCGTCGTAGGGCGGCTCGGTGCATAAAGGCTGCATGCTACAGCCGGTAGCGGGCCTGCTCACACCCGCTACCTAGTTCATAGGTTTGAGATATATGATAAGTCATGAGGAAGAATATACAATTCCAATCGTTTGAAGAAATAAAAGGCACTTCACAAAAGACTCAAATAATCTAAATTAGACTTGACTATATTCAACGATTATGAAATATCCAATGTGAATCATGAAAGATAATAATCTGAATTAGACTTGACTATATTTAACGACCATGAAATATCCATTGTGAATCTATTGCAAGAAGATAAATGGAATGGGGACATTTTAGGGGCTACTTAAAATTTTGTTATGGTGTTTTGAAACTAGATTGTGGATGTTGTCAATGAGGAAGTGCTTCAAAAAATGGAGTTGGTTTTATTTTAAGCATTCTCAAGGTTTGAAAATAGTTTATATTCTAGGGCATGTTTTTTTTGTGATTTACAAGCCATGGCTTCTTGCCCTCTTCCTGCCAGGCGTGCTCCCCATCGTGTTGGCCCTCCATCGACTGTGAATTCTGCTCCTTTGCTCGCTACTCCACTCCCCGTCTCATCTGGTGCCCCATCTCTGGTTCCTCCTTCCTCTCGCTCTGTTTCTACGCCTGCCCCACTCGTTCCCTCTCTGCTCCATGTGTCAGGCACACTTGCTCCTCTCTTGCCTCTTTCACACTCTCCTGTGCCAAAAATCTCTCCCATTGAAGAATGCCCCCTCCTGGTGGCTCCCCTAGTCGCTGCCTCGGGTCCTTCTTCTCTGCCTGATTCTTCAGCTCCTGCTTCACCTCCCTTGATGCCCTCTCCTACTGTGCCTCTGCCGCTACCTACGCTTTCGACAGATTATGGAGAAGAAATTGGCCTTCCCCCTTTGCCTACGGTCAGTCTTGTGGCTGATCTTCCTGAAGGGCAGCTGGGTTCTCCTGTGTGTTCCTCTCAGCCTTCGCTTCTCTCTCATAGTGCTTCTCGGCTGTTGTTGCAGGATCCCCCTAATGCTCTGCGCTCAAAATCAAGAGGCCTTCTTCGGATGATCCTCGCCTCCACAGCTTTTAAGCGCGACCTGCGTTCCAAATCCAAGGCTAGTGCTACAGACAAGTCTGTTCTTCTTGCAGTGGCTAAGGCAGTGGTGCCCTCTTCTTCTGCTGCTCCTCTGTCTACATGAACATCTACTCTTGGAATGTGCGGGGCCTAAATGCTCCTGTCAGGCATACCTGCTTGGCACAGGTTTTATCTACTTATCCTCGGCACAACACAATTGTTGCTCTGTAAGAAACAAAGTCGCGAGGCTTCACCCAGCACTGTCTTATCCACAAATTTGCTGCTGCCTCTCATTACGTTGCTTCGCCGGCTCAGGGCACTCGTGGTGGGGTGTTAACTTTGGTTTCCCGTGATTGGCAGGTGCTCTCTAGCCAGGTTGACCCTGCTGGTAAGTGGGTTCTTCTCCAGTTGTCTAAGTTGGGCTTTTCTTTCTCTCTACTTAACTTCTATGCCCCTTCTAGGACCGCATTGCCTTCTGGTCTTTCCTTCCTCTTATTTCTGATCCTTATTTGATTGCAAAAATCAACGCTCTGATACCATGTCGGAAAGAGGTATGTGAAAGATAGATCGAATAATATTCAAATAGAAAGAATTCAAACGACAAGAAAGAAAACTTATCGTGCGTAGCGGAATAAACTATCTTCCTCTTCCTTCATGCATGACTACGCCTATCAATTTCAAACAATACAATAGTGATAGAAATCACGTTTGATCTTATAATAACTAACTTTGAAATCATTAGTACTACAGTGATTACGTAGACAAACAATAATGCATTGAATTATCAGACAATTAATTTGTCTCGAATCACTAGACAAATAATTAGTCGCAAAGAACTACCGAAACACATACATTCTGAGACGAACCTAAATGCAATAAAAGATGGTATTGATTTAGACTTATGAAAATGAAACAGAAGTAAATGAGTACAATAAGTTGCAGATCGAAGCCACGTACTCTATGCTATCTCTGAGCGGCTAAAGTGAAAGTTTGAATCAAGCGCAATGCTGATAAGCAGTAAGCGCAATAGCATTCTCTAAACAACTCAAGAAGTGAGCTAGAATGCTTAGGAGTGTTCAAGCTCGCAGGCTTGGGAGAGAGAAAGCTAACTATTCAATACTTGTTGATCAAAAACTTCTGAACTTCTTAAAATTGTATGAATTTGAATAACTATATATACTAAGTAATTAGGTCATCAAATACGATTGCCAGTTGGCTGGTGTCCGTTGACATTCATCTAGTTCCTTCTCAGAAATTGATTGCTAATAAGCGATGAAAATTGGCCGTAAACAGTCTGTCTGCATAAATGAATTAAAACTCTTACTATGCAGAAATGAACTAAAATTGCCACAGGCAACAGTGTCGCAAAAAGATGACAGTGTCAGCTTTTTGTGAAAAAGACAATGTCTTAAAATCTAATTTTCTTGATATTGGGATAGCCCACCACTTTGCTAGAATTATTTCCTTAACATTTGAGGCCCCTTGAAACATGCAAAAAATGTGACTCTACATGTTTACTCGTAATTCCTGACAGACAAAAAATACGAAAAAGACAAGCATGTAATTTGTAGAGGCAAAGTGTCCCAAAGAAATAAAAGTTAGAATCAAAGTAGAATCATTGTGCTAATGTACTGTGGATCCTATCAATTGATAAGGATCAGTTGGCCTCACCATGAGGCAAGTCGACGGGACACGCATCCCGCCAACGGCAACCTGGGTTATGCGTGGGTTGCATAAGTGAACAACTATATGTACAGTGTAATTTCATTTTGAGAAATGCAGTTGCTATGTGAGCTTGCTGTGGAGAGTGTTTTCTGTCTGTGTTACTGTGAAGCATGATCTGTGTTCCTGTTCGAAGCAAATTCTAAGTTGGTATCAGAGCCATACAGGGAGTGTACACAATACAACATCGCTGTTGAAGAGAGCTTCGGGAGAACTGTCTTTTGAGAGTTCGGGATTTACGGCGAGTTGAAGATGGAAGGAGAAGCATTGGTGCAGAGAGTTTAGCACACAGAAGCTTGGTGAGCTTGAGACTGTCTGAGGATTTAGAGACAAGAGTTGTCGGCTGAATCAGAACCTTAGTGAACGAAATTTTAAAATTTTAAAAGCAGGCTATTTGGTGTTTGCAGTCAGTGTGCATTCAATCGGACACCATTTGACAAACAGATTAAAGCATCAGAGTTCCAGCAGTAGGGTGACCTCAGAGGAAGAGGATAGGCCTGGCAGAAGACTGTGAACAAGAAGCCAAAATTAAGAGATTAGGTGCATCTCTTCCTATTTCATTTTGGGGAGAAGCTATTTTATGTGCAAACTTTCTATGTAATAGAATGACTAATAGTGCCATTGAAGGACTTACACCTTATGAAGTATTGTTTGGCAAATAGCCAAATATAAGTGATGTGAAAGTTTTTGGATGTACTTGTTATGTACATATTCCTTTAGAAACAAGGAAAAAAGAAGATGCCACTTCTTTCAAAGGCATGTTTGTTGGTTATCGTGAAAGTAAGAAAGCTTATAGGATATTTGATCCTATTACAAAAAAAAGTTGTTGCTAGTAGAGATGTACTTTTTGATGAATCTTTCCAAGCCAAAGGACAAGTGACTTCCAACAACACTCAACTTGTCAAGGATCATGTTGTGGCCGAGGAGGAGCTTCATGAAGATGAAGACCAAGTGGAACTTACTCAAAGTCCAAAGGTGCCAAGAAGATCAACAAGGACAATGATTGAGCCATCAAGGCTCACTTATAGTGACAAAGGGGAGCAAAGGGAAGATTCTGAACTACTCAAATCTTATACTTTCTTGACTACTATGCTTGAAGAACCAACTAGTTTTGAGGAAGCAAATAAGTCTCAATATTGGAAGAAAGCTATGCAAGTAGAGTTTGATGCGTTATGGAAAATCAAACTTGAAAGCTTGTTGACTTACCTTATGGAAAGAAGTCTCTTACTTGTAAATGGATATATAGATTGAAATATAATCAAGATGGTTCCATTCATAAGTATAAAGCTAGAGTTGTAGCAAAAGGTTTTTTGCAAGTCAAAGGCATAGATTATGATGAAACCTTTGCACCTATTGCAAAGCTTGTGACCATTAGATTAATCATATGTCTTGCAACTTCTTTCAAATGGGAGCTCTTCCAACTTGATGTGACAAATGCTTTCTTGAATGGTTGGAAGAGGAAATCTACATGTGCCAACCCGAGGGCTTCATCAAAATTGGAGGCGAAGACAAGGTGTGTTTCTTGAAGAAGAGTCTTTATGGACTCAAGCAAGCACGAAGAGCATGGTACTCTAGGTTGCATTCCTATCTTATTTCCATTGGATTTGTTGTAAGTTCTTATGAACCATCATTGTACTACAAATGTAATGATGGAAAGATCATTATATTAGTTTTATATGTTGATGACATTATACTCACAAGAAATAATCTAGATGGCATTAAGAATGTAAAAGTTTCCTTGTCTAGTGAATTTAAGATGATAGATCTAGGACTTCTTAAAGTTATACTTGGAATAGAAGTCACTAGAAGTAATGATCTTACTTTCATATGTCAATCTAACTAGACCTGATCTTAGTTTTTGTGCTGGCAAATTGAGTCAGTACATGCAAAGTCCATTAATATGTCATTAGAAAGGAGCAAAAAGGATGTTAAGGTATATCTCGACTACAAAAGACTTTGGCATAGTTTATGAAAGGACTAATATTTGTTTGAGAGCATATTCAAACTCAAGTTTTGCAGGTGACAAGATGGATAGAAGATCCATAAGTGCATTTGATGCATTCTTATGTCGAGGAGCTATATCTTGGCTTTCCAAAAAGCAAGATACCATCTCTCTTTCATCAATAGAATCCGAGTATAAAGCTATGAAAACAACAACAAAGGAGGTTCTTTGGCTTAAAAGGCTTTTGGAGGCGCTATATGTGATCAAGGATGAAGACATTTCATGCATATATTGTGACAATCAAATAGCTCAACAACTTGCAAACAATCCAGTCTTCCATGTTCGAACAAAGCACATCGAGATTGCACATCATTTCGTGAGGGAGAAAGTGCAAGCAAAGGAGATCAAGCTTATTCATGTTTCATCATCAAATTGCATTGCTGATATACTCACCAAGGCATTGCCTAAAGATCCATTTAAAAAATTGAAATTGGCTCTTGGAGTTATAGATAGATCCATGCTAGATTTACCAAGCTAGATTTTTGAGGAGGAGTGTGAAAAATGCAAAAATAAGCTTGGTAGAGGCCAAAAATCTTGTATATAGGATATTCACACATGTGTGGAAATAGATGAAGTAGGCGAGTTTTTGCTTCTAGAAGATTTCCATGAAGACTACATATAGTAAGAAATTGGACCAAAGACACGCATCCCGCCAATGGCAACCTGGTCATGCATGAGTTGCCTGAGTGAACAACTATATGTACAGTGTAATTTCATTTTGAGAAATACAGTTGCTATGTGAGCTTGCTGTGGAGAGTGTTTTCTGTCTGTGTTACTGTGTAGCATGATCTGTGTTCCTGTTTGAAGCAAATTCTAAGTATAAAGACTTTTCTATCTTCCATCTTCACATAGAGTTTGATGATATGAAATTACCAATAATTATTATGTTGGGAAAGAGGGGTGTGAGAAATAAAAATAGCTCGAAAAGAAACGAACACGAAAAAAAACGAACTCGAAACTCGAAAAAGAAACGAACTCGAAACTCGAAAAAGAAACGAACTCGAATGGAAAGTGTTCATGTGCAGCAAAATAAGCTCTCTCACTCTTTTCTTAAGCATGACTACGCTTATCAGACACGAATAGAATGTTAGTGATAGAGATCACGTTCGAGCTAATTACGTAGCCAAACATTAAACATGAAGACATGAGAAAGACAATTTGTCACAAACAGCTAGACAAATTATTAGTCCAGAATTATTCGCGATGAGCCAGACTGATTATCAATCGTGAATTAGTCGCGAAAGACAAGTCTAAATATTAGTCGCGGATAGCTAGACTAATAATAATTCGCGGAGAGTAGACTACCAAATTAAGTAATAAGAAAGTCAGATAGAATGTAGAAAGCATTGCAATATTGACACAAATCTGAACGCAGAATAACAGAGCTATAATCAGATTAAGTATAGCGAAATATACAGGTCAATAATGCAGGTGAGCACAAGACAATAGCGGACGAAACCGCGTGCTTAACAAAGCTAATCACACAATCTGTAAAAGGTGATAAATCTATTATTGATAATACATCTAGAAGAGAGAGTCTATGCGCAAAAGCATCTACTTTGTCTATCTCTGATACGCTTCTGATGTTTATGCTATTGCTTCACACAATTGCTTGTTGTGTTTGTTGAGAATACATAGATGGTATTCAATATATATATATATATATATATATATATATATATATATATACACACACACACACACACATAATTTTTACAGGTGTGCAGATGAAAAAAGTACAAAAGTAGATGTGTTGTCTGTGGGAGATGGGTGGCTGTTGTCGTTGTCAAATCTGATTGCACAGTGCATGTGGATGAGCGTGAGAAGGCTGCGACGTCAACCTTTACTAAAATAGACGTTGATACTCTGACAAATGTCTTAAAAATTGATTTATAGGGTACCCTAAACCGTGAAGGGCACCTTTGACATTTGTAGGGCAGTGTCATCTTTTTTGCCTTTCTCGCCTGTGGAAATTCACTTGTATTTATGCAGATAGTTGTATTTTATTCGTCTGTCTTATTTTACATGTAAATATGCAGACTGTGCGACAATACGAGTAAAAAATACAACAATATGAATGGAGGCAGTTAACATAGGATTTAGGAGAGTAGAGGAAATAAATCCCACACCCCCCCTTAATCTGGATCCGTGATGCCTTGATCTTCAGACTAAGCAATGCACAAAACTTGTTGTGTGCATTAACCTTAATGCCTTCGTGAATATATCTACAACCATGTCCTGTGTTCTACACCATATTAAGCTTACCTCCTTGTTGAGAACCTTGCTCCTGATGTAGTGATATCTGATTTCAATGTACTCACTCCTAGAGTTAGACAAAACATAGAAAAGCATTGCAGTATTTACACAAATCTGAATGCAGAAGCAAGTAGAGTTGTAATCAGATTAAGTATAACGAAATATACAAGTCAATAATGCATGTGAGCAAAACAATAGCGGACGTAACCGCGTGCTTCACAAAGCTAATCACAATCTGTATAGGTGATGAACCTAATACTGACAATACATTTAGAAAAAAGAATCAATGCACAAAGGCATCTACAATGTCTGTCTCTAATTACAAGTGATGTTTCATCCTATCTTCTGTTATTTAAATACTCAGATGGTATCCACTATATACATAATTTTTACATGTGTGCAGATGAAGAAGGTACGAAAGTGGTTGTGTTGTCTGTGGGAGATCGTGGGTCAAATCTGATTGCACAGTGCATGGAACAAGCATGAGGAGGCCGCGACATCGAGTTTCGCTAAAATTAACGATGGTGAAAATGTGAAAAATGCGACACTCCGTCAAATGCCTTAAAAATTGATTTACAAGTTACCTTCGCTTTTCTATAAGGGCACCTTCGGCTTTTGTAGGACACCTTCGGCATTTGTAGGGCACCTTCGAAATTTGTAGGACAGTGTCACATTTTTCGCCTGTCATAAATTACGTGGAAAAACATAGTGTCACATTTTTCACATTTTTTGCCTATTCCAATTTACTTGTATTTATGCAAGCTGTGCAACTGTCGCTTTTCTGGAAGTGCCGCAAAACACTTGGTGAAGAAAAGCGACAGTGTCGGGCTTTCGCCTATGGAAATTCATGAGTAAAAATGCAGCAGCATGAATTAGCTCATTTCAACATTTAGGCTCTGATACCATGCAAAAATAGCAACAAAAAGGGATCCTAAAACACTTGAAATGATGAGAGAAGCAATAGATTATGATTCCATAATATTAGCACAACATGCACCATCAAAATCTATGCTTAAACCTCACTAAATGGCCCAAATCCTTGAAGAAGGCTCCACATATGTGAAAGTACGACCTCCCACAGTCTAAGAATAGTTCACCAAACCCACACACACTCCAATAATGACTAGAAATTCCAAGCACTCAAAAAATTATGAACATAGAGAGTAATTGCACCAATATGAGAGGAAAATCATGAAATTGCTCTCTCTCTCTCTCTCTCTAAACACGCTTATTAGTTGTGCATGCATTGACGGTTAAGAAGGCATGATGCAAAGCATGGCATGATCGTCAGTTACACAAGAAAGATATTCGTTCTAGAGATCTGGTACTCATATATAAAACCAACGTGATCAAGGAAAAATTGAAGTTCACAGACGAAGGCTTGTATCGTGTCAAGGAGATCTTAAGCCATGGAGCCAAGAAACCTCGAGCAATTGGATGGGACACCATTTGATACACCCATCAATGGTAGCTAACTTTACAAGTAATTGGCCACCACAATAACAAATATCTAGCTTGGTGATGAAAATAGGTGCATACATGGATCGTATCAAGCATAAGAGGAGTCATCATAGCCAGAACTAGGAAGATCTAGTCAGATCAGCCAAATCCATCAAGATTCAGCAAGATTGGGCAAGATTGGACAAGATCTCGACAACAAATCAAGGAAGATCCAATTATGTTATTATTCGTGTGTCTGATTCTCTCATTCATTTAATTTCACAAATTGGTTGAATCTTTGTTGAATGCTACATTAATTTATAAATGTAGATCAGCAGTGTCTGATTACATTCTGGAGGACTGTAGGAGTGATTCAGTTGGCAGTGACCAGCGATCCCATCTGAGCTCCATCCGAATTTCATTGCATCGTTTGCTTCGCTTTCGCGATTCCTTCGATCGATTCGCATCAGAAGGTCCCTACAAAATTTGTTCTAGAACTGAGCAGTGGAAAGTGGAATTCTCCTAATACGCATTCTAATTTCTTCTATATAAGGAGGAAATTTGAGTCATTTCTTCATCCAACAAATTTTTTGCCAAAATTTTACTAAATTTTCAACGTTCTCAGTTTTCGACGAAACTTCACACACACGATCATCTGTCTTCGTAACCATCTGTCACACACTCGTTCCCTTCATTCCCATCTCCATTCGTGTGAAATCCTCCTTTTCCAGTTTTTGAAGCCTTTTTGCCATTTTTAACGCCTTTTCACCTTTTTGAAATCCTTTTTCTCTTTTTTCCATCTCCATCACTATCATCTCTTATCTAGCACCTAACCAAAACCACTGACATCATGGCATCCTCTTCTTTTGAAAAATTCGACACCAAGCAGGTTGTCCTACGGGACATACCTACTGCTGCTCGAATTTGGGCCTTGTTGTCTGACTCTTTGGTTGCTCCATGGGTTCAAGCAGCTGGTCTTCTTCTCAAAGCAATGGGCATTTACCCAACACTCTTCTCCTCCACAATGAACATGGACCTTGCTCTTTACGCAAACACCTCGTGGGACGAGAATAAATCTTCTTTTCACTTCTTGTACCAAGGTACCACATACCAAGTGCAGGTTAATGCCATTTCCATGGTCACCATCGGAATTGTTTTTAGTAATCGACCTCCACCATCACACCGCCGAGCCGTTAATATCATCAAACCTTACCTGTCACCTCTCACTTCTGAAATACAATTAAAGACTAACAATGGTTATTTGACCAAAACTATCAATGACCCCACCATCTAGGCCACTGCTCACTTGTTGATGCTCATATGTTGTGAACAACTTTCTAGTTGTGTCAACTTTTTGCAAGGAGCGCATCCAATCCACCCTCCTAAGCCAAATTGTGATATCCTTCGAATAATTCCCTTAGACTTCAGTTGTGCCTTATGATTGGCATGCATGTCTCCTTAACAAGCCATCCTTCTCTATGAAGCCCAAGACGCGCGATTGCATCGCCACCGGTCCGCTTCTTTGTAACTTCGCCTGCGCATCCTTGAAAAGAAGGTTTGGGGGTTAAACATCAGAATTGTTTTTGGTGATCGACCTCCGCCATCACACCGTCGAGCTGCTAATATCATCAAACTTTACATGTCACCTCTCATTCCTGAAATTCAAGTAAAGACTAACAATGGTTATTTGATCAAAGCTATCAATGACCTCACCATCTAGGCCGCTACTCACCTATTGATGCTCATCTATTGGAACAACTTTTTAGTTGTGTCAACTTTTCGCAAGGAGCGCATCCAATCCTCCCTCCTAAGCCAAATTATGAAATCCTTCGAAGAATTTCCTTACACCTCAGTTGTGCCTCATGATTGGCATACGTGCCTTAACGAGCTATCCCTCTCTATGAAGCCCAACACGCACTTCTCTATAACTTCGTCTGCAAAATCCTTGAATAGAAGGTTTGGGGGCTTAACCATTCAGACATACTCTCCACCACAGTTGCATACACTAACCTTTTTCCACCTTCCACTACATCTACCTCCGCTCATCTAGCCATTACTAACTCATTAGCCAACAAACGAATGTGTGGAGCTGCCTCCACTTCAGGCAGCCCTCCTGCCACCCGACAACGCACCGCACCATCTCGTCCTACATCTGCTTCTTCCACAAACACTACTTCTGCTTCCGCCCAACCATCCACTACTTCCACCGTCTCAGTTTCTATCGCCCCCATTCCTCCACCTTCTACCACTGTTCTCGCTTCTTCCACTCATTCTATCACCATCGCTTCTTCCATCCTCCCTCCCTCTCGTATTTCTTTCGTTTCTACCCCACTTCTCCATATCAACCCTCTTGATTCACAATTATCTCTAGACACCCTCAATTGGATGAACATCCTTGAACTCATACCTCCAAACTCTCCCTCCATCCTCAACACCGCTCTTCAGTTTTCCTCTGTTCCTATCATTCCATCCTTCAAGCAATCCATTCTCATGCCTCTCCACACCCCCGTCACCCCTCTCACACCTCTTTGAGATCCATCTCATGAGCTTGCCAAGGGTGAGAAACCGTTGTCTAACGATGCATTCAAACAAACAGAGTACGTGCCATCACTTGACTATGCCAATCTCACCGCACCCGACAACATGGTAGCACTAGAAAATATGATCGAAGATGACGATGACAATGTGCAAGTCATTCGGACGACATCTCACCAAGCTCCAGCCAGTAGCACCATATCGGCCAGGCCCATGGACATCACATCGACCTACAAATCTTGGAAAACTTTGTCCAGGATGCGGTAGTGGTCTGAACCATAGTGGACGATCGTGTAATGGAACTAGCTACCAGCAACTCATAGTTGCAAGCAAAAATTATCCACAACTCCAACAGGACCTACAAATAGCGCAACAACACGAGCAAGCAGAAAAACAAGAGGTGCTCAAATTGAAAAAAACATGAAAATGATCTCCATAAGTACATCAAGGACCTTGCAAAATCCACAATGGATGCTCAAGCGAAAGTCCAAGAGATCCATCACCAAGCTGCGCAAAGCCTAGCCCCAGTCCAGACACAACTTTTAGTGCTCAAACTAGAAAACACAGCTTGGGAGCGAAGGTGATGGCCCCACAAGAAGAAAATACAGCCTGGTTAGCTCAACCGAGACCTACCAACAGACCTCTCAGCCAAGCCGAGATGGATCTACTCACGAGCGCAATTCAAGAACTGGCGCGGACAAGGAGCACCCTCAAAGCATGCCAACACCATACGGAACAACAACCCCAACCAGCCTCAGTGGTAATTTCAATGCCACCTACACTAGGAGCTACAATGTCTAGTTCCAAACAGGATAAAGGCAAGCAAGCAGCGGGGCTAGAAGTTTAGAATCAAACATCAAATGTGGCAGAGGCCAGTGGACAAGACCAGGACAAGGATACCAGCCAAGCCATCGATCAGAGTCAAATCCAAGGGCAGTGTCAAGCCTCTACATTCCAAGGCTCTAGATCTATCTCTACCAGCTGTGTCTTCCGTAGACAAAAAATTGTAGAGGATCGAATCAACGAATTCTTAGTCAAATATCCCTACGAGTCCTCACGTGGAGGCTGGCAGGTGTCATTTTCAGCCCAGACAATCAAGAGCAACGAGCTCAAGTGCCTCCCCACACTACAAACACAACTAGAGTGGTGCCAACACTTATTCGAACAAAACCCTGCGACCATCAAGGCATATGTCACAAGTCCACGACAATTAAGGGTGAATCCACACTTCCTCCCCTGCACACGATGATCTAAATGGGCAAAGTGTGGCACCCCTCTACCATGTTCAACAATATGAATTGGCCAAACATAACTTCAGAGTTCGAGTGGAAAACAGATGTTGTAGATGCCAAGAGGGCTCTCACCTAGTTTTCTAAAAAGTATATCCATTACCCCACAGTCCACGCAGCCGTTATATTCGCTCGAGACTTAGAATATTTGATGGGATTCGAGACAAAATGGAATGATTTTTTAGCTCCCATATTTTCTGATCCTAATACTACCTTGGCTTCAAAAAAAGTTGAAGACCAACTACCAATGGCGCGAGTGTACTATAGAGCGGCACTACTTGGACGCGAGCTATACTAAGTACCATAGTGCCGAGGGATCGGCACTACTTCAGGTCGAAGGCCCTGTTGGGGGTACTCCCATGTAAATAAATAAATTAGCCAGAAAAATAGAAATAAGTTGTGAGAATCGTGACATCCTGCGTGCGTAAGCCCAATGAGCACTTGTAAATAATCATTTTGGAGTAAACTAGACTTTTGGCCATGTAATTAAAAATAATATTAGAAGGCCAAAGTTTAAGTTAAACTTAAGTTCCTAAGTTTTGGTAATTAGTCAAAGGTCAAATGGTGGTAGGTGGGGTGTGTGTTTCTTCCTACACCATAGATTAGTTTGTGCTTCTTGTGAAGGGTGTGGATTTCAATCCCACTTTGCAAGTAGCCAATAGGAAGCAAGGGGCCCACCCCAAAGATAAAAAGACACCATTTGTAACCATTCTACATGCTAATAGAGAGGATGAGACTCTACTATTTTGTGAGCTCAAGCATCCTCAACTACTAATCCATCTTGCTTATGCTTATTGTTGTGTTTGCTATTTGTTTCTACTTTCCATTGTTCTTATTTTTTGCTAGTTGTGGTATCTCCATAAGCATGACATTGAGCATTTGAGCTAACCTCCATCTCAACTCTCTTTCTCTCTCTCTTTTCACCCTCAATCATGATGAATGTTTGTGTTTGAAGTTAGTGGAGCTAGAGTTAAAGTAGATTTAGTAAGCATCTAAACTAGAAACTAAGCATAGTTAGGAACCTATCTAACCCTTTTGACAGGAGGAGGGTTGCTCACCCCATGTTCTACACTCCCTACAAGCCATCGAGACGATAAAGCAAATAAGCAATATACAATATGTACCTGGTTTAGCCAACAATCTACTATCAGTTGGGATGATGCTTGATCAACTACTCAAGGTTGAGTTTGATAGTGACAAATGTCTCGTCAAGGACATCAAGAATTACTACAAAGAGATTGCAAAAGGAGCAAGAGTCAACGAAAATTGACTCTACAAATTGAATGTGAGATCTTTTGATCAAGCTATGGTAAGCATTGTTGATCTTTGGTATCAACGATTTGGTCATATTAGTGATTCTCAACAGAGGTAATCTAGTTATTGGAGTATCTGATATTTCTTTTGAAGAAAAAATCTATGAAGGTTGTATTCTGGGAAAATGACACAGAGAGAGGTTTATCCAAAAGTGGAGCTAGGAGAGCCAATGGCATCATCGATCTTGTCCACATTGATTTATGTGGACCAATGCAGACTAGATTCCTTAATGGCTGCTATTACTTTATTATCTTCATTGATGATTATAGCAGATATATTTGAATTGATTTCATAAGCAAGAAATCATATGCTTTTGCTAAGTTCAGAGAATTCAAGGCATTAGTTGAAAAGCAAATAGGATGTTGCATCAAGACTTTGAGATCTGATGGAGGTGGTGAGTACTTTTCGACAAAATTTATTGATTTTGCAAAGATCAAGGGATCAAGAGACAGACTACAACACCTTGTTGACCACAACAAAACCAAGTTGTAGAACTAAAGAACAATCCAAGGTAAGACACCTCATGAGGCTTTTACTGGAAAGAAACCTAATATTTTCCATTTGAGAGCATTTGGTTGTGATGCTTATGCTCATATTCCTGATGAGAAATGAAAGAAATTAGATGCAAAAGCTGTCAAGTGTATTTTCCTTGGATATCACAAAGCATGGGTGGTTGCGAGAGGATGTGAACAACAAGAAGGTATTGATTTTGAAGAAACCTTCGCACCCATAGCTAAGATGGTAACTATATGTTCTATCATTTCTATTTCTACTTTCTATGGTTGGAAGATCTAGCAAATGGATATTAAAGTTGCTTTTCTTAATGGAGTGCTAGATGCAGAGGTGTACTTAGTACAATCTCAAGGATTTGTTGAGCCAGGGAGAGAGCATGTTGTTTATAAGCTCAACAAAGCCATTTATGGATTAAAGAAGCACCACGGGCGTGGTACTCTTGCATTGATAAACACTTCAAGCGAAGGGAATAATAAAGAGTAATGTTGATCCTAATATTTATATTCTAAGACAAGATTCAGATATAGTGTTCATTGTTTTGTACATGGATGATTTGATTATTACAAAAAGTAATGAGAGCTTAATTGATGAAATCAGATTAGATCTTTCCAATGCTTTTGACATGAGTGATCTAGGATTGATGTACTATTGTCTTGTCATTGAAGTATTATAAAAAGTAGACGGTGTCTTTATTACACAAAGCAAATATGCACGATATTTGCTTTATAAGTTCAATATGTAGTATTGTAAGCCTTTGAGCACACAGATGGATGTCATTACAAAGCTTATTACATATGATGAATATGAGAAAGTGGATGCTTATTTGTACAAGCATCTGGTGGATAGTTTGATTTATTTGTCACACACACGACATGATATTTCTTATGTTGTTGGTTTTGTTAGTCAATTTATGCAAGATGCTAGTCAAGCACATTGGAATTCCTGCTAAGCGTATTATCAGGTACATTCGAGGGACATTGAATTTCTACCAGTGGTCATACATTTAGTTATGGTATAGCTGCAATTTCATGGAGCAGCAAAAAGTAGTCTACAATAGCTTTATCTTTGACGGAAGCTGAATATCGTGCACTCAACAATGCTACACAAGAAGTGGTATGGTTATGAATATTGCTTGTTGATTTAGGTCAACCACAAGTGGATGCGACTACTATATCTTGCAACAACCAAAGTTGCATTCACCTGGCTAGAAATCCAGTTCTACATGTTCGAACCAAGCACATCGAAATACATTATCATTTTGTTCGAGAGAAAGTTATTGATGGAGCCATTGATCATGTTTTTTGTTAATTTGAAGATCAACTGGCAGATATTTTTACTAAGTCATTAGGTAGATGTAAATTTAAAAAGTTGTGTACTCTATTATGAATAGAAGAATGTAATTTTATCATTGAGAGAGAGTGGTAGAAATCAATGATAAATTTATTACCATTTACAATGTATTTTATTGTTGACAACTATTACCAGCTGTAATTAGCCGACTACTAGTCAGCTTCTAATTTTCTCTCTCTATCTATCATGGTTTATTGTACTCTACATTCAGTTAGTAAGCATTATGGTGTGTGTTCTTCTTCCTCCTTGTGATGAGTGCTTATGGTGAATGATTGATATTGCTTATCTGAGATAAAAGAAGACAAGATCAGAGTCAGTAGAAAGAGGGAAACTAGGAAGGATGATGGAAAGGAAGAAACAAGAACAAACAGCAAGGCAGTGAGAAGAATACTTGCATCAGATGCAAATGTGATGGCCACACAATGGATAAATGCAGATGCAAATGTGATGGCCACATGGTGGATAAATGTTGGCTGAATCCAAAGATTGAGTGCGTACACTATCATAAGAAGGGTTATGCAGCCATGAATTGCTATCAGAATCTAAGGACTAAGAAGACACAAGACATGAAAGATAGCTCTAACAGCTCATCATACATGGAGGAGCCAGAATCCTCGAAGATGGCTGAAGAAAGAGCCAAGAGAAATCTTTTTGCTTGATGTATGTGCTACATCACAGTATGCAAGATATTGTTCTTGACTCAAGAGCTACATCACATTTTGTGACAACGAGACAAATGATAGCTGACTTTCGACAAACAGATTCATCCATATACATAATTCTTGACATGAAATGAGCAAAACTAGAGTGCTATGGTTGAACACCGATGACAGAGATAGAAGACTAGATGATGTCAAAAGGATCTACTATCTGTTGCGAAAATAGTAGATGCAGGCATGTGTGTCACTTTCATATATGACTCATGCAACATTATTGAAGCCAACACCAATAGCCTAATTATGCACAACAAGAACAAAGGCATCATGTACCACCTGAAGGTATGGCTTCCTATAGAGCAGGCTCATAAGATCCACAAGTCTATGGACATTCTATGGCATAGAAGACTGTGTCATATGAACAAGTTGGCTTTGTACGAAGCTAGTCAACATGGCATATTCACAGGTGTTAGCATCAAAGATGCGACCAATCTAACATCATGTGATGCGTGAAGAAAAGAGAAGATGTCACGTACACCCTTTACAAAGGGCTCCTTCAGAGCAGTAGAACTCTTAGACTTACGTGGACCCTTTGACGTGGTTTCTATGGGAGAATCAAGATACTACATCACCTTCATTGATGATTTCAGTAAAGTCAAAAGCACTTGATAAGTTTGCAGAGTTTGTAAATTGGGCAAAGAAGTGGACTGATAAGAAGGTCAAACAACTACAAATCGAAAGAGGCGGAGAATATGTCTCCAACCGATTTGCTAACTTCTATAGCAGTCGCGCCATCCTTCATAGGAAGACTAAAACGTATACAACACAGTGGTGTAGCCGAGGGAAAAAATAAGACTCTCATGGAAGCATCAAGATGCATGATGGCCTACTCAAAGGCATCAAGGTCGTTATGGGCTGAAGTAGTAGCTACAGCCTCCTACCTGTAGAACAAGATAGGCAAATCTGACGTTTTTCATAATACTCCACATGAAGCATGGTGCAAAAATAAGCCAAATCTGGCTCATGTACATATCTTCGGATGTATAGCATATGCACACATTCTAGACAAGAAGCAAAAGAAGCTATATGAAAAGGTGGATCAAGGATTCCTTGTAGGCTATGATATACATTCTTCATACTACAGAATCTACATGCCTCAGACCAAGGAAGTAAAGGCTGTCAGAGACGTCAAGTTTGACGAAGCAAGAATGATGGCTGACGAAGATCTAGTCAGCTACGAGATTCTTAGCAAGCAGTATTACGACCTGTCCACACAAACAATGGGATAGTAGAGCTACTGTGCGTTGTAGTTGTTTTGGATATAGGCTGCATGTCGGGCTGCTCGTCATCTAAACTGTCACTCAGTTCATTCAGTATTTTAACATCTTGATCCAGATGCTCAGGCTAGTTGCGAAAGGTTTCTTGCAGAAGTATGGTGTTGACTATATTGAAACCTTTTCTCCTGTTGTCAAGCATACATCCATACGAATATTATTCACATATCCAGCAACATACAACCTGAAGTTCCACATTGTGGATGAGAAGACTGCATTCCTACATAGAGAAATCAAGGAGGAACTCTACATGGATCAGCCACCGGGTTTTATGTGTGAATCATTCTTTGATTACGCATGCAGGATGCACAAGAGCATCTATGGACTGAAACAGTCCGCCAAACAATGATATAAGAAAAAGGATCATGCTCTAAGATCGTTAGACTTCCAACATTTGATAACTGATTACAATGTCTATGTAAAGGTCATGCATGGATCGATCATCATAACAGGTGTCTACGTATATGACACGCTCATCCTATCAAAGAGCGATGAATTGATTGCACAAGTGAAGCAAGATATCTCCAAACACTTTGAGATATCAGACCTGGGTAAAGAAAAATGCTACCTACGATTAGAGATCGATCGAGACCTTGAGAACGGAAGATTGTATTTGCACTAGTCAAGATATACTCAAAGGATCATTAAAGACTTTTAGATGACCGAATATAAAGGAGTCAACACTCTGATGGTCGCAGACACAGTGCTGACAATTGTAGACTGTCCGAAGAACGACGAAGAGTGTGAAGCAATGCTCAACAAGCCTTACAGAAGGCTGATAGGTTCGTTAATATATTTGGCAGACCACACATAACCGGACATTGCATATGCAGTGTTCAGATTTAGTTAGTTCAACATCAATCCAGGACAGACACACTAGAAGATCACTAAGAGAGTCCTACAATACTTGCAACAAACGAAGGACTAGGGACTCAACTATTCATGCGGAACAAGATTTGAAGTCAAACCCTATAGTGACGCATGCTGGGCATCATTGAAAGACGATTGTAAGAGTGTATCAGGAGGTTGCACCATAGCCGCAGATGTCGTTGTTCTATGGGTGAGGAAGAAGCAAACAATCACTACACAATCATCTTGTGATGCATAATACGTTGTTGCTATGGAGATGGCCAACGAACTAACGTGGTATAGAAAGTTCCTAGATGGACTGGGAGAAAGCACTCATGAACCGTTGATCCTCTACATGGACAACACCTATGCCATACACCTGACAAATGACCCAGTGTTTCATTCAAGGATGAAGCACATTGTGATCAATTATCACTTGATCAGAGACATGGTTGAGAAAGACCAACTGAGAACTGTATTCATTCCGACCAAACAGATGGTTGTTGATACATTCACAAAGCCTTTGGACAAGGCAATGTTTGAAAGACAAAGGGCAAGCTTGGAAATCAGGAAAATACTCGCTTTGAAAGGAAACTGAACAAACCTAAAGTTTCTACATTTCAAAGCCTTTGTAGTTTTTCCTTGTATTTTTCAGACTGTTACATGTTTGAACCAAGTTTTGCACAATTCGCAGTCTTCACACTTTCCCGAAGAAACCCACACTAAGTCAAAATATGACTTAGAACATTTTTTGCCAACCTCCGCTTTTACGCATTTTTCAAAAAATGTGACACTAAGTCTAGAATGATTAAGAACATGTTTTAGTTAACCTTCACATTTTTTTTTTGAAGGGCAAACAACCGCAACAATATACTGCAAGGAAACTGCCAACAGGTCAATGAATGTGGTCCATATGTGGCTTCAGCTCACGAAGGACTTCACGCTCGATTGCGGCTAAAGCTCATGACACAAACAACCGCCAAGGGACCGCAATGGCCTCAGCTGCGGTTGCAATAACTATGCATCTTCACGATCCCAGTACATATACCAAATCAAGCAACGGGTTGCCCTTTCTACAATGACATGCATCTAAAAGCTATTAGGATTAAGGCTAAAACTGTTCTTTTCATCCTATAGCTTAAATTAATCTCTCTCTTGTTCCTCTATATATAGGATCAACGAGAGTGATGAAAAAAAAAAGTTGTTGGTGAGTGTGAGTCTTGCAGTAGCAGACACATAGGGTCACACAGATAGATACAAAGGTAGCAAGCAATAGCTAGTTACTAATTTATTCGTGAGAGAGGACATCATGCATAGGTTTTTGCAAAAGTTATGCATGATGTTGTAAACTGTGTTGGAATATCAAAGATACATGCATTAGTATATTACATTTGAAATTCACTAAGCTTGCAATAAAATTTTAATTGTGTGACCATAGAAAAAAAAAAAAGTCTAATTGAGCAAATAATGACCAAAATGCTTCTTCTTGAGCTCATCAAAAAGTAGAATATGAATATAGCATGCATTGGCTGCATACAAGTCAAAGGTTGAAAGATGTACACATGGCATGAATGATGCTATAGACCTAATGTGCACATGTATTTAAGCCTCATCAAGTAGCTGCTTCTCATCATGTAAACATTATGTTACCTCAAATTTGCCTATGACTTTTCATCTTTAGAAAGGAATCCATGCACCACTTCATACAATTTTCATTACCACATGGAATCAAAACAAATATAGATGGTACAAACTAGCTTAGTATGGTTATCAATAATGTACAAATAAAGTTCTTGCTGGATCACTTGTTGAGATATGGTTGGTTTATCACACAAATGGTTTTTCACATTGTGCTTTGATCCAATGGAGGGATCTTTTGCTATTTCAACAACATTGAAACTACGTTTGACATTTTGGGACAAAGAGATGCAACTCCTTGAACACATAACATAGCAATTTTTATTAGCTTCATGGCCTCATTCTTGATATATTCTCCACCAAGTGTGAGGTCAACAAGCTCCAAATGCCTACCTTTGTTGCACAGTTGGAAAGTCTTGATTTGTAAAACACATATCAAAATACAGGTAGTTAGTTAGAGAGAGAGAGAGAGAGAGAGAGAGAGAGAGAGAGAGAGAGAGAGAGAGAGAGAGAGAGAGAGATTTTAACACTAGGTTTTAAGAGATTATTACCCAATCCACAATATAGTGTGTGTCATTTGGTAGCCGGATGTCTAGGTTCTTCCTCCCACTCACAATCTCAAGAAGTAGAACACCAAAACTAAATACATCAGCTTTTTCTGTAAGGCATCCATACAATGCTTCTGGAGCAAGATATCCCCTACAAGCATCCCATAAGAAGTTATATATCACAATGTAGAAGACTAGCTAGAAAAAGTGCTCTCTTATCACCGTAGGCTAAACTTAAGAATTTTGGTGAATGTACACATCTGCATGTATGAGCATTGAAAGAAGCATCAACATTGCAAGATGGTAAGATGAAATGTATTAGAAGCATATCTTGTTCCTGCCATTCTTAGTGTTTCAATAGAGCTTTGATCATCAGGTAGAAATGTTGCTAAACCAAAGTCAGATATTTTGGGCTGAAAGCTTATGTCAAGCAGAATATTGCTCACTTTGATATCTCTATGAAGAATCCTTGGCTTTGATTCTTCATGAAGACATTCCAAAGCAATCCCCACTATAATATTATATCGAGTCTTCCAATCCAACATATGCATCCCTAGACAAATCAATTCATTCTAAAGAATAAGTAGTTTTCTCTCTACACAATAACCGACAAGCTTCAATTTTTTCTTTGAATGGACTATGTATGACATTTACTTACCAAATAAAGTTAAGTCCAGGCTTTTGCGCTCCAAATATTCATAGACAAGCAACCTTGCTTCTCCTTCTATGCAACATCCTTTTAATTCTACAAGGTTTTTGTGTTGAATAGATGTGATCATGGCCACTTCATTCAAAAATTCTTCATTTCCCTGCATTGAACCTTGAGACAAGAGCTTGACAGCTACTTCGCTCCCATCATGTAATGTTCCCTATACATGATAGAAGGGGTACATAATTAATTTGTAGTAATGGACACAGTTTACTCTTATTCCAATATATATACATAATGAAATAGTAGTCTATTAAAAATCATGTTGATCTTCTGGTGCTAGCTTCACTTGATTATAACAGTAATGAGAAGAATCCAAAATCTACCATTTACCTTATATACAACACCAAATCTACCCTGTCCAAGTTTGTTTTCTTCGTGAAATTTTTTTGTCGCATCCCTTAATGACTTATAAGAGAACAAGCGACATCCCTTGGAAAATTGTGTTTGGCTTGAAGACTTTGAGAAGATCATTGAGACATGATAAGTTTGATAGTGGCAGAACAAAATAAGCATGTGTTCAATGTGAAGAATTGCCAAAAATTGGCAAATCTAGCTTGATCAAAAACCATGTAGAATAGTGTAAATTGTGTAAACAAGTGGGTCCCACACATGTGAGGCCATGATGCCACGTGGGAAACCCATCCTAATGTAGGTTAGGTCAAGTCAAGAGAGTTGGTCATGTCTATTTGGTGGTCATCCCTACTTTATAGGACCTACACCTAAGTTTAAGGTGAAAATTTGACCAACTAGCTACCTACCAAGCATAAGGTCAAGGAGAGTGCGTTAACTTCCTTATTACATGCTGGAAATCCACCTAACTTCAAGAAGGAAGTCGAATTTGCTATGTATTCCCTCTCTCCATAGTGAGAAGATAGAAAATTTTTTGGAGCTCATTGGCAATCTCAAGCTAGAACTCACTATGTACATTGAGTTTTTGTGATCCAAATAAAACCAAATCAATTTCTACTTGTTTCTCAGGTTGAAGGCCGTACTAAATCCTGTAGTACACACGTGTGGGCTCGGATTTCAATGTTTATCAATGATTTTGATTGTTAATGCTTGTTGTTTGTCAAATTGCCAATCTAGATCAATTTTTTTGTGTCTAGTTTTTTGATAGATTGTTAAGCAAGCATCCAATCACTCTTGTGGATCTTTTGTAGATCCATTTATGGTCCTAAAGTACAGTACTTTCACATGGTATCAGAGCCAAGTACAAGAGCATAAGCCATTGATCTAATGCAAATCCATTTTTAGCAAGTTTTGGTGCTAAAAACTAGTATTGAGAGGGCAAGCTAGAATCTTGATTTTGGTGAGGAGATTTGATCCCAAACTTGGTAGGGGTCCAAATACGTACTGTCCACATGTGTGGGCACCTCTGAACCTGCATTTAATGCATGCTATTCATTTGATCCAAAAAAAATTCAATTTGTGAGATGTTGGTGTAATTTTTGGTGGAAATCCTAGGATAATCTACCAAGATCATTTGCCATTGATTAGATTTGAATTTGTTTCATGGAATCTAATTAATCTAAGCTGAGTTCAAGTCCTATTAAGGTTAAAAACAGGTCTTGAAAGTACACCAAGAAGGAAGGAAGAGATTAAGTCATTTTTTTGTCCAAAAATAGCCAAAATTGGCAAGATTTGATTGTAAGTAGATTTCACATCATCTTATCTTCATTCCAACTTTGTGAGGGAGTGCTAGAACTGAGATTATAAGTCCATTTGTTGGATTAGAAATCTAATTTGAGTGAAAAACTACAAGGGAGAGACCTTAGTGAGTTTCTAGAGACAATCAAATCCATTTCTTGGCAAGATTTGTTTGAAAGTAGTTTTCACTTCATCTTATCTTCATTCCAGCTTTGTGAGAGAGTGATAGAACTGTGATTATATGTCCATTTGTTAGATTAGAAATCAAATTTGAGTGAAATACTGCAAGTGTGAGACCTTTGTGAGTTTCAAGTCAATCAAATATATTTCTTGTTTGTAGAAGTCACTAGTAAGATGGGATCTGTTGGAGCATACCTTCTAGAAGCTAGTGAGAGATTGAATTCTACAAATTATGCTATTTGGAAGGTTAGGATGGAGTCACTCTTGGTGCTCCAAGACCTTCATGAGTTCTTGATTGAAGATGAAGATGAACCTCTAGGTGCACAGGAGTTAGCTAGATACAAGAAGAGATCTAGGCTTGCAGTTCATTGTGTGAAGATGAATGTGAGCAATGATTTGTTGAGAGAAGTATCAGCATGTACTAGTGCTAAAGAGGCTTGGGAGTCTTTAAAATCAATCTATGAATCTAGTAACACTTCAAGAGTACTCATGCTTAGAAATCAGATTTTGCAAAGCATGAAGAGAAGTGAGGAGAGTGCACAGGATTATGTACTCAGAATCAAGTCTCTAAATTGGGAGTTGGCTTCTATTGGAGAGAAGATTCATGATGGAGAGCTTGTACAAATTGTTCTTAATGGTCTAGGAGATGACTTTGCAAATTTGGTCCAAAGTTTTGCCATCCAAGACACTTTGCCAACTATAGAAAAACTTCACAGTGTATTAGTGGCTGAAGAGTGTAGGATGCTCCATGCAAAATCTAGGATGAGTTCCTTGTCATTGCAGGATGGTGATGAGAAAGCCAATTTCTCATTCAAGGGCAAAAAGAAGACCAATGGAAAGAAGAAGCATCCAAAGGAGGCCAAAGAAGAGGATGATGCATCAAGTTCAAAGGACAAGTCAAAGCTGAAATGCTTCTTTTGTGGAAAGAAGGGACATTATGCATCTGAATGCTACAAGAGGCTAAGAGCACAAGTGGAGGAGGACAAACAAGGAAACCTTGCAAAGGAGGAGGAGGATGATGAAGTAGATATATTTTTGATGGCATCTACATCCTCACCAACAAGCAATAGCAATTCAAGAGACAATTGGTGGATCGACAGTGGGGCTAGCTCCCACATGTCTTGTGAAAAGGATTTTTTCTCAACCTTACACTATTTCAATGCTGCTAAAAAGTTTGTCTTTACTGCAAATGATGAAGAGTGTAGGATAGATGGTGTTGGTACCATCTCTTTGTGTCTAGAATCCTCAAAATGCATGGATCTAGAAAATATCTTTTATGTACCATCAATCACCAAGAATATGCTTAGTGTTGGTCTACTCTTAGAAAGTGGTTTGGATGTCCACTTTAAGCATGGTGTTTGCTTCATCTTGAAGAATGATGTTTGCATTGCAAAGGGACTTAAACATGGAAGATTGTTTAAGTTGGAAGCTAGTGTTGCTTTTGAAAGAATGAGCTTGGCAAAGGAGGAGATCACTCAAGAGGAGATCTTGGCAAAGTGTGATCTTGCTTGCATTGAGGAGGAGCATCAAAAGGAGGAAGATCTTGAGGATCAGCCTCAAAGCATGAGAGTTCCAAGGGAGTCCTCAATGACAATGGCCGAGTCATCAAATTGCATGCAAATTGTCCATTCAAGTGTGCATCTTGCAAGGGTGGTGAGCATTGGAGAGTCTACTATCTTTGAATATTTTTTGGAAAGTAATAGTAAACATGAGATGACTTGTTTCTTACCTTTAAGATTCATGGTGTTTATTACTTTGTATGACAAGACAATGAAATGGGATAAATGCCTTGGAATCCATGGCTTGGCATGATTTTTAGTTTTGAAGTGTGCTACATGTATATAGACACATTTATGTAAGGGATCCTCTAAGAGGTGGTGAAAGATCCTTCATGGACATCATTCTCTATTGAAGTCTCAAAAGTTCCTTGTTTGTAGCTGGATTTTTTAGACACTTCTAAAAGCTTTCATTCATCTATCAAGAGAGTTGTAAATAGATCAAGCTAAATTTGAGGAGGAGTGTGAAGAATTGCCAAAAATTGGCAAATCTAGCTTGATCAAAAACCATGTAGAATAGTGTAAATTGTGTACACAAGTGGGTCCCACCCATGTGAGGCCATGATGCCACGTGGGAAACCCATCATAATGTAGGTTAGGTCAAGTCAAGAGAGTTGGTCATGTCTATTTGGTGGTCATCCCTACTTTATAGGACCTACACCTAAGTTTAAGGTGAAAATTTGACCAACTAGCTACCTACCAAGCATAACTCTAGGAAATAGACTAGGGTTTCATTTTAGGTCAAGGAGAGTGAGTTAACTTCCTTATTACATGCTGAAAATCCACCTAACTTCAAGAAGGAAGTCGAATTTGCTATGTATTCCCTCTCTCCATAGTGAGAAGATAAAAAATTTTTTGGAGCTCATTGGCAATCTCAAGCTAGTTCACTATGTACATTGAGTTTTTGTGATCCAAATGAAACCAAATCAATTTCTACTTGTTTCTCAGGTTGAAGGCCGTACTAAATCCTGTAGTACACACGTGTGGGCTCGGATTTCAATGTTTATCAATGATTTTGATTGTTAATGCTTGTTGTTTGTCAAATTGCCAATCTAGATCAACTTTTTTGTGTCTAGTTTTTTGATAAATTGTTAAGCAAGCATCCAATCACTCTTGTGGATCTTTTGTAGATCCATTTATGGTCCTAAAGTACAGTACTTTCACAAAAGTAGACCTTGAGGATAGCAACCACAAATTTCACAAAAAGTCCGCAATCAAATTCAAGAAAGCATGAGCTTGACAATTAATAGTACCCTCTTGTACCTTTTACAATCTCCGAAATCTTTGAATTTTTATTCTTGATGAAAATGATTATAAAGATAAAAATAGCTAACAATGTAGAGCCTCCAATGATTGTTCCCAAGACAACAGGAGTTGAAGCATGTCCTAAAAAAACAGTGAACCAAGATTAGACATAATTGTAGACAAAGCCCTTATGGTATCATCTTTTAGTATGTCATGACATAGAATTGAACTATAACCAAATTATAATTAGCTCACCAAAAGACTTACTTTTTTCATGTTGAGTGCTTGGAGCTGGAGATGGTGTTGATCCACAATAATTTCATATGGAAGTACTCCATCTGGTTGTTCATGAAAACAAGATTTTAAACATCTAAATGTATGTGTTAAAAGGCATGTGTGGTGTGATATGGTATGGTGTGAGTGGTTAGTATCATTCAATAATACACATCATTACTAGTAGGCGAATCTAAATAGGTGGCTACAAAAAATGCATGAAATATATTTTTAGTACTTGCTCATTTACTTGGTGTATAGTAATGATATTAAAGAACGTTCTTATAAACCTACTAAAAACCAAATAAGTCCTTAGAATTCTAAAACACCTATGATCCATTACGCTATGGAATGAGCCAGGCATATGAGATTGTGCCCGGTAAAGAATCATGGTCTCGGTCCCTCCGGGGCTCGCCTATGACTCTTTAGGGGGCATAATGTCATATGCCCAGCTATTCCATAATACAGAAGTGCATGTAAAAGAGAAATAGGCAAGAGGATTTCTCTAATGGAGATCTCACAGTTTCCTCTCTTAAAAAAAAATTTGATTTGAGGTTCATTAAAGTGAGCTTTAATCTAGCTTCTCATTAGATGGAATCTATTCTCGAGAATGACGCACAAAACAAGCATCTTATTTTTACCGACAAACATATTGCAACAAACCCCAAACAAATCACTTTTAGATGTGTTCTAGTTTCCACTTTGTGTTCTTCTTTCTAGTTTCTGTCATTCTCAGAACGGGGTTCACAAAATCCAGTTAATAAAACAGAGCACTTGCTTTCTTTACATCCTTACTCAGCAAGAAAGAACTTACCCGTATAGAAGTTCCCATTTTCACAGCGCACGAATGCGTCCGTAAAGACAGCTCTGGAATGCAAAGTGTTAACGGCATATTGAAATATAGAATCAAATCGTGCAAGGCAATCTTCTTTCCACAAATTGTGACACTGAGCGTAACCGAACACTGAATCTGGAGGTTCTCCATATGTAAGTGCCACTGGATTTGCAGTGAGAGCTGCTTCTTGCCTTAACTTACTCCACACCTTGTTGAAGATTTGAAAATGCGGACCATAGCTCGTGGCAAGTCCTGTGGTTGTGCCTCCTATCAGATGATCGATAATTGCAGCATTGGTACAAAACAACAAATCGAACTAGTCGCTTACTTGATCACCAAGCAGGCCCAAAATAATTAGTAACAACGAGAGAACTACACAAGCATAGAGCACTCGTAGCTTAAAGATTGCAGACTGGAAGGGCTATGAGCCTTACCAGACCGCGCGTTCTGAAGCCGAACAATATAGCCCAAGGAGCATTCATCGTTTAGTATTGAGGCCCTTTTCACATTTGGACACAGTTTTCTAATTTGGTAAGCTGCACGTTTGAGGCATTGATTACAATCATTCTGAGTTAAAGACGTAAGTAAGCACTTCCTGTAGGCGTAAACTGTCTCTGTCGAATTAGTTCCCTCTATCAGCGCTTCCATCCCTTCTGACGGAGACGTAGAAGCCACCAGTTTATCGAGAAGAATATTCAAATTCTTCTCAAAGGAGCTATTGCTTTGAAAGATCTCAGAGTAATTACAGAATGGGAATGGTGTTGGATCTGGCTGAGTATTTGATGCAATGCTTGTTGCAGGATTGAACGACGCAAACGTAACAGCGGGCACGATAATTAAGCAGAAGTTGATGACAGTAGTAGCTATGTTCCTCCTCGACCACGAAAGCTCCATTTTTCTGGCGATCATCAATAGGAGATGTTCAAGAAAAGCATAGTTCAGCTTAGTGACCGTGCATGTGTGATCAGATCCACCAGAAAATCGAGGACCAGCAGCACAACGGAGAATATAGCTTACAGGAGCCTGCTTAATTCTGATCAATATCAAAAGTTCTTCAAGGTAGTCAATTAGGAATTTCATAGTTCTCCAAGGGGTTACACCCTTACCAATCCCATATTGCCATGTGATGCATAGTAAATGCAACTATGGGGAACCACATGGTTGTAAGGTTTTGACATAAAGAGTCCTACTTTGTGAGTGAGGGATAATCTTGATGGTGATGACTACGAGCGTGATGATATCGCTTCTCCCTAGTCCCCACCATCATGAACATATGCACACGTACAATTTTTCCTGACATGCCGTTGCTCTGAATGAAGTCAATTACTTTAGCAACCCGAAATGGATGATTTTCGTTATTTTCTAGCTAGAAGTGTAATGAGACTATCGACCTTTATTTCATCAAGTTTACCAGACCATTTAGCCTTTACAACATTTATAGTTTGTCAACTTTTTCTAGGAACCAAATAAATCTTACGTTTTTCGTTATGGACAAGGGTCAAACACTCAATCTGTTGTGCAACAACAAAGGAATCAACTGTCATTGTTGAAGTTGAAAATCTAAACAGCCAATGAAACTCCTCAGACGAGTTTGCATCTCCCACATTAAGCAAATTTAACTTTTGTTGTTAAAAAAAAATCCACCCATCAATGTTAATCGAACTCATCAAAAAATTGGTATGCTGCCTGAATGGTCGTTTTCAAAATGTTTAAATCCGCAAATGGATCAACTGGATGACGTTCTCTTTGAGCCTTTTGCTCTTCCATGGTAGAACTTAGATGACACAAAGGTGCAAGCTTAACTTGAGAAGAGAGCACGCTTTGTAAGAAATGAACTCCTTCAGATGGTAACCATGTCGTAGAGTTTGAAAATTGCTTTCCCCACAACAATGTGATGCCACCAATATCATTTTCAATTTTGAACTGATGTTGAAAACTAATATCATTTATTGGTGCAATGCAATGTTCCTCCGACGTTTTGATGTAGTCTCTAAAATCATATGTGCATCGTAGTAAATTAACACATTTGGTGTAGGGGTGTAGGACTCCTCAATAATACTCTATAGTACTGGCAAAGAAAAAGCTTTTTTGCGTCTCAGCTTTTTAGAAAAGCAGCTTAACATTTGGTCGATTTGATCGTGAGTGTGTCCCACCGGTAAAAGTCCTATTTTGATTTTTAAATTTTTTTTTCAAGCAACCAACATGGACAAATATGCTAGCACTATTTGATTTTTATTTTCTTTGGCAGTATTATCAAGTTGCAAGTAGAGAATCTCAGGAAGACTAATGTCAAATTCAACTATCATTTTGTGGATTATGGTAATGGTCAAGTTTGGATTTCGAACATTGGGATAATTGAAATACACTTTAGATTGCAAGGTGTCGTTGAATATAAGAGCTCCAACCACATGAACTTGGATAAAATCCATCGTTTACATTTTTTGCCACCCTTACAAAATGTGGCAGTAGCATTTTCTTTTGATCTATCAGATAGATTACAAGACCCAAATACTTTTGAGAAAAGTCCAAACACTTTTTCCTGTGTTTGGCAAGCTTTTTTCTTTCTGTTGTGTGTTGATCTCTGTGAATTTGAAGTTACTTTGTAATGTAGTCTAAAAAATCACAGAAAAATGATTTCGTAAAGTGAGAATAAAAGAAATTTAAACCGGGTGGTTGAAAAAAATGACAAAATTTAATATATGTCAAATACCTTTTTTCATGAGGAATTTTTGCTTGTTCTCTGAGCAGTTTCAATTGCTTGCAGATGGTACAAATAGACATGTTGGATTTTTTGAAACAACTAGAAAACTCTGTGTTTATCCACGTAGAGTATCCACGCGAGACCTGACACTTAGTCTATTTTCCAAAATTTTGTTTGCGTGGAACATCCACGCGTGATTATCCACGCCAAAAAAATTTTGAACACGCCTCCGGCCTGTCTACCGTGGTTTTTTGAGACGGCGCCAAAAAATTTATGAGCGTGGATTATCCAAACGTGGATAATCCATGCAAAATTGAATTTTGAAAATTCCGACAACTGTTTGGGAGGGAAGGTTGGCGGCGTCGGAAAGCAGTTTTGGCGTCAATAATCCACGCGTGGATTATCCACGCAAATTTCAGTTTGTTCACCGGACCAGACCAGCAGTTAAAAATATCCACCCGTCAGCGTAGATTATCCACGCTTTTTTGTTTTTTTGTTTTTTGTTTTTTGCATGTTGATAATGACATGAAATTAGTTAAATAAATATATTTCTAAAGTGAATTATATTATGATTAGGCTATATATATTTTTTTCTAAAGTGAATTTTATAATGATGAGGTTTTTTTTTTTTTTTTTGCATGTTCATAATGAAATGGAATTAGTTAAATAAATATTTTTCTAAAGTGAGTTATATCATGGTGTTCTTAGATAATTGAGATTTTTGATGAGGGCGGCCACCTACTTTTATAAGACAGTTGACCCGAGCTACCAAGAGGGTAATTATGCATGATCTAAGGCTTTGATAGCCAGGGGTTAAGGGTGTACCCTAATGGCACTCTACCTAATCTCATATCCGAGATCATTTGATATGGAAGCTCATTTGAATGATGAATGCGATATTTTTTGTGACTAATGAATCTTAACAAAGTATTATACTTTCCACGTGTGTGACAGGATGTGAAGATCAATTATTTCTAGTTTTATTGTGGTGTTCAAAAGCTCTTGCCAATTAGATGCAAAATAGGTTGAATTGTGTGCTAGTTTTCTATCTATTAGATATAAGTGAAAGCTTTGATGCTTTTTCAAGGTTTTAGTATCCAAATGAGGTTCATAACCTTTGATCTTAACATGGTATCAGAGCCCAAATGCAACCATCAAGGCTCAAATACAAGGAAGAGAGAAACAATTACAAGTTGATGATTGTTTAATTTTTATTGCCCTTATTACTACCTTAAGTTTGATGATGTTCCTTCAAGTGTGAATGAAACTGTAGCAACAAAAGAGTGATTTGATGTAATGAAAAGTGAGGTGAGTATATGATGCATTGTTTGAGATACTTGTAAAATTATTGATCCTCCATCAAAGATACAAAATGTTATTTTTTGCAAATGGGTCTTTAAGATCAAGCTTAATCAAGATGGTAGCGTGAACAATTATAAAACAAGACTAGTTGCCAAGGGATATGCTCAATTCAAGGGGATTGACTATGATGAAACACTTGATTTTGTCATAGTTTGTGGTGGTGATTTCATTAACTCACATGCTTTTAGTGATTTATTGTCTTTGCAACATTTCTTAAAAAATGAGAATTTTCTTGGAACATGAAGCCGTACATCTATCTTCACCGACATTATCTCCAAAAAAATGAGATTGAAGTCAAACTATGTCTATTCTTTTCAATTACTTGACCATAAATGAGACTCTATTTTGGCTAAATAACAATCATTTGAAAGCATTGCAAGAATCAATTTCATTTGGAATTGCAATAATTAATTTTTATTCAGAATTACAAGAATCAATTTCATTAGCGACAACATCTTGCATTTCATCTCCTCTTAGATGATTTTCATCATCACTCTCACTTTCAAAAATTATTTCATCATCCTGACTTTCTATTCTCAACATCTATGGAAGTGGGTGCTTCAAGTATGGTTTGACTATTTATCACATCTCTAGGTAGCTCAATCTCATAGTTAAAATGAAGGTTTTCCATTTCATTCTCAACATTTGCACCCTGAAATACTCGTCGTGAACGTGGTTCAACTTGAGCTACAAACCACCATATCTTGTTTAGTCGATCTGGTTGAAAAAACACCTGCAAAAATCACTATTTTAGAACATATCGAAAACTCAAATACTGAAGCTAATAAAATAAAAAACATTATAGCATAGCATGTGCACCTGCTCACAGTGACGAGGCAACACCAATGTGTCAGACTCCATGCTCAATGTTTTTGATGAATCAATTGCAAAAAATCCACTTGGATCCGATTTTACGGTTGCATTTGTCCCTCTACAAACTACCTTGAACCATTTCACATCAAATAAAAAATAGTGTCCACTTTCACCAAATGACACATCATATATATTTTGTATAGTTCCTACGTATTCTATATCTCCTGAGATGGGATTCCGATCTCGTGCACTGCTTTGACTTTCTTGTTGGAAAGATGCTATTACACCACAATCGTGTGTGCGTCTCTTGTTATCAATCCTTTCAACACGAAAGTGAAAACCAAAAGCCCATTTAGCATTATACATTTTGCATTGCCACATGACAAACATGAATCTCATAAATAATCACTGTGAATGAACTTAGTGTTTCAAAATGATTAAACAAATATTGTTATAAACAAGAATGTTCTAATAATAAAGTATCTAAAGAATAATACCTTCCATTCGCATCCTCTTGCAAAGTCCCATTCTGCGTTTGATATTTTTTGTCCCTCTTTTGTTGCTTTTTGTAGTGTGTCATGCATCCGCTCTATAGTGCATTGCTTGGGCAATGGCTCAAGATCATGTGAACTTGAGGCCATGTGTCCACCTCTATTATGTCGTTGGCGCTTTCTAGACAAGGCCATCTCTTTTTTTCTTCTTTATATAGGTCTAACCATTTATCCATAACTCTAAAATTATAAGGCATGAATGTAGAAATTTTTTCTCGTTGGAAGGGTGACAACCTATGGACCTTTCCCATCCCTTGAGGTTTTTCACTAGTTACCTCTTCGGCTTCCTCATCACGCCACAATAGTGGAGCAGATGGATGTAGTTGTGCAAAATTTCAATAACATAAAAGAGAGATTCATGTACTAACCATCTCTCTGACATGCTACCTGCAGGCCTTGCCTTTTGACGCACAAAATCTTTTAAGACTTTCATGTACCTTTCCATAAAGAACATCCAACTAAAAAATCACAAATGATTAAAAATAAGTGTTTTATTTAATGAGTTCATGTATCAATTGATTTAGTTTAAATACACATGCAAAAGATAATTTATGCACTTATACCTAGTGTGCACTTTGAAGGTCTTCTACCAGACCGTAGCAAGGTCGCAGTGAAGCAGTTGGAGAGCGCTGGCCAAGGGAAGAAAGAGTTCCGTGCAGAAGTGGCAACGATCGGTAGCATCCGGCATCTCCATCTAGTACGCCTGCGTGGCTTTTGCATGGAAGGCCCACACCGGCTGTTGGTCTATGATCTGATGGCCAATGGATCCCTTGAGAGGTTCCTTTACCGGGGTGTGCCCGATGCACAACGAGAGGATGAGATGGCTCCAGTGCTGAACTGGGATATACGTTATGAAATTGCTCTGGGCACGGCACGAGGCCTTGCATATTTGCATGAGGATTGCCCTGATCGCATCATTCACTTGGATATCAAACCTGAAAATATTCTGCTAGATATCAACTTTGTGGCAAAAATAGCTGACTTTGGTCTGTCTAAGTTGATGGGCAGAGATGAAAGCTATAAAGTGACAACCATGCGAGGCACACGGGGCTACATGGCACCGGAGTGGCTGCTGGATTCGCCGATCACAGAGAAGAGCGATGTGTACAGCTTTGGCATGGTGCTCCTGGCGATAGTGGCAGGGAGGAAGAACCTTGAATTGGGCATGAGTGATCCCGAGAGAATCTATCTTCCTTCCTGGGCCATCTCTCTGAATGAAATTGGCAGCTTGTTACAGATTGTTGATGAGAGACTGAGTGGGCAGTTCAATAAGAAGCAGGTCAAACTTTGTGTTTGGATAGCTCTCTGGTGCATCCAAGAGGATCCGTCTACCCGGCCTGCCATGGGAATTGTAGTTAAAATGCAAGGGGCAACCTCAACCCAGCTGCACTATCTGATTCTGCAAGCGAGAGTAGCAACCCACCTTGAACAGTGTAAGTATAAGGCCTGGAACAGGCATCATAAATTTTCTGAGAAGTTCTCATACATGCAAATAAAATGCTCTATGCAGCAATCAATACTCCTGAAAAATCAACAAGCTTAAAAATTCACAAGCCTTTTGGGGATTAAAAGCTTTCCCGCAACACTCCAGCTGCACTGAATGAGTTTGTTCCTATTTGTACTATCCCCTGCCCGGGGACCTATGGCCTACTACTTGAATACATGAAACAATTTTCTACTTCAACTCTAAATTCTTTTGAGCTTATTCAGGATAAAATAGTTATGGTATTCTTTCTTTCTTTCTTTCTTTATTTCTCAATTACCTCTACAATATTATGTGTTCAAGCTAGTTTTTGCAAAAGTTAACATTAAAGTCAATGTATTTCCGCATTGCTAAAGACTTTATTGCAATAACTTGGTGCCTATGTATGCAAGTCACCAATAGCAAAACATTAATGTTGTTCTCTTTTTCCTACATGCATGCCCACACTTTAGATGCATCTTCATACACAAGTCATAAACAACAAAAAAAAATTGTGTCACTCTCTTTTTCTTGCATGCATCCCTAGGCCCTCAACTTGCATAACCCAACAACATCATAACCAACAACAATAGTCAAATTGTACATGTTGGTTACATAAAAATAAATGGTGGTTTCCAAAGTATGCCCCCATAGATGTCATTAAATAGAAGCTTTGGATCCGACACTCTACGTGTTGATAACTTTGTTATTTAATATCCATTTTGGTTGAGACCTCTTATTGCTTGGTCTTCAAACTATGTCCAACGTACATTCTAGTTTTGCTCATATAAGTTGATTTTAAGAGTAAAGATGTACATGTTGATTTATCTTTTATGCTCTTATATATTGGTTTCTCTAGTATGACTACATCCTGATGCTACAGTTTCTGTAAACTAGGATGGTTCCGAACCTAGCAGTGCAGACAAAGGAAAAGGCATTGTTGTCCCAGGAGGATTTTCTAGAAGGTCAACAAGACCACAAAGAGTGCCAGCAAGATACGTGCCAGGCAACTCTGCTTCTACATCAGAAGAGTTCTGTGGATTCGGTGGCAAACCACAGACTTTCGAGGAAACAATTAAATGTCGAGAGAAGGACAAATGGATCCAAGCCATGAACGAAGAAATGGAATCCATGAGGAAGAACCAGGTATGGACCTTGCAGCCATTATCACATAAGCGCAAGACTGTCAAATGCAAATGGGTTTTCAAGCTCAAGTACGGACCAGATGAGAATGTCTTGAAATACAAGGCAAGATTGGTAGCGAAGGGAGTTTCTTAGAGATATGGTATTGACTACTCTGAAACCTTCTCTCCTGCTGTCAAACATTCGTCCCTACGAATGTTATTTGCATATGCAGCAGCTTATGACCTCAGGATCCACATTGTGAACGAGAAGACAGCCTTCTTGCATGACAACGAAGAGCGCCAGCAAGATACGTGCCAGACAGCTCTGCTTCTACATCAGAAGAGTTCTGTGGATTCAGTGGCGAACCACAGACTTTCGAGGAAGCAATTGAATGTCCAGAGAAGGACAAATGGATCCAAGCCATGAATGAAGAAATGGAATCCATGAGGAAGAACCAGGTATGGACGTTGCAGCCATTATCACATAAGCGCAAGACTATCAAATGCAAATGGGTTTTCAAGCTCAAGTACGGACCAAATGGGAATGTCTTGAAATACAAGGCAAGACTGGTAGCGAAGGGATTTTCTTAGAGATATGGTATCGACTACTCTGAAACCTTCTCTCCTGTCGTCAAACATTCGTCCCTACGACTGTTATTTGCATATGCAGCAGCTTATGACCTCAGGATCCACATTGTGGACGAGAAGACAGCCTTCTTGCATGGTGAACTAGACGATGAGGTCTACATGGATAAACCCCCAAGATACATCTCAAATTCACTTCCTGATTATGCATACAGAATGCATAGAAGTATCTACGGTCTGAAACAGTCAGCTCGACAATGGTACAAAAAGAAGGATCAAGCCCTGAAATCATTAGGATCTAAGCCACTGTTGGCTGATTCCAATGTGTATGTCAGAGTTACAGATGGGCAGATCATTATTGTGGCAGTATATGTGGACGACACTCTGATACTTTGCAAGAGTGAGAAGTTGATTGCTGAAGTGAAGAAAGACATCTCGAAACATTTCAAGATTGTGGATCTGGGAGAAGCCAAGTACTACCTTGGCTTGCAAATTGAAAGGGACTATGAGGGAGGTAAGCTCTACCTTCACCAGTCGAGATACACCTAGAAAATCCTAGAGGATTTTGGGATGCTGAACTACAAAGGAGCGAATACTTCAATGCTCACAGGAACGGTGCTGACAAATGATGATTGTCCAAGGACTGAAGAAGAGAGAAAACAAATGCAGCTCACACCTTACAGGAAACTGGTAGGTTCGTTGATGTACCTTGCCGACAACACATGCCTTGACATTGCCTATGCAATGTTCAGGATGAGCCAATTCTGCACGAATTCAGGCTCGACACATTGGAAGATTGCAAAACAAATTTTGCAATATCTTTAATTAACGAGGGATTATGGCTTGTGTTATTTTCGTGATGCAAGTTTCAAGATGCTTTTCTATAGTGATGCTAGCTGGGCATCTCTCAAGGACAATTGTAAAAGCGTCTTAGGAGGATGCACCATTGCATCAAGAGCGGCAGTTCTCTGGGTCAGCAAGAAGCAGACCATTGTGGCTCAGTCATCCTGCGAAGCGGAGTACGTTGTAGCAGCGAAGATAGCCAACGAGTTAATTTAGCTCAGGCAATTTCTGGACGAATTCGGTGAAACAAGGAACGAGCCTCTGATTGATCTTGTGTTCCATTCGAGAACGAAACACATCGCGATCAAGCAGATGTTGCAGACCACCTTCATCGGAACGAAAGACATGGTTGTTTACATCTTCACCAAAGCCCTGGACAAAGGACTTTTTGAGAGATAGAGGAGAAATCTTGGAGTCCTAAAGCTATCATGCTTTGAGAGGGAGCTGAAGAAACAAAATGTTTCTATTACCAAAGCTTTGCTAGGTTTCAGCCCTCTGCCTGACGAAAAATATTTGCGAACGTGAAAGTCAAAAGGCACGAAGCAGAAATATTTGCGAACATCCTAACGAGAAGACACGAACGCGAAAGATTCGTGAAAGAGAATCTTTCACGGTACAATAGAAAAAAGTCAAACGATGAAAAAGTCAAACAACTCGAAGCTACACAAAAATAGTCGCGACACACTTTTCTGCCCTCACGCTCGAAAAAGGACCAGCAAGATCATGCAAGTACCCATAAGTACAGATATCTGATCTGATAGCATGACGTCAACCGATACACTCTAGGTCGTGGCTAATATGCCACTCTTGTAATTCATGATTAGTTGTAGATGTTTAATCACTCTAATCTAGGAGTTACACGACACGACTATATACTTTTTGGATGATGCTTGATACAACATACACATGAAGGAGTCTAATGCTAGTAAGCAAGACACACAGATAGAATACGAGTCCACCTGCTTACGAGACAATTCTGCATAGGATCTGAAGATCCACAAGTCCGCTAGTAAGCAAGACATTACTCGTGGGAGAACTGTATTTCTCTCACGCCAACGCACTGCGTGGATCTGAATGCAGTGCTTGAAGAATCAAAAAATCAAGAGATGATCTTATAGCCATTTGCACACATCACTTTTATCATGTCTGATCTTGAATGCAAAATAGTCTGCTGTGATTCGTGTGTCTGATTCACTCTTGCTCATTTAATTTCGCACATTGGTTGAATTCTTGTTGAATGCTACATCAATCTATTAACGCAGATCAGCAGTGCCTGACTACATTTTGGAGGACTGTAGGAACGATATAGTTGGCAGTGACCAGCGATCAGATCCGAACTCCATCCGTCTAAAAAATTCATCACACAAAGTGGTATCATAGCTATTGGTTTATTGGATTACTAGAGTCTAGGACTTATAATAGAAGTTAATACATTCTAGTTCTATAGAACTGGTTCATTCAGTTTGTGTTTTATCTCTGCTACTCGATTACAATGGAAGGTTCAACCTTAGAGATCCGCTTGATCAATAAATTCAACGGAGAGGACTTCCACATGTGAAAGTTTAAGATGAGGATGATCTTGATCGAGAAGGAGCTTTGGGGATACGTAAACGGTTCAATAGCCAAACTGGCAGAACCTGAACTACTTCCAGCATGGGAAGCAAAGGATGGCAAAGCACTTGCCATTGTATCCCTGAATCTGAAGGACACTCAAATTGCTCATGTATCAAATAGCACCACCTCCAAAGAAGCGTGGGACATCCTTACAAGTATTTACGAGACTTCAGATATATCGACTCGTCTCTTCATGAGGAAGAAGATCCTCACACTCAAAATGAGCGAAGGCACCTTAGTCAGTGATCATCTAAACGAGTTCAAAAAGTTGCTGAATCAACTTGTTGTCATAGGTTTTCCTATATCAGAAGAAGACTGAACAATGTCTCTTCTCGCCAGTCTTCCATCTTCCTATGACAATCTAGTATTGCTTTTAAGCAATACCCATGCGCTATCTCTCCAGAAGCTAACAACAAGTCTATTGCAAGAAGAAGTCAGGAGAAAAAGCTTATCAACAACGAGTACCAAGTCAATGGCATTGTACTCTAACAAGCATCAGTCCAAGAAGAAGAATTTCAAGGACAAGAAGACGAAGGTAGAGCAGCTAGATTCAACGCAACAATCACAGCAGCAACACAGTCGTCACAGCAGCACAAATCGTTAACAACAATCATCCAAGACCAAATTATTTTGCAGATATTACAAAAGATCAAACCACGACATTAAGGATTGTCGCATCCTCAAGCACAATAAAGCGAGGAAGAACATGCAGCAGCACCAAGACAGAGGTTCCAATTTTGTCAAAAATTTCCAAGAGGATGACAAAGCGCTGATGGTACAAGACCAACCCAGTAGAGATTCCTATCAATGGCATCTTGATTCAGGTGCTTCACAGCACATGACACCATGTAAGAACTTGTTTTCTACTCTCATAGCAGCAGACTCTAAGTACATTTTCTTCGACGACTCAAGTTCACACAAAGTCGAAGGCCAAGGCATTGTCCAACTCTAGTTCCTTGACGACATCACTAGACAGTTAGATGATGTACTTTACGTACCCAGGTTAACAAAGATCTTATTATCTATTAGCAAGATCACTGATCAAGGCTATAGAACTTTGTTTACTGCTAGTCGATGTACTATTATTGATGAGAATTCCAATGAAATCCTCTCTGCACACAGAGAAGGAAATTTATACATTTCAATTCACGATTATGCACTTTTTGTGAGTAGTACAGATGCTCATGTTTGGCATCAAAGACTAGGTCACTTAAACATGCGTTCAATCTTGTACATGCATCATAACAAAATGATCAAGGATATGAATATCAATGCTGTTTCTATAGCTAATCAAATTGTTTGTGAAAATTGTTTACTAAAGAAACAAACTAGAACTAAATTTTCAAGAGGACAGACCAGGAGAGTGAAGTCCATTATGTCACTGATTTGCAATGACCTATGTGGCCCTATGAGCATACCTTCCTTGGGTCAAGCTCTATATTTTATTACATTCATTGATGACTACTCCCGATTTACCAGAGTCATGTTCATAAAGAACAAGTTAGAAGCGTTCAATTGCTTAAAAGAATTCAAGCAATATGTTGAGAATCAGACTAGTCATAGAATCAAAGCCCTACGGTCTGATTCAGGGGGAGAGTACTTATCAAATGAAACGATGGACTACCTTTCATCATGTGGCATGCACCATCAGCTCACAACCAGCTACACTCCATAGCAGAATGGCAAGGCTGAGCGAAAGAGCCGCACACTACTGGAAGCTGCACGATCCATGACTGTCAATGCTCAATAACCCCAAAACTTTTGAGGAGAAGCAATTTCTATAGTCTGCTATCTGCAAAATTATTTCAGCACTAAGGCAGTCGATTCCAAGACACCATTTGAAGCCTACTATGGCTACAAACCAAGTTTGAAACACTTACGTGTATTTGGATGTTTCTACTATACTCAAATTCCTTCTGATCTAATAAAGAAGTTAGCACCAGTAAGCTGTAAGTATATCTTTATCGGCAACTCAACATCACACAAGGCATATTGTATCTATGATGTTGATACATGTCAATCGTGATGTTGTCTTTCTTGAAAACAAGTTTTATGATTCTAAGCTGAAGCAGCCAATGTAGGAGTCCATCACAGCAGCTCCATTCTCCATTGATAGGCATCGATCTACGAATGTTCAAATTCAGTAGTTTGTCCCAACAGCTCCACTCACCATCGATGGGCTTAGACCCACGATTGTTCAACCACAAATTGAAGCTATCCCAGTCATGTACCCAGGAGAAATATCCACTCAAGCAACTGCAGTTAGAAGGTTTGCAAGACGACGACAGCAACCTGATCGTTTCACCCCTCATGCATTCATCAGTCATTATGAACCCACCACTGTTGTAGAAGCACTGTCAATGCCCAATGCAGAAGAATGGAAAGTTGCCATGGATGCTGAGTACCATTCCTTGATGAAGAACAAGACCTGGAGTCTTGTCAATCCTCTTGAAGGTATAAAACCTATTGACTCTAAATGGATCTTCAAGCTAAAGCTTAAGCCAGATGGATCAATATCCAAATGGAAAGCTCGTTTAGTTGTTAAAGGTTTTGAACAAGTCTATGGAATAGATTACACTGACACCTTCAGTCCAATGGTAAAGCATCAATCTATTCGCACCTTGCTGGCTATAGCCGCTGCACAAGATCTGGACATTCATCAGATGGACGTCCAAACAACATTCCTTTGCGGATACATACAAGAAGTCATATTCATTTATCAGCCATAAGGTTACGTCCTTCAAGGCAAAGAGCATTTGGTATGTAAATTGCATAAGGTGTTGTATGGTCTTAAATAAGTTCCCAAGGCCTGGTATGATAGAATCAATCACTTCTTGTTGCAACATAATTTTACTTCTTGCTCCGCAAACTCTAATGTATATCTCAAGCGTAAAGGGTCAAGCTTTGTTAGAATAGCATTATATGTTGATAGTTCCTTAATTATCAGCAATTCAAACCAGTTATTATAGGAAACCAAATCTCTGCTTTCGTCAGAATTTGAGATGACTAATTCAGGCCCAGTTCATTACCTTCTCGGTATGGAGATCAACAAAGATCACACAAGCAGAAGGATCACTACAAGCCAAGAATCCTATTTAATCAATGTACTTCGCAGATATGGCATGGAGGACTGCAAGCCCATAGACACACCTATCGATCCTAGATCTAAGCTGTCCAAAGACATGTGTCCCAGAACTCAAGTAGATTAGCAAGAAATGTGCAGGTATCCTTATCAGTCCGTCATAGGATCTATTATGTATTCTATGATCTGCTCACGACCTGATCTAGCATATGCAGTAAGCACATTGTCTCAATACATGTCCAATCTAGGCTTACAACACTGGAAAGCTTTGCAAAGAGTACTGAAGTACTTTCAAGCTACGAAACACTATGCTTTGAGCTATAATGGCAATATAGAAGCTACCCTCACACTGACCACCTATTCAGATTTCGATTGGGCAGGAGAAGTGGATAACAAAAAATTCACATCTAGTTATATTTGTTTCCTTGCAGGATACATCAACAGTGAAGGAGATAATTTGGCTAAGGAGGCTATTGCAAGATCTGCAATTCTCATAGATTGGTCCAACAATACTCTAGTGCGACAATAAGAGCTGCATAGCTCTATCTCTGAACCCACAAATTCATAATAGAACTAAGCATATAGAAGTTCAATTCCATTTTCTTAGAGAAAACATTCAGAATAAAGATGTTGTACTAAGTTACTGTCATATAGACAGTATGTTGGCTGATATTTTGACAAAGCCATTGTCTTGAGATAAACATTATACTTTAGTAGATATGATAAATCTCAATTGCAGATCAGATTCGTAGCAGTTAGCTTAAGGGGGAGTGTTGGAATTTAATCTAACTCCTACTCATCCCAACAGCCCTTCTTCCTTCTCTGATTTTTACTCTCTCAAATGAAACCTGCAAATAATTAACTGTTTTTCAACAGTTTGCATATTTGAACTGATTGTCGCTACAGTCTGCATTTTTACTCATGTTTTTCCACAGGCAAAAAATTTGACACCCGACACTGTCATTTCTTTTTACCTTTCTGAGCAACTAAGTGTTTAGTGACACTTATGTAAGTTATTTTCTGGGCCATTTAGGCACTTCCAAAAAAGTGACACTTTTTGCAAAAATGCAACACTGCAATTTTACATGCAGTTTTTGATAGGCGACAATTAGGGCAAAAAGCGACACTACATTTTTATATGCTGATAGACAACAAAAAAGGCAAAAAACTCGACACTGCAGTTTTACACGAGATACTACACAGACGACACTCTGTAGAGATACACAGTATTCCAAGTACAGACTGTTTACATCTTCATGCTCCAATAACAACTGTTCTAACTAGGCAGTTAATCAGTTGTTAAGCAATTTTGTAAATGTAAAGCTAGAATAATGCAAAATCTTCCAGGTGCTATAAATGTAAATGACCAATTGAAGATATGACAAGTCACCATATGTCAAAGGATGATAAGATAGAGATCAAACGAACAGAATGGGTCTTTCAGTAGTTGACTCCTCAGAGTTAGTGATGAGAGAGAGAGAGAGAGAGAGAGAGAGAGAGAGAGAGAGAGAGAGAGAGAGAGAGAGAGAGAGAGAGAGAGAGAGAGAGAGAGAGAGAGAGAGAGAGAGAGAGAGAGAGAGAGAGAGAGAGATTCAGAACTTTAGCAATTGTTCTAAATCTATAAATAGGATCAAGAGCTTATCAGTGCAATTTTTTTGTGATCTGATCATTGTGTTTATAACATTATTATACAGATTTGCTATTATTCTACACCATCGCATTCTTGTTGAATGATAATAACTCTCACTCCTCTTACACAAACATTATTATTAGAGAAATGTATGGTTGTCTCTGATGCCTAAATTAATTCTACATTATTTTCATATCAGATTATCAAGACTAGAAAGATTGCATGGCCGTCACAGATGCCTAAACGTTTCTTGCAATCTCTCTTTCATGGCAGTCTAAGACTCCTACACTGATAATCTGATTCAACACAAAAGAACAGCTCGTAAACTCCATTCTCTAAGTAATCCATGATCCTATTATTAAGAATTTTTTGTTTGCATCAGTTGACATCAATCCAAAATGTGAACAGATGTGGTATCAAAGTTGATAATTTCCATTTCTTGAACCCACAATAAGTACCTAGGATTTGTATTAAGTCATACTTGAATGCATGTAGTAGACTCATGGGAGGTAGTCATGTTCAACTTGCTAAGCCACAAGACCTACTAGCATTGGTACCGAAGAGCAACGTTCTCGAGTTAAACCCATAATACATCTTATAGTAAAGCATTGAACGGAAAATTGTCGAATTCTAGCATACAATATCTAGAAGACATAATTTTTTGCCAAAGGCTTCCTCTATCGATTGGAAGAGACAAAGACCGTATGCATCAATCACATTTGGTAGTTTACATGCAATATTGCTTGGAACTGAATGTAGTCATATACCTGAAGACATAAACTCACTTTTACAAAAGAAAAGCTTGAAGCCATAGCATGAACCTACCTATTAGAAAGAGTTGATTTGTAGATATCTTTGTACATATTCCTAAAATATCCAAATATTCTAAAATACAACAGTTTAATCAATCAAAATCTCTAGGAGATCTATCAAGTCTCATACATCCATAACTCAATCCAAAGTCCTATAGTTACTTTAATGAGTTAATAGCCCATTTCTATCATCCAAATGCAAGAAATCAACAACTCATCTAAATCTCAATAGATTTAACTATCTCCTATAATTTTGGAGATATAGATTGAACTTGTACACAAACACATATAGACTACAATCTGTAGCAGAATATTATCTACTAAAGTAAGCAAAACTCTTGATAAACAAAAATAGTTTACTTTATGAGAAATGTTTGTGAGATACATGGAAGTCAATAAAATACTGGAGTAAAGAAATTTACACTTCCAAAGTGCTAATATGAAATCTCAACTCAATTAGAACTGGAAATTACTCAACATCTAAGAATCAACACATTTCCTGATTATCTGCTAATTCAGTATCCATTTATAATCCGTCAATCACAAATAGTTAGATTCATATGATTCATCAATCCTAATTCTCTGGAATCTCAAAACATATTAATTGCTAAAGGATAATAGAGTTTATGTTTTATACACAACTCAAGAAATATATAAAAATCATTCCAAAATCTTTCCCACTAGAAAAATACTGTATTTTAAGAATATTTTTCAAACTAGATTCTTTAACCAAAATGTGAGTTATCAAACTTCTAAACCATCAGGTAGTTAAAGATAGAAAGCATACCAAAATGGTATCAATAACCATCTTCATCCACCAGAAAAACTTCAGATTACAATCTAGAACTAACTCTAGATATTCAAAATTTTGCTGGATTTCTCAAAAATTTAACTATCATCCTTGGAACCATTCTGATTCGTTATCCAATTGAGCTCTCTAGGATATAGTCACTTATGAATTGAGTTTTATTTCTCAACTGAGAAATACTCACCCAAGAATTCCGTGTATCCTATGCACACAATTTTCCCTGATAAATTTTGTATATCCTATGCACACAATTTTCCCTGATGAATCCGAACGATTCATAATCATGAGTCTTACAAGCAATACAAACACATTCTTATCTGGCAGATTCCTTCGAAATCCACATATGTTACTCACGTATCTCATTGAGAATCTTATAACTCAGTTACACTAAAGAATTTCTATTAAATAACATATCCGGAAAATATATGAAACGAATTCACTCTCAACAGTTTTCCAATCCAACTTACCTCTAATAACATCTCAGTCTTAAATTCTAATCAAACTTCCTCATATTCCAATTTAAATGGAATTAGTAACTTTTGACCTTTTATTGTACTACTTATAGATAATGATTCAAATTTCAAATATGTTCTAGTTCCAGATTGTCCACACAATCCCTAGAGAATTTCTCTTATTCAAAAAGTTCCAAGTTGGTATCTTACTTTGAATCTATCCAAAATTACTTTCAGAAAAATCTCATTTCTATACCATAGTTGGTTCTCTTCCAAAATTTATGCAACCAATAGATCCTTAGATAGAATTTTATCCCATCACTTCACCCCTCCTTTTAAAGAAATTATAAATTTCTATAAAAGTTAACTGGGAAGATGACATATGAAAATATCCAAATCCATGAAACGTCAGTAATAAGTGCTTTCCACAAAAGAATTCACTCTATTACAAACATGACTTTTCCTTCAAATATTTTCAACCCAAGCTTCTTGATTCATCCTTGTGAATGTGAGCCATGGGGATTTCCATTGCAAGGTCTTATGTGCCTTATCTACATGAATCCATTCTCGTTTTTCATTGTTCTGTACTCTTCCTTTCATTGCTAATGTGATTCTATGGAGATCCTTGTGTTTCTAGCTTTCTATCGCTATGCCATCTTGAATGCTTTGCATTTTTTTTTTTGCTTCTAGCTTTATTTCTCTTGTAATTGCCATTTGCTTGGGATTTGGCACATGAGATTTCTTACATAGGAGTTAACTGATGTTCTATCCCTTGTTCTTGGCAAAATCTGGAGAACTTTGTACTCTGGTACTCACTTCCATTGTCAGATCTGATGATCTGAATCTTCTTTGAGGTGTGTGTCTCTGCAAATTCCACGAACTTCTTGAAGGATTCAAACACTTCAAGTTTTTTCTTTAGGTAGTAGATCGTAGTCATCTGGCTGTAATCATCTATGAATGTCAAAAAATACCTTGAACCTGAGAGCGAATCAATTTTCATCGATCCATAGGCATTTGAGTGGATGAGCTCAAGAACTTCCTTGGCTCTTCTTCCCTCATGCGTGAATGGATTCCGATGTTGTTTGTCTTTCTAACAAGCTTCGTAGAACTCAGTATTGGGTCTTGATATCTTTAGACCTGTGACTATGTCTTTCTTGCACATGTCATACAGGCTCCTCATATTCAGATGATACATCTTCCTATGTCAAAACTAATCTTCATTCTCTGATGCATTTAATATGCTATCAGAATTGCTGACTATCTTGGGTTGGTAGAGATTTTCTTCTCTGCATCCAAACGTCAGCAATTTGTTTGTCATTTTATCGATCATGCGGCATGTATTGCCATCGAATAAAACTCGAATTCCAAAATCTACCATCTTGGAGACTGATATCAGATCTTTTCTTAGTGAAGACACGTAGAGTGCTCCTGGCAGCTCTGCTTGAACTGACAATGTTCATAGTTGTAGACTCCTGATGCCTTTGACATCATGTCTGCTCCCACCACCTAGAATCGCTACTCTGTTGTTTTCGAGTTCTCTGAAGTCGATCAAGATTTTTTTTGTTGTAGGTGATGTGCGATGTTGCTCCTGAATCAATGACTACATTGTAGTCTTGTTTGGAATAGCTCGTTGAAGCTTTTTCAAGTATCATGAAGGCTTTATCACCTCCATCTGCATCATTGGATGACTCTGCAACATTTGCTTTCTCAACTTTGTTATTTCTTTTTGGGTTGAATTTGCAATCATATGCAGAGTGCCCCTTCTTCTTGCAGTGCATGCAAGTTATCGCTGGATTGAACCAACATTTGTTGGTTGTATGGCCTGGTTTGTGACAGTGATTACAAGAAGAAGATTGTTGATTCGAGGACTTTGTCTTGTCAAATTTGGATTTGTTCTTGTTCTTCTTCCTTCCTTTTTGTGAAGAGAGCTCTCTCTTGATCACTGCTTCCTTCTCCTTCATCCCTCATCAATCTCTCATAAGCGACAAGACTAATCGCTTTGTAGAATGTCATATCTGGTAGACTCAGTATGAGCATTCTCAATGGCTGATAGGATGTCGATAGAGACTTCATGAAGTACATCAACTGTTGTGGTGATGGGACCTGGTGCTCCTATCCTGATGCATCGATTTGAGCAAAGATCGTTCTGATCTTCTCAACATGTTGATCCAACTGGTTGCCATCCCATTGTATGGAGATTGCAGTTGATTGTGAAGATGCATCACTGAAGCTACAGTCCTCACTTCGTACTTCTGTTTTAATCTTTCCCACATTGCATAGCTACTTTTTCAGTCTTCAATTCGCATGAGTAGATCTTCATTGATGGATGAAACGATGATCGCCATTGCACGCTCATCCTTTCTGATCCATTCATTTCTCCTTGGGTCTCTCTTTAGAGGTTGTACCTCTGAGAGTTTAGTCACTGACCAGATGCCTTCGCCCTTCAGAAGTGTTTTGATTTTGAATTTTCATATCCTGTAGTTTGCGCCATCAAGACTGATTGCTACACTTGTCTGGATTGTTGTAGCCATATTGTGTTGCTTAGAGAATCACAGCTTGGATATCAGTAGTGATAACTTGAGGGCTCTGATACCATGTCACGAAACTTTTGTGTTCGTGAATTTGTCTTGTATTGATTCAATTTCGTGAATCTTTCGCAAATCTGTCGTGAATCTTTCGTGCTTTGATGTGTTGTGAAACTTTCGTTAGTTTTTTTTTGCAAAAATCTCAGGACCCTAAGCACGCGACTACAGATCACAGAACAAAAATCATTCTAGCAATCAAGACAGTGCAGGACAAGGAGACGCACAAGAGAGAGCAGTTGTATTATTAGTTTGATTTTTAGGAGCGAGATGGTCAGCATCTTGACATCGCCTCAACAAGTGTGGGAGGACGAAAGGAAAAAACATCATAACGTAAAGCACCACGAAGCCCAGCAATGTAACGAGAAATAAGCTCAGTGGGCTATAGATCTGTGAAAAGATAAGAAAGCTCCATAAACTGATTTGTATATGGTTTGAGTGAGACTACGGAATGTATCATGTTGGCGGTCGAGCCACTGAGGATCAATCATAGCATGACGGAAGTCACGACAAAAAGTATGCCATAAATGGAGCCCTTCTCGATCAAGATTAGCTCTATAAACTTGCCACCACGTGGCGGCGCGTCCATCTAAATGTATAGAAGCCAACTGGATCTTTTGAGGATCAGTCTCAGGGTAGATCTGAAAATATGTGTCAAGCTTAGCAAACCAATTCTCCAATAAGGTCCCGTTAGAGAAACCCAAATAGGTAGCAGGCTGTACCCTATCACGAAAGTCTCGAGCAAAGTGTGGCTTAGGAAGTGGGGGAAGTGAAAAGAAACCAGGAGGTGGGTTAGGTGGAATGAACAGTCCACCACCAGGCTGACTAGCAGAGGAAGATGGAAATCCAAATGGAGGGGGAGTCCCAAATGAAGGAAAACCAGGAGCTTTACCAGGACCATGAGGTTGTAAAGAATCAATCTATGACTGCATAGTAGCAAAGCTGGTCATAACAGTATTGAAGCGAAGAACGAGGCTAGAAAGGGTCTCATCCATGCGACGAAACTGATCAGATAAGGTTTTCCTGAGTAGTCTCACTCGGGGTAGGTGAATGTGCCATAATGATAGTGGAAGGAATAGATGAAAACTTGAGAGAGCGGACTCTTGTCGTCACCCCAAATTAGTCTATTAAAATCACTATTACTATAACTAAGAAAGGACAGCAATCAGTAAATGAAAAAAGTGAAAATGAAGGCTGTAAAAATGCGCTGGACAGCTAGGAGACAAGTGACAAATTGGAATATCAAACGGAGTTGAAATTTCGTGAAATTTGGTTGAGGATGGGCGATGGACAAGGTGTGAAAAATGGCTGCAAACGGAGACAAAAACGGACGAAAGTGACAAGTATGAAGTGGTTGGACAACCTGCAAACAAAAGTGAAAAGAGGGCTGAAAATGGAAAGAGGAATGGACGAAAGAGATGAGGGAATTGGGCGTTGGAGAGCCTGCAAACAAGTTGGAAATGGGTGATGGAGGGTTGGAACTTGGGCGCCGAAAATAATCTGCCCTAAAAAAAAAAAAATACGGCCGCCAAATTTAGCAGAAGTACTTCCGCTAACAATCTGCTAAAGCTCCGCCAAGGAAAATGCTCTGATGGGAGGTGGTCCTCCTCCAAACTGTGTTGAATGTTGCTAAAGCAAAGAGACAAAAGCCCTCAGCAAAGAGAAAAAAATCAGCAAGGAAAATGGGCACCCAATCAGAAAATCAGATCTGAAATTTAGCAATCAGGAAAGTGCTTTGATACCAAGTTGCGAATAGAGCCACAACTGATCTAGAGCTAAGTTATGAAAGCATCACATAAGCAAGACTTAAGCTATGAAAGCAGCACATAAGCAAGACTTAACCCTAGAAAGCAGGAAAGAGAGAGATTAAGGAGGCTAAAGAGCTCAGAGATCAATATCATTAGCTGAATAACAAATGACACAGTTTCCCTACTTATAGCCAAGAGGATTCCCTAAAAGGAAGCTTCCGGTCGCTAGGGCCCAACTGGGAGGGAAAATAGTGCGTCCTCCAAAAAGGCCCCCACTCTCCAGTAATATGTCCAAATGGCCTAATAATGAATAATAAGGCCAAAGGCCAACCATATAGTCTAAGTATCACTAATGAATAAAAAAGGGCCCAAGGCCTGCTTATGCATAAAGTAAAGTAAATGTAAATGGACGCAGCGAATGTAATGAGCAGAGTCCATAACTCAAGATCCCCTTGATCTTGATTCACAAGAACTTTTAGGAAGGATTCTACAAAACAATGCTCAAAAAAATTGATTTTGATTTGATCATAGACCTCACAAAGGTCTCTCTGTAGTGATTCTCTCAAATTTGACTTCTAGTCCTTTCAATGGACTTCTAGCCACGATTAGATTAGAGGACATCTAGAATTGGTTGGATTGGTTTCATCCACTACATTTTTCCTTTGTGTTCTTGGAGCTCTATCCGGATTGGGAGTCTTGGAAGACATTTTAAGAGTACTTTTGAAATGTTGACTAGATCAAGGTCAAGATTACATGAACAAAGCAATGAAAAGAGTGATGAGTTAAACCCAAAAATGTATCCTTTGAAGTTTGCTCATACAAATCATCATCATTATATTTCTAAAAGGTGCAACACAAATTAGAGTAACCAACCTAGCATAAAAGTATATTCCTTGTAGCAATGGAATGACCGATATGTTATAACAAATTTTTATATGCAATTGGGGCATACGATGGAAAATCACACTTGGTTGGGCATACTTTGCAAAGCAATTTAGAGCCACCAAGATGACATAAGAGCATGCGCATATTTCATTTAGCAATGGAGGAATTGGGGCTTACCTTAAAAGTCACAATTGGTTGTTGAAAACCAAAATGTTGGTACATAGCAATTATCAGCATCTAGTCATACTAGAGAAACCAATATATAGGAGCATACAAGATAAATCAACATGTACATCTTTACTCTTAAAAGCGACTTATATGAGCAAAACTAGAATGTACATTGGACAGAGTATGAAAACCAAGCAATAAGAGGTCGCAACCAAAATGGATATCAAAGAACAAAGTAATCAACATGTAGAATGTCGGATCCAAAGCTTCTATTTAATGACATCTGTGGGGGCATACTCTGGAAACCAACATTTGTTTTTATGTAACCAACATGTACAATTTGACTATTGTTGTTGGTTATGATGTTGTTGGGTCATGCAAGTTGAGGGCCTAGGGATGCATGCAAGAAAAAGAGAGTGACACAAGCATTTTTTTTTTGTTGTTTATGACTTGCATATGAAGATGCATCCAAAGTGTGGGCATGGATGTAGGAAAAAGAGAGGGACATGAATGTTTTGCTATTGGTGACTTGCATACATAGGTGCATTTTAGAGCACCAAGTCATTGCAATAAAGTCTTTAACAATGCAGAAATGCATTGACTTTAATGTTAACTTTTGCAAAAACTAGCTTGAACACATAATATTGTAGAGGTGATTGAGAAATAAAGAAAGAATACCATAACTATTTTATCCTGAATAAGCTCAAAAGAATTTAGAGGTGAAGTAGAAAATTGTAGTCAAATACAAACTTGTTTCATGTCTTCAAGTAGTAGGCCATAGGTCCCCGGGCAGGGGATAGTACAAATAGGACCAAACTCATTCAGTGCAGCTGGAGTGTTGGGGGAAAGCTTTTAATCCCTAGAAGGCTTGCGATTTTTTAGGCTTGTTGATTTTTCAGGAGTATTAATTGCTGCATAGAGCATTTTATTTGCATATATGAGAAATTCTCAGAAAATTTATGATGCCTGTTCCAGGGCTTATACTTACACTGTTCAAGGTGGGTTGCTACTCTTGCTTGCAGAATCAGATAGTGCAGCTGGGTTGAGGTTGCCCCTTTGGATCATGTAAGGAGGGTGAGTATTGATGAGGTTGGATTTTTAAGTGCCCCTGAATCATGTAATGAGGGTGTCATAGGTGGAGGTTGGACTTCCAAGAGTCCCTCAAGCATTTTAACTACAATTCCCATGGCAGGCCGGGTAGACGGATCCTCTTGGATGCACCAGAGAGCTATCCAAACACAAAGTTTGACCTGCTTCTTATTGAACTGCCCACTCAGTCTCTCATCAACAATCTGTAACAAGCTGCCAATTTCATTCAGAGAGATGGCCCAGGAAGGAAGATAGATTCTCTCGGGATCACTCATGCCCAATTCAAGGTTCTTCCTCCCTGCCACTATCGCCAGGAGCACCATGCCAAAGCTGTACACATCGCTCTTCTCTGTGATCGGCGAATCCAGCAGCCACTCCGGTGCCATGTAGCCCCGTGTGCCTCGCATGGTTGTCACTTTATAGCTTTCATCTCTGCCCATCAACTTAGACAGACCAAAGTCAGCTATTTTTGCCACAAAGTTGATATCTAGCAGAATATTTTCAGGTTTGATATCCAAGTGAATGATGCGATCAGGGCAATCCTCATGCAAATATGCAAGGCCTCGTGCCGTGCCCAGAGCAATTTCATAACGTATATCCCAGTTCAGCACTGGAGCCATCTCATCCTCTCGTTGTGCATCGGGCACACCCCGGTAAAGGAACCTCTCAAGGGATCCATTGGCCATCAGATCATAGACCAACAGCCGGTGTGGGCCTTCCATGCAAAAGCCACGCAGGCGTACTAGATGGAGATGCCGGATGCTACCGATCGTTGCCACTTCTGCACGGAACTCTTTCTTCCCTTGGCCAGCGCTCTCCAACTGCTTCACTGCGACCTTGCTACGGTCTGGTAGAAGACCTTCATAGACCGTGCCAAATCCACCCTTTCCCAGCTTCTGACTGAAACCTTTCGTTGCAATATGCAAGTCTTTGTAAGAGAACCTTGGGGGCAAGCCTGGTAGTGTGTCTAAGAAATTCTCATCTTCAGATGTTTGAGCTCTCCGGCGACTCTGAACTCTGTACCACCGTCCTACAGATAGGAACAGAAGAAAAACGGCAGTGCTTGCCACAGTCCCGACAGCAATCGCCACAATCTTGGGCCCCGCGTGGTGGACTTTATAGCCCTCTTGGGCAACTGAAGGTTCTGGGGTAAGTGTGGTCAGACTTTTTGGAATTTTGATGAATGCCAATCTTGTTGCATCTGCAGTTTCAGTCATGGTTCTAAGCCCCGCAACGAGGTAGCAAGAGGACGAATTGTCGTTGTAATAGAAAGCACCCGCACAAGAGCAGTTGTTCCAACACAAACTTGCACATTCTTCCAGGGTCAAATTCACTGGATTGTTAACCTGCTGATCGAAATCGACAGAAAATTTGTTCGAAATGTAATCGACTCCTGTCAAATTTAAAAACTGTTGGTCCGTCACGTTAGCTTCACATAATCTTGAAGGTTGCAAGCAACCCTGCGTTTGGTCTGAGGCATTCAGCTGCTGCAACGGCGAAGGGCAAGTGCATTGGCTGGGGTTCCCTCGGCAGAGACCGTAGGGGCCACATCCGTTGGGATAGTCACACAAACTATTGAGAGCTTGAAACTGCTTCTGCCAATTGAGGCCTTCATTAGAGAATACAACCCACGTAACCAGATTTCCATCGAAACTCACATTTGCAAAAGAAGCGCTTATGTTCAGACCAGACATTGCTGAGGCAGTACTTCCCAGGATAGTTCCTCCTTCGTTATATAGTGCCAGGCCACCGTGAGTCTCTTCTGCATATGCTATCAAGGATGTGGATGTGGATGAGAAGGGGTCCAAGCCCCAGTAAGGCACCATTTGCCCATCGAACTCTGCATACAGGCGAACACCGATGTACTCATTAAACACCAGAGAGTAGATGCCAGCAGAATAGTTGGTGCTCGAGGTTGGAGCAACCACCTTCATACCTGTAACAAGGAACTCTTTCAGTCTTTGTTTTTGTTGGCAATAATTGCAGCAAAGAGTATGAGCAAAGAATAGAAGATTTTTCTTCAGATAAAGTTTGTAAAAAAAAAAAACATCTTTCACAACAATTTTTCAAAGCTATAATGCACGTTGCCTAGATTTACTTTTAAGGACCATCGAGGTACAAAAGATACAATATTTTATTGAAAGAAACCATATTGCATTTTAATAATTTTATTGAAATAAACCGTATTGCATTTTTTTAATTTTATTGAAATTAGAAACCATATTGCACTGTTCAAATTATCATAGTACATTAAGAGGAAATCATTCTTGGTAATAGGTATTGTAGCTCAAACTTCATATGTGATGATACAAAGAAGACAAGGATTGTTGATGGATGTGCTAGCTGATTGTAGACCTGCATGTAATTACGTCTAAGCTACATGATTGACGAATGGAAGCTAGCCTAGATACAAACTATGCTTTGTTATTGGATGACTGACCCTCCCAAGGCAGGCAGGCTTTGTTATAGTAGGGCCAGGCAAGGTAATGCCAAGAAAAGGATAACCCAATTTGTTACAAGGTAATGCCAAGAACAGGATGACCCAGATTACTAAATTGCTCGCGTTAACAAGCAGAAAGACCTGTTGCTTGACACCAACTTTTCTAGTCACTTATTACCAGGTATGATTTCTTAAGAAAAACAATCAAAATGTGATTGTGAAAAAATGCTTCAAATCACAAAGAATATAACGTATGTGGCCGAGCCCAAGTCAAGCATAATACATAACTCCCAACACTTGGGAAGATGATTATTAGAAAATTGAATCTTGGTTTTGAAGGGGCGCTATAACTCAGGACCGAAGAAAGTTTGGATACCAAGATAACCAAATGAGCCAACCCCATTACATGAATATTACTAAAACAAATGGCAATACATTTACTTGTAATTGGCAAGCAGGAATATTGCTTGTGATGCAAAGGATATCAGCCGGGAAGTACCTGGTTTTAACTTTTGTCCTTGCAAAAGAGACTCGGATGGGTGATCGAAGCTCTGCCACACGATTGAATTGCTCTTATTAAGCAGCACGAAATTTCCATTGCCCTGCATCTGCATACCCACCACTCCCATCCCTGAAGTGTTGGTAGCCCACAATTCCCTGCCCGACGCCTCTGCTGCTAGCACGAAGTTTCCGTCGGGTCTCAGCGAGGCTGTCACATTCCCTCTAACTGGAGGGTTTCGGGCGCGCCAAACGATTACAGGTTCGGCTGTTGGTATGTACGAAATTACGAGCTGAAATGCCATCTCTTCAGGAACGCTACTGTCGCTATACATGGCAAGCCCATATAACGAACCTCCTTCGCTTGCCAAAAAAATTGCAAAGGTCGGATCCGGACTAGGCCAAACTATATCTGTGGCTGTATTGAATGTGAAATTCAGATCTCGTGTAAATGCGTGAACTGGAGTGGAAGCAGAAAGGAGTAGCACAATAAGCGAACTGGAGGTAACACAAAGAAGGGTACAACAACAAAGAGCTCTGACGCCCATTTCAAGCGCCGGGTGAGCATACGCTTAGAATTGTATACAGTCCATCCAAACCTCTCTGAAGCGGATCTGCGCAAGGCGATGCATCAGCTCCTCAGATCGTTAGAACTTCGACTGTTTCTTGAACCGTACAACACATGAGAATAAATAACCCAACTTCCACTACCTCTATTTCTTTCGATTCCCTCGTACCTAAGCTCTAGAGCTCCGTCCTTCTCCATCTCACACAGATCACAGCTCAATTTTGCCTCTTTGCTCGACAATATTCCAAGTTCTTTTCCTATCCCTCTTTCCACTCTCACCTCTTTCCACTGTCAGTTTCAGTTTCCAACTAGCAACCAAGCAAGATGGTGAATTCAACACCAGCAGAGCTGTCGCTCTCGCTGGTCTGTAGCTGATGCACAAGCTTTACGATTTGTATGTAGTATCGAATATCGATCGATCACAGATATCGCTGCCTGGAAACCGAATAATACAGAGTTTCATTCAAGATTGAACACATAATGCGCGTGTACTTGAGCTTTTCGGTGGTCAAAGTCAAAACCAGTGTTGAACTTTGGAACTTTTAAGCTTTGTGGTGTTATTTATTTCTCTGTCATGAGGTAGGTCAATGGAAAGAAAAACTTAATTTATGTTGGCGGCCCCAAATTTTAAGGCTTAAACTTTAGTTAAGAGCTAAAGTAATATTTTCTATTCAAACAAAAAAGATGTGGTCTTGTGCCTCGAAAGCTTTGCCATGTCATATTGTTGTATTTTAACTTTTTGTGAAGACTAAAAGAATGTAAAAGATTAGCTTAGTAAAATTTTGAATGCTGTAAAAAATACTCCCTGCTTGTCTCTACTTTTTAATCTAACAATGATCAGATAGAAGTGAAAATTGTTACAAATCTTAGAGATCAATGAAGGGTCTAGGGCAACGAGTATTTATCTCGGTAATCTACAACATAGTTTGTTGTATGTTTTGAATAGACATTTACAAGCTACAACAAATTGATCAAATTTGTTGATGATTATAAGTTTGTTGTATTCGACAACATAATCCATGATTGACTATACAAATGATTGTATATTTTTTCTTCAACATAGTTGTATTTGATTTTGATTGAAAAAATGTAAAAAATCAAAAAATTACATCATGATGCATTAGTAATGTTTTATATCATACACAGAACTTGAGAAAAAAAATAGTCCATGTTGGGTTGATTATTACATTTGTGACTTTGTGAACCACTTTGTAACATGAAAAGCTTAAGATCATACAAGTTATTACATGAAAGATATACATAGAAGTTATTACATGAAAGATAATCAACCTTAATGGAATAAATTTTTATTCATCGTTTATGAAAAATGAATATTGTTTGGTTTTCATTTTGAAATAGAGGTATATTGGAGAGTGATGAGACCAACATGCATAAGTTAAACCATATTGGCATTTATAATAACGTAGCTCAAATAAAAATATATTACAACAAACTTTGAAATTTGCGTCGGGCAGCATGGACGTATCCCATTGGTTCGCTCTTCTTGCCTGACTTCTGCTAATCTGCCCAATGACAATATCTCAAGTTAAATATATTTAAATATGCTAGTTAGTATAATGAAATTTGTTAACTAGACTAGTTACCGTTATAGAAATATAGTATGCAGAGTAACTCAAAATATAGTATGCACAGTAATTGTGACTATTGTGGCATTCTCATGAGATTAAATGTGATACAAAAAATTAAATTGAGTATCATATTAGAGAGATTTTTGGCGCCCAAGATTTGAAAATAACAATGGCAAGGAGACCAAGATCTACAATTGAGTCTGTGATTCTTTACAATGAGAAAGATAACGTTGATAACTAGAAGCCCCAAAGAATCCATGGGTGTTGCTGCATCCATCATCAAAGGACAATTTTTGACAAAAGAAAAGGGCAAAGATGACATACAAATCTGATGGGAAAGCAAAAATTTTGGAGTTCAAGAAAACTCCCAAAGGTCACTTTATATCAGAAGTATTAGTACAACATGTTTATATGCATTCAGAAATAAAAGTACAGGATATCAATCGTCATGATCATCAAAAATGTTATTGTAAGTATATTAAAATGTATGCACTCTACAACAATCATAGGTAATTTTTTATTGAAGCTCTTCAGATTATGATTTAAATTATTCAATGCTTTTCTTCTTTCAGATTTATATCCATCAAACATAAGTGAATGAGAGTCATCACAATCACTTGCAGAAATATTGGATGTGATTCACTTTGACGTTGGAAAGCTGCAATACAGAGGAAGAAGTCCAAAGGAACTTGCAGATAGTGGTAAATATTTTTATGAAGCTTTATATATACGACAAACAGATGGAGGTTTCGGCAAGATTGAAGCAATTCCATTGCCAAGTTCTCGGAGTGATGAGTGGCCTATTCCTAACAGTATTGTTTCTGAATCTTTCAGATGCAAGTTACTCTTGGATGTTAGAAATGCCATGAAGATAAGTACGGGTTAAAAAATTGTTCACGTAACTTGGTTTCTCTCATTGCATATATTTGTTGATTTTTTCTCAAGTGCAAGTATTTGAAGGACACCAACTTTATTTGTTTACAAAGATTTATCAAATGAGACTTTGTCAGATCTCATGGATCCAGAGGCTGGGATAGTAAAACAAATAATAATATAGAATGCTAGATAATGGAATGTCCTTGCACTAAGAAAGTAAGGTAGAAAAGTAGTCTTCTGGTGAGTCATGTGGGAACTAGCCCCACTATCAATCTGCCATGTGTTGTGATTAGATGTTTGTGTTAAGGAAGCCATCAAAGATAAGTTCATCCTCCTCAAGCACAAGGTTGCCATGGTTGTCCTTCTCTTGGGCATTCTTCCCATGTAAATATTGCTTCTCTCATTTCCTATGCACTCCTATCCACCCAGCAGTTGTACATAAAAGAAAAATTTCCAGAATATTCATATGTAGCACTATCACTAATTGTTCCTTCTTCTAAGATGTCTGAAATCCTGACTGAGGATAGTTGGTATGCTCATCTTGTAAACAATACATTGATTGACAACCCGCTTGGACCATTGGGAAATCGAGGAATGGGAGGTTATCCCAATTTGTCACTTCAAGAAGATTACATGCAAAGAAATAATTACTTCCTGGCTACCAAGGCAAAACACTTGAAGAAGTAAATGCAGAGAACAAGGAAAGAGCAAAGGCAAACTTTCTTAGAAATCCAGCCACCAAAAAATGACAACAAAGAATATGATCAGCTGTTTGCAAGCCGCTGTTCAGATGAGGAAGGGGATATGTGGAGGCCCATGATTCCACATTATCCAAATTTAATTTTTATATATTGTAAAATTTTGAAATTTTGTACATGTAAATATGTGATAGTGCCTAAATCATTCTAAAGGTCTATTTTCATCTTGTAAGTCATTGTAATTAAAGAACTCATGACGTTTTCAAGCGACATTCTAGAGCAACACACTAGTTGATCCCAATCGACAATTTATCGATGGTTAGGCTTGGTGTTCGTCTCTATAAGGAAGACACCTTCGCCATTCTATGTATGCATAGATTCAGGTATGAATAGAGAGAAGAGAGCTAGTTTCTACAAGCTTGTGCATTTCTTTCCTTTACTATTTGTTACAGTTATATTTCTTATCAATTGAATGAACACACTCTGAGTTAGTCTGTAACTGATTTGATACATGTCTGTCTCCGGCACATTCTTTCACTCTGTATTGAATTCCAGATTTTCTAGCGCGGATTTACAGGCGACATCTAAGAGTGACAATTCTAACTAATGTGTGCAAGGAATCAGTCGAAGCCTAAGCATAACTCTAAAGAGAATCTCTTTTAAGTCTGAATGAGCTATGTGTTCAGATAAGAAACTTAATTGACATTCTGCTTTGTTTGCTTTTTGTGATAAGAACTAATTCCTTATGCTTATTAAGAGGAATCAACAGCCAAACTGATTCTATTATGAAGGATCTTTTTGCTTGTCACTATTAGATTAAGTTGCTTATTGTTCAAAGAGCCTGGAAGATGACATACCCTTCTATACCTTCAGACCTTGACCAAATCGTTTCATCTTGGTGTTTCTGGATGTCAATTTACCCAATATCTTTGGATAACCAGATTTGTCATTGCAGTATTCTGTGTTGAATTTTACATCCACCATCTCTCCATCACCTTTGTACACTTATCATCTGAAAGAGGAGATTTTTCCCTCTCTCTTGGGGAACAATAAAACCTTTTATACTATTTAATTCACCAATTTTGTGAAAATCTATAATGACTAAGCTACCACAAATGTAATAATCTCTATAAGATTATAACAATCTCTCTCTCTCTCTCTCTCTCTCTCTCTCTCTCTCTCTCTCTCTCTCTCTCTCTCTCTCTCTCTCTCTCTCTCTCTCTCTCTCTCTCTCTCTCTCTCTCTCTCCTCTATATATATATATATATATATATATATATATATATATATATATATATATATATATATTGAATCTTTCAATCTATTTTAGTTTTGTTTAAACAAATTACAAATTTAGCTTTCTAGAAATGCAAATCATCATACAATATGCATTTAATTCTCTCTCTCTCTCTCTCTCTCTCTCTCTCTCTCTCTCTCTCTCTCTCTCTCTCTCTCTCTCTCTCTCTCTCTCTCTCTCTCTCTCTCTCTCTCTCTCTCTCTCATGGACTCTAATTCATGCTCATTTAGTTGTATTTGGTCTTCGAGCAATCGTGGAAAGTTTTCCCCTTTGGTACTAAACCAATTTAATTGCCTTAATTTGTTTTACTAAGTTGGATGACCCCCCAAGAGATTTTTTTTTTAAATAGTTAATTTGGTGGGAAACTTGATTTCCTTGAACGACTAAGATGAGTGCACATAATAGGGACTTGATCTAATAGTGGGCATTATCAAACACTCAGTACACCAAAGTGATCTTTGGTTTCAATACAAAGAGAGATGACACAACCCTTAAATTCACTCTTCATTGCTCTCTCTCCCTCTCTCTCTCGAAGAGTATTTGTAAGGGGAAGTGCTACAAGCTAAGGTAAGTTTACTATCAAATCCTTTGCATAACTCTTACCTATACACTAATGCTTTAAGCTTGCTAGAATGCTTGATGTGAATAGCTCACATTTAGGGTGGTAATTGTTGATTGGTTAAGAATTTTTGCTTCTAAAAGAGCATTTGAAGTGTCTACGGTTAGGTGCTACCTCAGCTTCGTTCTTGATCGATTCGTGAGGTATGATACTCAAATTTACTCCAAAATTATTGCTAATGAACAACAACTACCTACTTGGTAGTAAATCGCATTTCTGTATGCATTATGATAGGTTTTTGATAGGGTTTGTGGGTCGTTGGCCAGCGACTAGCTATTGGCTAGTAGATCGCACTTCTACAAGCAATGTAGATTGTTGTATGCACTGAATTATATTTGTTCTTTGGCGCTCTGCCTAACGAACAGATGGCCACCAATCTATGAGAAGCTTTTTTGCTGGTTTTTAAGAAAATAAGCACCATTGGCATACGATTTTTGGATGCTTTCTAGTTAATCTCTATTCTTCTCAAACACAGCTTGTACTAAATTGCAGAGGGCTGCCCAATAAACCCTTGGTTTGCCTCATAATCATGTTATGATAATGTTGATGGGCTTGTGAAACTTATTTGTTTATGTATTCATACAGTTTCTATGAGTTTAGATTGGCCACAACGGAAAGAGTTTTTATCAAACATGGAAAGTGTTAATATCTTTTGAGCACAAGGATAACCAAAGCGATGATACTTTTTAGGGTTTGTTGAAATGTTAGTAAAGAACTAGTATGAAATGGTTCTATGGCAAATGAGGTGAATGTACACTTATGATGAATCATGCATACAACTTGCTTGACAAAACCTAGTACATTCTTGAAATAAGATAATCTAGAAAGCATTTCCTATTACTAAGCCATCATTGTCGTATTGCAATCATTAGTACCTAATCATTTGGAGATGGGTAGCTCTCAAGATATGTCTCTTCCTCGTATCCAGGTACAAAGTTATATGTAATAACACCGGTATGATTTGTCTTCTCACCCAAGTTTAGGATTTATGAAAGGATATCATAGTGCAATACGGTTTATTTACTCATAAGAAATTTAATGATGAGTTAGGATTGTTTTTTTTCAAAGATTTAGTCATGAAGGTATACGTCTCATGTTTAAATTTATTGGGATGAGATTGGATGTTAATACGTAGTAAAGATTAATAAACATAAGAGTTGTTGGTGTATGTAAGCTATGGCTTGGTTTAGGGTTTGGCTCTAGCAGACTTGTATGGCATGTATTTGCCCAAGCTATAAGGTGCTTGGACTCCTAATTGTCTTTATGGAAAGTCCTTGGGGCTAGTATGGCACGAATTTGCCCTAGTACCTGGCACTGATGCAAGAGTCATGTCTCTTTATATACTGTGTATTGCAAGATAGCTTCTTATGTGTGAATGCTAATATGAACTTAATACATTCGGTTCGCTCTTGTACTGATCAGTATGGCATTCGCCCTGATACGATTTCGTTTTATGACAGAACGTATTGCTAATGATGTAAAGCATGGTAGAGAATATTGGACGTATGATTTGTATTTGCAATTGAGTTGATAAGGTAGTGAATCTTGTTTCGGACATGGATAACAACCGATGCTCATCTATGACACCTGTCTTCCTCACGTAACTAGCTCATACAATTGTGTTTTGTGGGATGGTGGTAGGTAATAGTTGAGTGTCCTAAAACTCGCTTCGCTTTATGGTACTATGTATTGTAAGATTTTCTACAGCTTTGTTTTCACTTGTTATGTTATATACTTTAAAGGTTCAAAAGTTCTGGTCTTGACTTGTCAAGAGAGATTATGTGAAATCTTTTTACTCTCTCTCTCTCAAAAATTCATACACTACTACACTATCTACTTTACAGTTTCATGTACTTTATTTTCTCTCATTTTCTTTTTCCCTCCTCACTTTTTAATATCCCTCCTCACTTTCTCTCACAAAAAAAAAAAAAAAACAAAACAAACTTTATCTCCAAAAAAAATAAGCAAAACACAAAACAACTACCTCCAAAAGTTCCAAAAGCTCCCAAAAGCTCCAAGCACCAAGCTCCAAAAACTCCCAAAAGCACCAAGCTCCAAGTTCCAAGCACCAAAAGCCCCAAATGCATGTTACCAAGATCTTGAGAATTAGACATATCAAGATTGTCCAGACTATGTATGCTAGAATAACAAAGAGTTTGCATCATATCTTTATGCTTGATTTCTATGTTAATATCAGATATAATAAGGATAATTCATTATGGATATAAATTCCCTTTGAGGATGATTCACTTATTTGCATAGAGAGTTTACAAATTTCCTGACAACATGAAAAGATACCATCATCCAACAAATAGATGAATTGGCCAATCCTACTTGCATAAAATCTGAGAACAACTCCAAACTTGGTAGCTCCTCCTTAATGGCATAGGATTGGACAAGGTTATCAAATTCACTTCTCAAGCCATTGAGAATGACATGAACTAGCTCATTTTGATTGATGGAATCACCAATACAAGCAAGTTCTCTATGAATATCTTTTACTCTCAAAACATAACTAGATGCACTCTCATCACTCTTTTGGGTACTTTGAAAGATTTGATTCCTAAGAGTGAGAAGCCTAGAGGTATTCTTAGCCTCATAGATAGTCTTGAGACATTCCCAAGCTTCTTTGGCTGTTGTACAAGTACCTATCTCCCTCAATATCTCATTAGAGACATTCATGTTAATGTAGTGGAGAGCCATCCTAGCTCTCTTTTTGTATTTTTGAACCTCTTGAAGAACTTGTGGTTCTTCTTCAAGGCCAAGAACTATGTCCATCATGTCCTGAAGGATCAAGATGGACTCCATCCTCATTTTTCAAATTGAATAGTTTGAAGTGGTCAATCTTTCACTTGATTCCAACAAGGATGAACCCATTGAAGACATTTGAAGTGAAGAAAACTCAAATGATGAACAATAAATGTTGTTACACACTCTCAATAGGATCCAATAAGAGAGTACTATCTCCTCCTATGAAAGATCTTGCAACTATTTGTGAATTGATTCTCACTAGCTACACAAATCTCTCTAAAACAAGATCTATTTCACATCAAATGATGGAGTATAGGCAAATTTAGTATCAAACACTCTTAGCACGTGTGAAGTACTCTAAGAAATCAAATTTGACTCAAATACAATGATATTGCATGAAACAAAATGGCTAACATCTCAAAACAGTGCCTAGATCACATATAGATGAGATTGGCAAGCATACAACTGTGATTTTGGATCAACCAAGCAATCTCTTGACCAAACCAAATGTGTCCACCCAGGTCTACGTGCCCTACCTAACCCTCTTCAAAAGCTTATAACTTCTAATTGGCTCAACCAAATGGAATGAAACTGATTGCATCAGTAACTAGACAAAAATAGCTTCAAAACAAGCTATGAAGCAAGTTAAATGGATCAAGCATGAGAGAGAACTTTCAAACTGAAATTGGATGTTCCTCACACGTGTCTGAGCACTTGATTCCCTACAGTACCAGGTCCAACCCAAACAATGTCCTTTTGATCTCTTTTGATCCAAGGTTGAACAAGATAGCTAGGAAAATGGGCCTTGACAACTTCTAGCTCAAGATTGATGAAATTTTTTTCACTTAGATGGATCAAAATGCACGGTAACCTTAGGTAGGCTCTGATACCATGCACGTGTGGATTGTCCACTACATGTACTTGTGATCTCCTAAGGTGTGTAGATGCACCAAGATCAAGACTAGATTGAGATTCAAGATCTACCTTTGATTCTATGGCAAAAACACACTACTACATGCATTCAATCACTTCCAACTCTCACTCACACGTGTGGGAAGTATTCAAAAAATAATCTAAGTTAAAACAAGCCGCTCTCCTTGGGTAGAGAGAGAAAAAAACATCATGAGCTCTCGGGTAGAGAGAGAAAGCTAGAAATCCAATAACTCAGAAAATCCATGAAATCACCAAATCAATTAGATCCAAAATGAGGAGTACAATGATACTAGTAGATCCACGAGCTACCACTATGCTTAACTATGATTGGACCATACTTTGTAACCTCTTGATCCTATTGGACCATTGATCCATGCACCTCTTAATTCTATTGGACTATATTCAAGCACACCTCAATTTCCTATTGGACCTCTTGGAATTCATCAAACAAAAGCTTTACACTTATCTACACTCTAATTGGCACGTGTTTAGCCTCTTACTCTATTTTGGCTCAATAGTGGCATTACAAGTGAAAGTGCATAATTTGCCATCTATGCCAAATTTATTCCTATCAGCATCCTACACCTAGATGCTTGATGTAAAAAACATAAGACCCCTATATCTAACATAGATAATCTTTTTCAATTCTTCACAAGATGTACCTCAATACCCTCTCGTCTAGCTTCCAATGCTCCACACTAGGATCATGCATAAATTGAATTAATCTACCAACACAATAGCTAAGATCAGGTGTGATGGTTAGATAAATGAGTGAACCAACTAGCTTCCTATAGAGAGTAATGTCCTAGAAGGATCTTTCATTTCCTCTTATAGTGAGCTTTACATTTGACTCCATTGGTGTATCAATAGACTTTGCATCTACCATATGAAATGTTTCTAGAATCGAATTAGTAATTCTCTTAAAAAATGAAATTAAATTGAGAAGTTCTAAATACCTCTATTCCCAAGATATAATACAAAAGACCAAGATCATGCACCTCAAACTCCTTTCTGAGTGCAAACTTGATATCATCAATATCTTGATTGTTGTCTCCACTCAAAATGATATTATCCACATAGATTAGAAGAATGGTAACATAATTTCCAACATATATATAGTACATTGAATGATTCTACTCACTCATTATGAAGTTTTGTGATAATAGAAAAGTATTAAGCTTAGCATACCAACTCCTTGGTGCTTGCTTAAGTCCATACAAACTCCTTCATACAAAACACACATGATTAGGCTTGCCATGTAAAATGTAGCCCTCCGGTTTCTCCATAAACACCTCTTCCTCAAGATCTCCATTCAAAAATGCATTAGTGATATCCAATTTCCATAGATCCCATCCAAAAAGTGTTGCAAGAGATATGATGACCCGAATGCTTCCATCTTTGCCATGGGTGCAAAGGTCTCATCATAGTCAATACCATGTTCTTGAGCATATCCATTCTCCACCAACCTTGCCTTGTACTTGTTGATTGATCCATCTTGGTTTGTCTTCACTTTGAAGATCCACTTGCATTCCATTGCCTTCTTGTCCTTTGGAAGTTCCACCAATATCCATGTGTTGTTCTTCCTAAGAGCTTGATACTCAAGATCCATTGCTTGGATCCACTCCTCTTTTTGTCTTGCTTCATCTATAGATGTAGGTTCATCAAAAGAGGTTAGGAAAGCATAGTTTGTACCACCAAAAACTTTTCATCATAAGTGGGCCTCAAAGGTTGTTGTCTTTGCCTTGATGTCTTCCTTGGCTTTTGACTTTAGGAAGGCTCTTCAACCTTTTAGAATGCACCTAAAAGTTTTGAAAAACTTGACACTCGGCCTCCTACCAAATAAGATCTCAAAAGGGATTTTTCCATCCAATATCATACTCAGCCATCTAATGCATAGAAAATTAGCACATAACAAAGCTTGATGCCAAATTTTTTTAGGAAGGATTGCACCTAATCTCATGGTTTTGGTTCCTTCACATAAGGTTCTATTCTTCCTCTCAGCCACTCCATTCTGTTGCGGTGCCCTTGGGCTTGTGTACTCCCTCTTGATCCCATTTGCATTACAAAATGCTTTGAACTTGGTAGAAATGTACTCACCACCATTTTCATTCCTCAAGCACTTTGTAGAAAATTGTACATCCCTTGCCATCTTGAACTTGACAAAGACATCAAACACCTCATCTTTGCTCTTTAGTAGATAAACCCAACAAAATCTACTAAAATCATCAATAAAAGTCACATACATCTTAGCATGTCCATTGCTAATTGTAGTAACACCATGAATATCCGAATGCGCAAGTTGACAAGGTTTACTGTGAAAGATTCAACTACTTTCATCACATTTTGCAATATTTTCATATTTGGCATATTGAGTCCAAAACTTGTTTTAGACTTAGAGGTTGACTTTTCAAAGTTCATTTGTCTAAATTTCATTTGAATAAACACTTTTTGAAAGTGTGGGAAAGATAGAATGCGAGTTTGAGTAGATTCAATTTGAATAAGTTGGGTACATTGAATCTAGACCCAAATTTGTAGGGTTAGTATTTTGGTGGGAAAGCCAGGTGGACAAATAGGGTCTGGACCTGCTATAAAAGGATGTAACTCATGGAGAGAGTGATCTTCTCTCTTCTCTATTTCATTTCATGCTTATACATGGTTCTCTTGGGTTCTACTATCCATTGGTGGACTATCTTGGTGTTATCTTTGAATTCTATGTGTAGAATGATCTATATTTACTATTTTCGGTTTCACACATGTGAAATATAGTAGCTTGCTGGTTTTGTATGGACAGCAACAGTACATAATCATTTCATTCAAGTTTGATCAAGTTCTATTGGTGTTTGCATCTCAAATTGTGTGTAGATGCTGATTTTTCTACATTGGTGAGATTGGTAGTGTATTTCTCTTTCTAACCAAAGATCATTAAGTAGATTGGATCTTAAAGATCTGAAATCTTTCACATGGTATAAGAGCTTGTGTTTCAGGTTATGAAGGAGGAAATCAGATCTATCAATGATTTGGTGAAGATATCAAGTCTAGAGCATGCTAGAGATGATTCTACACCAAAATCGGATATTTTACTTTTGTAGATTGGATCTTTAGTAGATCAAAACACTAAATAGGTCAATATACTTATTCAATTTTAATTTTTGATTTCACATACTATATTTGGCCGATTTTTGGATCATTGGTTCAGCCTAAGTGGTGGCTTATAGATTGCATATCAAATTTTCAGCATTTGCATGTAGATTTGGAATAGTCAATTTTTTGTGATTTTGTCAAAACCCTAATTTTGATTGGATCTCTAGATAGTGAGATTTCTGAACTCTATTTGAGTGTGTTTCAATCTTAGGAAGTGGCAAAAGTCATTAGATTGAGGATAGATCATAGGTTGATCAAGATTCCATGATTCTATGTGTTGATTTGCTTGGATAAGTGCTAGAAGAGAGTTTGTGAGATAGTTTCAAATCTTGGTGATTTCTTTTGAAAGCATTTGTTGTTGTTCAAAGGAGTGCTTTGTGCATTGAAGCAGGTTGAAAGAGAAGATCAGGTCATTGCTACATGGCAACCTCAATTGGAGTCATGTTGGAAGCCAATGATAGGCTTACCTCAAGTAACTAATCATTGTGGAAAGTGAGGATGGAGTCACTTTTTGAGATGAATGATGTTTTGGATATTGTTGTAGGCTTGGGGGAGAGACCAGCAACACAACAAGATCAATTGAGGTATGACAAGAGGGCCAAGAAGGCTCTACACATGATAAAGATGAAATGTTACCAATGAACTTCTCAAGGAAGTTGGTAAGTGCACATCATCTTTGGAAGCTTGGAATTTATTGAAGAAGCTTTATGAATCCAAGTCTACTTATAGAGTGTTGACTCTAAGAAGGCAAATCTTTTCTTGTTTGCAAAAGAATGAAGAAAGTCCAAGTACTTTTGTTTTGAGAATGAAAGCATTGAATGACGAGTTAGCTTGCATAGATGAAAGCATTAAGGAAGGAGAGCTTATTCAAGTGATTCTTAATGGCTTGTTGGATGCTCATGCTAACATTTTTTAAAGTATTGCTATTCAAAAGGCTTTGCCAAGTTTGATGGATCTTCAAGAGATCTTGATCAATGAGGAATATAGGCTTCAAGCAAGAGCAAGAGGTGGATTTACATCGGACACTTCAAGAGGATGCTATGTTCACAAAGGGAAAATTCAAGGGCAAAACCAAAAGCAAGTGGTCTAAAGGGCAAGATCAAATGGATGCTTCTTCAAGTGACAAAAAGAAGGATAGATCAAAGCTCAAGTGTTTCTATTGTGGCATCAAAGGACACTTTGCAAGTGAGTGCTACAAGAAGAAGAGAGATCAAGGAGACAAGCAAGGTAATCTTACTCTTGATGAGAATGGTTTGGATGTTCAAGATACAAATGATGATGCTTTTGTGATGTCTTCATGTATGCTTGCTAATGATGGAGATCTAGATCCTTGGTGGATTGATAGTGGAGCAAGTTCACACATGACCTTTCACAAAGAGTACTTCACTTCTTTGTTGGCATATGGAGATGACAAGAGGGTGATCTACATGGCCAATGATGGTGAGTGTGCAATCAAAGGGATTGGCACAATTCATATTTCTCTCTCTACAAATAGGAATGTTCATTTGAAGGATGTCTTGTTTATTTCATCTATTACCAAGAATTTGCTTAGTGTGAGTCAAATGCTAAGTAAGGGCCTCAAGGTAGAGTCTGATGGAGATGCTTGTTTGATCAAAAAGAAGGATGTCTTGATTGGAAAAGGTAAAAAGCAAGGAAAGTTGTTCAAACTTGATGCTTGTGTTATTGCTAACCAAGTTGGATGTGTTGCAAGGGAGCAAATTTCTATCCAAGAGGTTTGGCAGAAAAGGATGGGACACCTCAACTTCAAGTCATTGGAGGTAATGGCAAGGAAGAACGTTGTGATTGATCTTCCAAGTTCCTTAAGTAATGACAAACATGTTTGTGAGTCTTGTGCTTTGTCTAAGTCACATATAGACTACCTTATACTAGATCTATTTCTAGATCTACAAAGCCTTTTCAACTTGTACATTCGGATATTCATGGATTTACTACAGTTAGCAATAGTGGAGCTAAGATGTATGTAACATTCATTGATGATTTTAGGAGACTTTTTTGGATCTATCTACTAAAGAGAAAGGATGAAGTGTATGATGTCTTTGTCAAGTTCAAGAATGCAAGGGAGAACGAGTATACAACATCAAGGACCCCACAACAAAATGGAGTGGCTAAAAGGAAGAATAGGACTTTATGTGAAAGTGCTAAAGCTATGAGGTTAAGTGCTAATCTTGACAAACCATTTTGGGATCAAGCTTTGTTGTGTGCCAATTTCTTGTGCAATAGGTGGCCAAGTGCTATTTTGGATAGAAGGACACCTTTTGAGATGCTATTCAAGAGGAGGTCGAGTGTCAACTTTCTAAGAACCTTTGGATGCACATGCTATGTCAACATTACTCTTGAAGATCTATACTTAGGATGGAGATCATTCTAAAGTTGGATCAAAGTTCTATTGTCAAAACTATGCCAAAACTAGTTAAAGAGGGAATGTGAGAGATTTCAACTAGTTTAATCTAGTTTAGTCACATTTTGGTAAATTGTCAATAAGAGGCCAAAACTCATTTTAGACTTAGAGATAAACTTTTTGAAGTTATATTAGTTTAAAATAAATTCAATAAACACTTTTGGAAAGTGTGGGAAAGTTGGTAGTCGAGTTTGAGAGAGATTCAAATTTGAACTTTGGGTACATTGAATCTAGACCCAAAAATAGTAGGGTTTACATTTTGGAGAGAAAGCCAAGTGGCCAAATAGGGTTTGGAAACTCTATAAAAGGATGTAACTCATGGAGAAACATATATTCTCTCTTCTATCTCTCATTTCATCATTATACATGGTTCTCTTTGGGTTCTCCTACTCATTGGTGCACTATCTTGGTGTTATCTTGCAATCTTGTGTGTAGAATGATCATTTATTGCTATTTTCGGTTCCACACGTGTGAAATACAGTAGGGTACTGTAATTGTACGGACAACAAACATATTTTATGTTTTGGTTCATGTTTGATCAATATCTCTTGGATTTTGCATCTCCTTTTTATGTAGATGTTGATTTTTCTACATTGGCGGGATTGTTGGTTTGCTCCTTATTGTAACCAAAGCTTTGGGACATGGATTGGATCTTGAATGATCTGAAATCCTTCACATGTTTCAGGTTATGAAAGGATCAACCATCTTTAGCAAGGATTTGGAGGAGTTACCAATGCTAGAGCATGCTAGATTGATCTCTACTCAAAAATCAGCATTTTTGCATGTGTAGAATTGATCTTTTGTAGGTCAAAACTCAATATAGGGTTATATACTTGATAAATTCCGATTTCACACTTTTTTTACTGGAATTAGATGATTTTTGGTGCATTAGGAAGGTCTCATTGGAGTCTACAAGAAGATATACCAAGTTTCTAGAAATTGCATGTAGAATTTGAGATATTCAATTTTTTGTTATTTTGTCAAAACCCTAATTTTGATTGGATCTCTAGTTTGTGAGGTTACTGAACTTAATTTGAGTGTATTTCAATCTTAGGAAGTGGCAAGAATCATTAGATTGAGGATAGATCATAGGTTGATCAAGATTTCACTATCTATGTGTTGATTTTCTAGTTAGAAGTGCTAGAAGAGATTTGAGAGGTTCCATATCTTTGTGATATCTTCTTGAGTTCATTTGTTGACATTCAAGAGAGTGCTTTGTGCATTGGAACAGGTTGAAAGAAGAAGATCAGGTCACTTCAACATGGCTACAAGTGGTGGATTTATGTTGGAGAGCAATGATAGGCTTACCTCAATCAACTATTCTACTTGGAAGGTGAGGATGGAGTCCTTATTGGAGATGAATGAGTTGATGGAGATTGTTGTAGGTTTGGAGGAGAGACCAGCAACTCAACAAGATCAAGTGAGGTATGACAAGGGAGCAAAGAAAGCTCTACACATGATTAAGATGAATGTTACCAATGAACTTCTCAAGGAAGTTGGTAAGTGCACATCATCTTTGGAGGCTTGGGAAGCTTTGAAGAAGCTTTATGAATCCAAGTATACATCAAGAGTGCTTACTCTTAGGAGGCAAATCTTTCAAAGTTTTCAAAAGAAGGAAGAGAGTACTCATGCTTTTGTTTTGAGGGTTAAAGCACTCAATGATGAGTTAGCATGTATTGATGAAAGCATTAAGGAGGTAGAGCTTGTTCAAGTTATACTTAATGGCTTGTTGGATGATCATGCTAATCTTGTTCAAAGTTTTGCTATTCAAAAGACTTTGCCAAGTATTGTGGATTTGATAGAGATCTTGGTGAATGAGGAGTATAGGCTTCAATCAAGAGGAGGTGGATCTACATCAACATCTCATTATGAAGAGGATGCCATGTTCATCAAAGGCAAGTTCAAGGGCAAAGGCAAAGGCAAGTGGTCTAAAGGGCAAGATCAAGGTGAGACTTCTTCTTTTGGCAAAAAAAAAGATAAGTCTAAGTTGAAATGCTTTTATTGTGAAATCAAAGGGCATTTTGCAAATGAATATTTGAAGAAGCAAAGAGATGAAGGTAGCAAGCAAATCAACTTTATTACTAATGATGAGGATCTAGGTGGTGGTGATTCTTTTTTTATGTGTTCTTCAAGTCCAATATCAAGTGAAGGTGACAAAGATTCATGGTGGATTGATAGTGGAGCTAGCTCACACATGACTAGTCACAAAGAGTTCTTTACTTCTTTGGTCACTTATGATGGAGCCAAGAAAGCAATTCACATGGCCAATGGTGGTGAGTGTGTGATTGAAGGTATTGGTTCAATTCCTATTTGTCTCTCTACTAATAGGAAAGCAAGACTTGATGGTGTTCTTTACATTCCTTCACTTTCAAAGAATTTGCTAAGTGTTGGTCAAATGATAAAGAAAGGATACATGGTAAAGTTCGGTGGTGATGCTTGTTTCATTACAAAGGAAGAAATCTTGGTTGCTAGGGGCAATAGACAAGGTAGACTTTTCAAGCTTGATGCATTTGTTATGGCTAACAAAAAGGATGGAATTGAAAAGGAGATTGGTCTCAACTTTCCAAAGTTATCTTTTATCATCAATAAGATTGGTGGATCTTATGCAAAGTCTAACAAGCTTCCTTATGCTAGATCTAGGTCAAGATCTAATATGCTTCTTAGAGATGTTCATATTTGTGCTAACTTGGCTAGTCTTGAGGATAATGATGGTGTTTCAATGGTTCTTCATGGCAAGTGCAAGCATGAAAAAGGTAAGGAAAGAGCTAACTTCATCAATGGAGGTGAAGGTTCTTCCTTGGAAAAGATTGTTGTTAATGATTTCTTTGATCATATGGAAAAGGATGTTGCTAGGTGCATGCATGAAGGAGGTGGTTCTTCTACATTCTTTTGTTATGATTCCAAGAAAGTCATTTTTCCAGCAAGTGGAGTCACATGTCTTCATAAAGAGAGTAGATCAAATGGTTCTATCAAGAGACTTAGTGAGGGAGATAGTCACAAGTCAAGAAGAAGAGAAGTATGTGAAGAGTTCAAAGTAGGATGTACTTTGAATGATGTCATTGTGAATGATAGTGAGGAAGAATCATTATCATATGATTCATTACCTAAAACATTGAATAGAAGTTCTTGTTTGAAGAAAGAGAGTACTTCAATAATCCTTATGTTGAAGGTACTAATCATTTTTTTCATGGCTTCTAATGTCTTTGAGGTTTCTACTTCTTATGATGCAATCATTAAGAGGGAGTCTTATGAAGGAAAGAGCAATGGAAGATTAGTTCTTGGGAGATCCAAGGCATGGATCTCACATCTCTTCATCAACTCAAAGGATTCTATGGTTGTGAATTGATCACTCATGATCGAGATGGCAAAAGGTTGGTTGGAGAAGACTACATGGAACAAATCGAGAGGCAATTTCTTCAAGACAAGGGAGATCTCATTGGAGAGCTTATTGAGGTTTGTTATGGACTCAAGAGGGCTGTATTTCTTAGGTTTGATACTCATCTTCGCCTACTCTACTTCATGTTGGATGGAAAGTTTGGAATCTATCTTTTGATTTATGATGGTGACATTGGTGACATTGTTTTCACTAACCTTTGTGGAAATTCGAGATCAAGCATTGATGAGATCTTGTTGGATATACATCATATGTTTGAGAGGGAGTATTTTCAGAGGTTCAAGTCTAAAGATATTCATATCTTTGATATCTCTGATGATCAAGAGAAAGGTAAGCAAGTGGAAGCGACTCACTTTGCTTTACTAACATGTTTTGGAGAATTTTCTTGTGTAGATGATTCTATGCAAGTGGATATTGGTTCTCATGGTTTTCATACTAGAAAAGAAAGTAACGGATCTAGAAAACAAAGTTTGTTCAATGACTTTGATGGTCAAGAGGAAGATCAAGAGGTTGGTCTCAAAGGGCTTCAACCACACAAAAGGAAAGGTGGCAATTTGGAGCTAGTCAAGAGCATCAAAGGAAGGTTATTTGGCAAAGATGTTATGGATCTGTTTTTGCAGCTTATTGAAGACTCAAGTAAGGTCAAAGGAGCAGCAAGGAAGTGTTGTTCAGGTTTACTTTACTTGTTCTATCTCATGTTTGAGCTATTTCATGTGGATGTGTGCAAATTGTCAAGACATGGACAAACTAGCTACATTGTCTTGCAATATCTTATTGTTGGAGTTGTACTAACATTCTTGGCTGGTTTTGCTGATGGAAATAAAGCTATTAGAGGTTCATTATGTCACTCATTCATGGCCAAGTCATCAAGTGTTGATGATATCTTGTGGCAAGATGGAGATTGAGGCTCATTCATGGAGTTTTATGGTGGAGACATCAAGAAAGGACAAAGTTGGAAGAGACAAGCAAGCAAATGGTCATCACTCACATTTATTGTTTGGTTGTTGTAATTTTCCAGAGAGTTCAAAGTTTGAAACATGGAGGAATCATTTCATTCACATTCTATTTGGTTCTTCATGTTCTAGTTATATCTTGATGTGTAAAATTGATGTAAGAAATAGTGAAGCATCCAATTTGGACACTATTCTCTATATCAATTATGAAAGATACTTTAGAACCTTAGAAAGAAGATCTATACTTAGGATGGATATCATTCTAAAGTTGGATCAAAGTTCTATTGTCAAAACTATGCCAAAACTAGTTGAAGAGGGAGTGTGAGAGATTTTAACTAGTTTAGTCACATTTTGGTAAATTGTCAATAAGAGGCCAAAACTCATTTTAGACTTAGAGATAAAATTTTTGAAGTTATATTAGTTTAAAATACATTCAATAAACACTTTTGGAAAGTGTGGGAAAGTTGGTAGTCGAGTTTGAGAGAGATTCAAATTTGAACTTTGGGTACATTGAATCTAGACTCAAAAATAGTAGGGTTTACATTTTGGAGAGAAAGCCAAGTGGCCAAATAGGGTTTGGAAACTCTATAAAAGGATGTAACTCGTGGAGAGACATATATTCTCTCTTCTATCTCTCATTTCATCATTATACATGGTCCTCTTTGGGTTCTCCTACTCATTGGTGCACTATCTTGGTGTTATCTTGCAATCTTGTGTATAGAATGATCATTTATTGCTATTTTCGGTTCCACACGTGTGAAATACAGTAGGGTACTGTAATTGTACAGACAGCAAACATATTTTATGTTTTGGTTCATGTTTGATCAATATCTCTTAGAGTTTGCATCTCATTTTGTATGTAGATGTTGATTTTTCTACATTGGCAGGATTGTTGGTTTGCTCCTTATTGTAACCAAAGATTTGGGACATGGATTGGATCTTGAATGATCTGAAATCCTTCACAGGAGGATCCATCTTCAAGAAGAGGTATTTTTGTTGGATATAGTGAGGTGAGTAAAGCCTACAAGGTTTACATTCCTTCTACTAACAAAGTGATTGTTGGTAGAGATGTCATTTTTTATGAGGGGAACATTCCAAAGGTGTCTTCAAGCATGATTGATGGTAGAGTGGATGGATCTAACATTCTTGATGTTGATGAGAAGGATCCTACTTTGGATGGTGGTGATGATGGACCTTCATCAAGTCAAAATCCAAGGCGAACATCAAAAGAAAGACAAGTACCTCCAAGGCTCACATATGACCAAAAGGGTAAGCAAGTAGTTTCTGAAAATTATGTTGCTTTTCTAACCTCTTTGGATGAGCCTACAATTAGAACTAAAGTTAGAATCACTGTGTTACTGTACTGTGGGTCCTATTAGTGGATAAAAATCAATTGGCCTCGCCACGAGGCAAGTCGACGGGACACGCGTCCCGCCAACGGCAACTTGGGTCATGCATGGGTTGCCTGAGTGAACAACTATATGTACAGTGTAATTTCATTTTGAGAAATACAGTTGCTATGTGAGCTTGCTAAGGAGGGTGTTTTCAGTCTGTGTTACTGTGTAGCATGATTTGTGTTCCTGTGCAAAGCAAATTCTGAGTTGGTATCAGAATCGTACAGGGAGTGTACACAGTACAATGTCGCCATTGAAGAGAGCTTCGGGAGAACTGTCTTCTGAGAGTTCGGGGTTCTACGGCGGGTTGAAGACGGAAAGAGAAGCACTGGTGCACGGTTTCTGATTTATAGAGGCTTGGACACTCTTCTAATGCCATTAGTTTGACAAAAGTCTTTCATACTATTGAAGATGTACTCCCCTCCATTATCACATCTTAATACTTTCAAGCTAGCATTAAGTTGCTTTTATACAAGAGTTTTGAACTTCACAAAGATTTCAAACACCTCACTTTTCTTAGAAAAAAGGTAAATCCAAGAATATCTTGATTTATCATCAATAAAAGTGACATACATAAGAGCTCCACCATTAGATTCATGTGAAAGAGAGTGAACATCCGAGGGAATAAGATCAAGAGAAGAGTTAGATCTTGTTAAAGATCTCTTGAAAGGTTGCTTATGAGACTTGGAGAGTCCACAAGCTTCACAAATCTTGCCACACTTGGTTATGGCGTTGGGAAGTCCAATTGCTAGCTCTTTGTTCACCTTGGCATGGAAGGAAATGCAAGTAGTAGAATCTTCAATTAACAAAGCAACAACACTTCAGTACATTACACATGCTATGGAACTCGTGGAGGAGGCCTCTATCTATACCCACGAGCTGGTGAACCCAATTCTATCATAATTTGGATTCCACCTCTTACAATTGAGTGAACCCCAATCTATAAAAATTTGAGTTTCACCTCTTACTAGATAATAAGAGGCCTCTTTATTAAAAACATAACTCAAGTTGAGATAGTCTAAATTGCTAGCTCCCACATGGCTATCCATCTTTCGAGAATTACCATGGGGCTCACAACTGTAAATTTTAGCCTAGCACTAATAATTCTCGTGCTCTCAGACTCGGCTCTCAACTTCATCTCTGTTGGAAACCCTTTGGCATCAGCTAACAGATTGTTGAGTCAGATTTGGTGTCATTTGCTTTTGCAGTCTCTGATCTTGTGGTTGCAGATTGTGGAATTGTGAAAAGCTTTGCCACCTTACTTAGAAAGATCTGAGGCTTGGAAGATTGTTGTCTTCCTACTGTCTTACAATTGTTTGAATCACTTTCTTGTGATTCTATTTGTGATCAATTGTGTTTGTAAGTCTGAGAAGTCTGTGAATCACTTATGACTGTTCCCTATACTCAAGGATTGTTGCCTTGAGAGTGTCATGTTTCATGTCAGAATGGTGTTTTTATACTTCTTGAAGGTCATTGATCTATGAGACAAATTAATGAACTACAAATCATTGCTTTAAGCCCATATGAAAGCTTTTCCATTGTTGGTCACCCAGAGATCATAAGCCTATTCCATTGCAAAGTGTCCTGTTCATTCCAGAGATCATAAGCCTATTCCATTATTGCAAAGTGTCTTGTTCATTCTTGATCTTCTTGAGAAAGAGTAGCTCTTGATCAGAGGTTGCAAAGAAGGGTGATTAGAGAGCATTCAGTCTTAGGATTTTCATTGTAAATGCAATTAAATGTGTCTATTAATGAATCTTATTGAAATGAATACACAATGAATCTCTACAAGATGTTGAATGGATCCCTTGTTGAACCATTGTGATGAGAAGAGATGAAAGAAGTGCATCTCTTGTTGATCTGTTGTAGCGTTCCATTTGTTTGAGGCCAACCACCTGATTTGCACCCTACCTCTGCTATCTGTTGTTTGCGGGCTTGCCACAGTACCTTGCCTATCCACTCTCCTGCTACCAACGACCCTATCTGCTCTCTGACCCTGCCTGCGGCCTATTGAGGAACGTTCCATCATTCCAAACACTACCCATTTTCTGCCTGCACATGCTGTCCATTGTATTTTCTGGTCAGCGGCCACTTCATTTCTGCGCATCTGCACTGGTAACGTGCCTATTTCTGCCCCTGACTGTCTCCGGGTTGCTCGTTGACTAGCCCATTCCCTTGCCATTACCTACCTGTGGCCGTCTTTAGATTGTTTATTTTAAGTGTATGCGGATTTGCCTACTTACTAGATTTATGGCAAAACCCTAATTGTGCCCATTGTTGTCGATGTTCCATCATTTACACCCAACGGGGTTGGCTCAACTGGTTAGCTTGGCATCCAAAGTTTCTTTGGTCCCAAGTTCGAACCTCCCCTTGGAAACCAAGAAGCATTTACTTGCAACCCTTTCTTGGTTGTTCACCATCGCTGCCCGGATTGTGGCTTATCGAAGTCTGGCCCTACGATGCTTGATAGAGGGTGCAACTCTTAGCTTTGGGGATTTCTATGATTCCGAACTTGTGAAGTTTTATACTATCTTCATGGAGCCTTTTGAAAGTTCCATGAGTGTTTCTTTTTACCAAACAACGCCAACACAATTATTCAAGACTTGGGAGCTAACCGTTTGCTGCAAGTTTAGTATTTGTTTGACGAGTTAAACGCTTGGCATTTGCAAGGCCAATCTTGCCACATATAGGAAAGTCACTAAACCTGTATTTTTCCTTGAAATACTCTAGTAACTACAACCGTCGAATTGCTAAGCAAAAACTGGATTTGTGATTGGTTGTCTTTGTTATTGTGAATTTATAATAAACGAGGTAAAAGCCTATTGATTGAGGGAAATCCTAATAGCCATTTTATAGCCCATTCAGCTCTCTGACAGTCAGGGCTTTCTATAGTGGAATGGTTCTTGTCCATTTCAAAGTTCCGTAGACTATTTGAAAATTCTTTGTTGACCGTTTGAAACTTGCCTTACTGATTGCCATTGAAAGTGCATGTGGTCATGAACGCCTTATTTTTGACTCCATACCCAATGGAGCTTGAGTAATTGTGGTATAGACCGACTTCCATAAGAATTTCTGTAGATTGGTAGCTTATTTGGGGGTCGTTTTATAATCCTTCACTAATGCATTTATCTAACTCATGTTTCACTAATAACGCGAAATCTTTTGGAAACAGGAATTGGCAAAAGACCCGTTTTTAAAGAAGCCCTTACAATTTTTTGTTAATTCACCTAAATTTCGAATTTTAAATTTTAATAATTAGCTCCTTTTTTTTGCGTGTTTCATTTTTCAAATATTATAAATTTATGTGTGTGATGAGAAATACTAAAAAAATAATGCATTCAAATCATTGGAAATTACAAAAATTAAATTTATGCAATTTGTTATTGCTAAAAATTATTGTCTAAATAAGTAAATTTAAGATTTTGCAAAATATTTATTTAAGATTTTGACAAAAATATGGGATTTTAAGAGCTCAACATTTTTTTGGATAAATTGTTTCAAATTAATCTCACCACTTAGCATTGGAAAATTTGTTACAAGACACAAATTTTTAATGGAACTTAAATACTTAAGTAATATACCACACTAATCATGTTTGGTTCATTGTGCAAAGTAGTATTCAGACTTTTGCATTTAAATGTTTTCTACATACAACAATAGTGTACAATCGAAATGCAATAGTACTACATCAGAAGAATGTCTGATACTAAAAACTATGCATAGCAGGACCAAGATTGTGCACAATAGGAACAAGCAGAGCTACTGTCATGGGTTGATATCCCAAAGTAAGAACCTCGTTGTTAACAAGAATGATTATGATCCAAATTTCGGAAAAAACAACAATATATGATTTTTTATCCAATAATAAGCAATAGGTTGAAAGGAGAAAGCAGTTTGTTTTTTTTAATGGAGCTGATAACCACATGTTCCACAGAAATTCATTGTCAGGATCTAAAATGAATGCAGAGCTATGAAAAACCCTTGTAATACCCCTTGTCATGATCTAGCTGCAGGTAAACGGACAGGGTGTCTGCAAGTATGGAGAGCGAAGGGCTGATTATAAAATTTTAATGGAACTTAAATACTTAAGTAATATACCATACTAATCATGTTTGGTTCATTGTGCAAAGTAGTATTCGGACTTTTGCATTTAAATGTTTTCTATATGCAACAATTATGTACAATCAAAACGCAATAATACTTCATCAGAAGAATGTCTGATACTAAAAACTGTGCATATCAGGACCAAGATTGTGCACAATAGAAACAAGCAGAGCTACTATCATGGGCTAATATCCCAAAGTAAGAACCTCATTGTTAACAAGATTGACTATGATCCAAGTTTTGGAAAGAAACAGCATTATATATGATGTTTTATCCAATAATAAGCAATAGGTTGAAAGAAGAAAACAATTTCTTTTTTTAATGGAGTTGATAACCACATGTTCCACACAAATTCATTGTCAGGATCTAAAATGAATGCAAAGCTATGAAAAACCCTTGTAATACCCCTTGTCATGATCTAGCTGCTGGTAAACGGGCAGGGTGTCTGCAGGTATGGAGAGCGAAGGGCTGATTCTGGTAGTCAGGCCACTTGGGCAGACCTGAGAGAAAATGAGAAACTTGAAGCGATCTATGGTAGCATGATCTGTGAGATCAGATCGGCAACCTTCTTCAAGCCTGTTACCAAGGAAAAAAAGAGTAGAGAAAGTGAGGAGGTTTCTAATGGCAGTACTTTGAGGGCATGCCAAGGCCAGCTCAAGGCCTAAACTTGCTGAAAATGGTGAAGCTGCAGAGATCAGACAGAATCGTTTGTAGTGCTATCACCACTACCCTAGATCTACAAAAAATTCTTTCCAACGTTGCCCACATGCCCTACACCAAAATACTCTTGATGATAGGACAAGGAAAAGTATTTTTGTTGGATATAGTGAGGTGAGTAGAGCCTACAAGGTTTACATTCCTTCTACTAACAGAGTCATTGTTGGTAGAGATGTCATTTTTGATGAGGGGAACATTGCAAAAGTCTCTTCAAGCATTATTGATGGTAATGTAGATGGATCTAACATTCTTGATGTTGATGTAAATGATCCTACGAAAATTGTCATTTTCTTGTGTCAAGTAGATCTTGAAGATGGACTAGTGAAGCTTACTTGGTTTATAAAGTCATGTGGTACTGAATTAGTATCATTGATGTACTCACTTACTCATGGATTTCCAAGGTTTGATGGTTTCTTGTGGCAAGATGGAGATGGAGGCAACAAAGGACAAACAAGGAAGAGATAAGCAAGCAAATGTTGATCACTCACATTTATTGTTTGTTTGCTGTATTTCTCCAGAGAGTTCAAAGTTGATAGAATGGAGGAATCATCTCATTTACATTCTATGTGATTCTTCATGCCATATTGAAAAGGTATGTCAACATTTTGTGAGGGAGCAAGTCATTGCAAAGGAGATAGAGCTTCAACATGTGTCTTCAAGGGAATGTGTAGTTGATATCTTCACCAACGCATTGGGAAAGGACTTGTTCATGAAGAATAGTACTTCACTTGGAGTGTTTTCAAAGTCTATGCTAAAACAAGTTGAAGAGGGAGTGTGAAAGATTCGCCTAGTTTAATCATATTTTGTTACATTTCTATATTTGGCAACTTGAGGCCAACTTTACATTGGACTTAGAGTTTGACTTTCAAAGTTAATTAGTCTAAATTTCTTTTGAATAAACACTTTTTAAAGTGTGGGAAATGTAGAAGTCGAGTTTGAGTAGATTCAAATTTGAATGTTGGGTACATTGAATCTAGACCCAAAAATAGTGGGATTTACATTTTGGAGGGAAGGCAAGTGGCCAAATAGGGTTTGGACCTTCTATAAAAGGATGTAACTCATGGAAAAGCATATCTTCTCTCTTCTCTATCTCATTTCGTGCTTATACATGGTTCTCTTGGGTTTTACTATCCATTGGTGCACTATACTTGTGATTGCTTGCAATTCTATGTGTAGAATGATCAGTGTTTGTTATTTTTAGATTCACACGTGTGAAATACATTAGCTTGCTAGTTTTTTATGGATAGCAACTTCTTTTTATGTTATGATTCAGTTTTGATCAAGTTCTATTAGAGTCTGCATCTCATTCATAGAGTAGATGCTGATTTTTCTACATTGGCAAGATTGTTGATTTGTTCTCCTTCTAACCCAAGATCAGTTTATGGATTTGGATCATCAATGATCTGAATTCTTTCACATCTTCTACAACAATTTCCATCATGCATCTATTGGAGTCAACACAGTCCACAATGGCTAGTGCTTGGCCCCAATTGATACTATCAGTTGATCGCGGATAGTGTCCTTTCGTCATGATTGGAACACTATCAAAAGCATCGTATGTGGTGGATGACCAATCATCATAAACATTGGCTGGCTTAACGTGGCCTGTAGAGTCAACAATGACTCCTTTTTCATTGTTGTCGAAGGTTATTTTATTGCGCTTCCAATCTTGGATGACACCTGCCATTTGTAGCCAGGGTATGCCAAGAAGGAGTTTATATGTTTGTGCATCGTCGGATAGATCTAGGATGACACAATCGATGGTAAACTTGACTCCTATAATACGGACTGGTATATTCGATAAGTGACCTACAGGGTCAGTGACTCATTGATCTGCCATGCATAGTTTGTATTGTGATAGATCTAACCGGTTGAAACCCCATGAATTTGCTAGTGAAAAAAGCCATTATATTTATGTCTGATCCACTATTGAGGATAGCGGATACTGCTGGATAATCTCTATAATGCATAGGTCAGGTGATGCTAGTCCCCTTAGCAACACTGATATTCATCAAATTTATATGAATATGAGGAATTTATGTAATCTCTTCTAGTTTTTACTGTTCATCTTGGACATTGGACAACTGAAAACGTCTATGGATATAGCTTTGAAGGTCGATGAATGATTTCATAGCACTATGGAACGGCATGGTGATATGAGCTTGTAGAAGTTCAGAGAAAACTTCAAGCCCCTATAGGGGTTGCTCTTTTGTGAGGATCAAAGCATATAATGGACGTTCCATTTGCTATTCCTCCTACAATAGCTCATCTCAGATTTCGTTGTATCATTGTTGTTTCACTCATGGGTCCAACACTCCACAAAACTGAAAATTTTCCAAATTTCCTCCGTTTTCAACCAAATCTGACCCTGTAAATTGCTATGGCTCTCTTTCACTGCTCTTCGCAAACCCATGCAAGCCCCGTTGTGCCAAATAGTTGTCCATACAGTTATTTTGAGGCCACCATCGTTGATTTTTCCGAAACCACCAAAACTGCAAGTTTTTTTGTGAATTCTCCCCGGAATCCACCTACGACGATCGTTTTGATCTTCCCTAAAGCTCCGATCGAAGGAACTTTGTTGTCTCCAGCCATTCGGATTGCCGATACCCTGTATGGAGTCCTATCTCCTGAGACGTTCTGAGTGCTATTTCTCCTGGTGAAAGATGCTATCCCATAACTTCACCAGATTGTGCATACTTGCAACACCCTGCCGCTCTGATACCAAGTTGAAATTCTGTTAGGATCTAGTGTAGTATGCAAATCACATCACACAATCACCATAGCCACTCCTCACAAGCTCTCAAAGATGGCACAACAAAAGTTCAGTCTATTATGAAGAAACACTGTACATATAACAAAGCTCCAAACTGCATGGGCTCAACAGGTGTCACTAAACTGGCCTACCACCTACCAAACTAGAGTTAGGCCCAATATGGCCACATATACTGACAAACCCAGGACATGCCCCTGAGTATAGCATAATGAACTCAAAAACACTGTACAGGCTAATTCCTTTCTACATGTGGCTACCCGGCTAACCCAAGTAGCCATCTACGAGATCAGTGCCCGATCAATATATCCTAATGGGTCACATCCCAAACACAACTGAATACAACAAATCTAATTAACTGTACACTAATTATAATATCACATTTAGAGCTTACATAAAATGTATATCAGATTAACTCTGATTTCTAACTCCAACATCATCTTCAACCATAATACCTCGTTTGACATCTTTGAAGCTGTGACATATTCAGCTTCGCATGAGGATTGAGCCACCAAGGTTTGTTTCTTGCATGTCCAGCTGATTGCTGCTCTGCAAACAATCAAACATCCTCCTGTCATGGACTTGTTGTCGTCTTTGCAGCTCACCCAACTTGCATCACTGTAGTGTTGCAGTTCGAATCCTTTGCCTTCATCTGCTTTTTAGATTAATCCCACGTTTTGGGTACCCTTCAGATATTGCAAAATTTGTTTCGCCATTTGCCAATGTGCCATGCCAGGATTCAAAGAGAATTGGCTTAAAGCATAGACAGAGAAGGCCAAATAGGATCTAGTATAGATTGTGAGGTACATCAGACTACCGATCAGGTTTTGGTAGGGTATACCTTCAATTTTCTGTCTCTCCTCATCTATGTTTGGGCAGTCCTACTTCATCAATCTGGCTCCAACTATCATTGGTGTGGCCTTTTCTTTGCAGTCCATCATTCAGTACTGCTTCAACACTTTTCGAACGTACTCTGACTGACTCAGATGCATTTCTCTTTTGATTCAATTTCTTCTGATTTTCAGCCCAAGGCATTTTGTTGCTTCTCCTAGATCTGTGCTTTCATAACTTTCATAAATTTGACTCTTCGTTTCCTTGATTAACATCAAAGAATTTCCTATCATTAGGGAGTTATCTACAAATATAGTCAGAATCACAAAATTTTTTCCTACTTCCTTTATATAGACATTACAGTCTAGTTGTGTAGAGATGTAATCTAGAGACTTCAAAAGACCATCAATTTTCTTATACCAAGATCGTGATGCCTGCTTTAGACCATAAATGCATCATTGCAAGCGACAAACATATTGTCGATTGTTGGGGTCTTCAAATCCTTCATGCTATTTTATGAATATTTCCTCCTCTAGATCTCCATGGAGAAAGGCTGTCTTTACATCAATCTGGTGAATTTCCAGATTGTATTGAGTTGCTATGCAAGGAGCGGTCGAATGCTTGTCATTTTCACCATTGGTGAATACGTATCGAAGTAATCGACGCCATACCTTTGTGGGTAGCCTTTCGCGACAAGCCTTGCTTTGTATTATTCGACAGTGCCATCTGATTTGATTTTTCTTTTGTAGACCCATTTGCAGTCGACGGTCCTTTTATTTTTGGGGAGTGGCTCTAGTGTCCACGCCTCGTTTCTTTCATTGATTCGATTTTCTTTGACATTGCCTGCTTCCAGAATTCACCTTCTGGACTCTGGATGGCTTCTTAATATGTTGCTGACTCTTCAGTGAAGCTGCAATATTTAAACTCTGTTTCTTCATTCCATTGAAGGTTGTTAGTGTATCGATCTGAAGGTCTTCTTTGTCTTGTCGAACTTCTGGTCTTCTTCGTCGGGTTGTTCTTTGGCTTCTTGCTGCTATGGGGTATGGGGCTCAACATTTGATTTGATGTTTGCCCTTGATTTCCCTCTTGAATCGGCAGTAGTGTGAAGATCTCATGTCTCTTTTCTTCCTTTAATCCAAGGAATGTGGACTCATCGAACTTCACATCTCTAGTCAACACAACTTTCTTCGTGGTTGAGTTGTAGAGTCTGTAAACTTGTGATCCGTTCAAGTGTCTGACCATGATTGTCTGTTCTGACTTTTTGTTAGCTTGCTTCTTTGTTCCTTTGGTATGTGCTTGTATGTTGCACATCCGAATACACGCACGTATGACAAATCAGGCTTTCTACCTGTCCACATTTTGTACAATGTTTTGTTTTCCAGGGCTGTTGTTGTTGATCTGTTCTGCAGGTGTACCGTTGTAGCTATTGCCTCAGCCCAAAATTGACTTGGCAATCGAGCCTATGCCATCATGCATCTGGCTCCTTCGACTAGTGTCATTTTTATTTTTTCTGCGTCACCATTATATTCAGGTGTGTACGCAAGAGTGAATTGATGCTCTATTCTTTGTTCTTGACATAATCTTGAAAATTCTATGCTCTTGTACTCACCTCCATTATCAGACTTGATGATCTGAATCTTCTTGAGGTGTGTCTTTTTGCAAATGCCATGAACTTCTTGAACGAGTCAAACACTTTAAATTTCTTCTTCAAGTAATAGATCATTGTCATCCGACTATAGTCATCAATGAATGTCAAAAAATACCTCGATCTGAAAGTAAATCAACTTTCAACGATCCACAAACATCTGAGTGGACGAGCTCAAGAACTTCTTTAGCTTTTCTTCCCTCATGTACGAATGGATTCCGATGTTGTTTCCATTTCTAGTAGGCTTCACAGAACTTAGTATCGGGTCTAGATATTTTCAGACCTGTGACTATGTCCTTCTTGCTCATGTCATAGAGGCTCCTCATGTTGAGATGATACATTCTTCTGTGCCAGAGTTTGATCTTCATTTTCTGATTCATTTAGTATGCTATCAGAATTGTTGATTATCTTGGTTTGGTAGAGATTGCCTTCTCTGCATCCAACTGTCAACAACTTGTTTGTTGTTTTCTCGATCATCCGACATACATTGCCATCGAATACAATTCATATTCCAAGATCTGCCATCTTACAGACTGATAGTAAGTTTTTCCTTAATGAGGGTACGTAGAGTGCTCCTGGCAGCTCTGCTTGTCCCGACAGTGTTCGTAGTTGTAGAGTTCTAACACCCTTGACATCATGTCGGCTCCATCACCTAGAATCACTACTCTAATCACTACTCCATTGTTTTCGAGTTCTCTATAGTCGATCAAGATTCTTTTGTTGCAAGTGATATGTGAGGTTGCTCCTGAATCAATGACTACATTGCAATCTTGTTCAGTGTAGCTTGTTGAGGTTTCATCGAATATCGTGAAGGCCTCATCACTTTTGTCTGTATTTTTCAACGACTTTGCAACATTCATTTTGTTAGCTTTGTTTTTTCTTTTTGGATTGAATATGTAATCGTATGTAGAGTGTCCCTTTTTCTTGTAGTGCATGCAAGGTATTGTCGGGTTAAACCAACATTTGCTGGCTGTGTGTCCCGGCTTGTGACAGTGATCACAGGAGGATGTTTGTTGGTTGTTGTTGCCCCTGATTGATTGTTATTCTCGTCTGGATCGTTGTAGCCATATTGTGTTGTCTTAGAGAATCACTGCTCAGATATCATGTAGCAATAATTTGGGGCTCTGATACCATGTAAAATTTTTTGCTTTGTTTGTGTTTTTCAGATCCTAAGCAAGCAACTACAGATCACAGATCATGATAGAATCAATCGAGAAGAGACGCGAATGATGAGGTGGACAAGAGGGCGACTGTATTTTTTGTTTTACGTTTTCCAATGAGTTGGTCAGTGTCTCGCTCGTTGGTGGCCTGACGCTCACCTCAGTCACTGTGTTCTGCTGGTTGGCAGACTTTCATGCGTAGCTCTACTCTCATTCTTTTTTTTTGTTCTCGCTATCGTCTCTCACTCATCCTATATTATGTGTTAATCAAATATGTGTATTTATCTCCATTGTGTGGAGTTTACAAGATAGTTTATCAAAGAATTACAAGACAACTTAATGCTAATCAACTAGTTAGTTATTCTCTGTTATCGTTGTCTCTTTCAGTTGAGTGTGAAGTACAATACACCATGCTCGTCGAGCTGTCAGTTGGCGGCGCAAATTGTTTTTTTTCATTTCATGTCTTCCTCTAGTGTGTTTCGTCACCTGGTTGTCGGGCCGAATCTCGAATACTTTTTTTCCGATCTTCGGGGTATGTTCGCCCTTCGCTTCGTTTCGTTTCGTCATCTTCATGACAAAATTGCAGGAGTACACAATTTCTGACACAAATAATAGATCTAAATCCATAACTTTCCCAGTTGATCTAGAATTACTCACTATCTTAAGAATCATCATATTTCTATAGAATCTTATATTGACCTTTAAGTATCAATTTATGATCCATTAACCATAAACATTTAGAATCTTATGATTCATCAATCATAATTTACAGGATTCCAAAACCATACTTAATCATTGAGAGATATTGGAGTATATGCACAACATACCACTTAGGAAATATAAGAATCATTCTAAAATCTTTTACACAAGAAAAATTCAGTAGATTTCAAGAATATTCTTCCAACTCGATTCTTAACCAGATTATGAGTTCCAATTCTACAATCAACCAAATAATTAAAGACCATTATTATATCCATTTTTAACAATATAAATTCTATACAATCACCTAGAACAACATTTAGAGATTACAAAGTTCTGCTGAATTCCAACTGAACTCAGTTATCCTTGATATTAGTTGGACTATGTCATCTAATATGAGCTCATTGGGGTGACAGTCAATAACTTAGAATATTTCTACTTCAAAAAATATTCTATATCAAGAATCTTCTATATTCTATGCACACAACTCTCACGAATGAATCCAGATGACTCACTAATCATGTGTCTTATAAGCAATATTGATCAAAATAAACAGTTCCTGGTGAATTTTCTTCACACTACTTATTCAACCATTTAACTTTTAAACATGAGTTATCCAATTACTCAAGTCGATTGTAAATGATTTGTAAATCTTAAATGTCTAAGTACAGACTAGTTGGTCAAAATCTCCTCATAAATTTAGGTGTAGGTCACTACCAAATTGTCATGACCAACCTATTAGACTCAACCTAACCTACATTAGGAGTGGTTTCCCACATGTCATCTTGGCCTCACACATGTGGGATCCACTTATGCACATAATTTACATTGTACTACATGGCTAGATTTGCCAATATGTGCAATTTTTCACACTCCTCCTCAAATCTAGCCATGAAAATTATATGACTCTTATCAATTACTCCAATTGAAGATCTTAGCTTAACAAATGAATCCTTAGGTAAGGATTTAGTGAATAGATCAGGTAAGTAATTCGATGAAGACACATGTTGGAGCTTGATCTCTTTGGCTTGCACTTTCTCCCTCACAAAATGATGAGCATCTCGATGTGCTTGCTCCTTGCATGGAATGTAGGATTAGTAGAAAGTGATTGGGCTGATTGGTTGTTACAATAGATGATAGTAATATCCTCCTCAATGACATGAAGCTCCACCAATAGCCTCTTGAGCCATAAGACCTCCTTGCATGTTGATTTCAAGGCCTTATACTAGGATTCTGTGGAAGATAAAGAGATTGTATCTTGCTTTTTTGAAAGCTGTGATACTACTCCATCACATAAGAATGTGGCAAATTCACTTATTGACTTTCGATCCACTTTCTCACCTACAAAATCCGAGTCACTATAGGCTCTTAAACCAAAATTAGTCCCTCTATACAATATGTCAAAATTCTTAGTTAATGAAATATATCTAAGAACTCTTTTGGCCATCTTCCAATGAGATACCAAAGGACTATGCATGAATTGGCTTAACTTTCCAAAACCATAACTAAGATCAGGATGGGGTTATAGTTAAATATATCAAGGAGCCTATTAGCCTTCTATATAAAGTGATGTGCTCAAAGGATGCTTCATTACCATCAATATATGCCTTTACATGTTGCTCCATTGGAGTCTCAATGCCTTTACAATCCTTCATTCCAAATCTATCTAGGATGGATGTAGCATACTTAGATTGACAAATGAAACTAAAATCACATCCTCTTATGACTTCTATTCCTAGAATGAAGCTCAATAGGCTAAGATCTACCATTTTAAACTCTTTAGATAATGCAATTTTTATATCTCTTATTCCATCTAGATCATTACCACTCTAAATAATGTCATCAACATACAATACAAGAATAATGATCTTACCATCATGAAATCTTATCCACATTGATTATACTTCAATCTATACATCCACTTGCAATCAAGTGGTTTCTTCCCTTGAGGAAGATTTACAAGATCCCACGTATGATTCTCCATGAGGGCGTCATATTCCACTTGCATAACATCCATCCAACTCTTTGATTTACAAGCATCTTCATAGCAAGTTGGTTCATCAAGCATTGAAGTAAGAAAAATGCAAGATGTGAAAGATGAAGTGCCTTCCCTTTGATCACCTTTTCCATCATAAGTGAGCCTCAATGGATCGGCCCTTGCTCTTGTGGTTATAGGCTTGGAGTCCTTTGATCTTGAGGTGGATCCTCAAGCTCTTCACCACTTTGAAACTTCTCCTTCATCCAATCACGGTCTTTGGCATCAAGATGATTATTGGCATTGTCATTCATTTCACAAGCATGTCCTTCATAAAAAATAACATCCCTACTCACTTTTTTAGTATGGGATTGAAGACTCTATAACCTTTGCTATTCTCACCATATCTCACAAAGATGTATTTGATGGAGGTTGCATCATCCTTTTTCCTTGTGTCCAAGGATTGGTGTACATCTCATGTGGATCCAAAAATCTTGAGATCCTTGAGATTGGGCTTCTCCCCAAAGAGAGCTTCATGTGGTGTGATTCCTCCAATGGCTTGATTGAGCAATCTATTGCATAAGAAATTAGCACATGTGATTGCCTCACCCCAAAATGGTTTGAGTAGAGAGGCATCTAGCCTTAAGGCCTTAGCACACTCACAAAGAGATCTATTTATCCTCTCGACCACTCCATTTTGTTGAGGGGTGTATGTACATGACCACTCCCTCTTTATGCCATTAGAACTACAAAACTCAATCAACTTATTTGAGATATATTCACCTCCATTATCACTTCTTAATACCTTGATCCTGGTACTAAGTTGATTTTCTACAAGAGTTTTGAACTTTACAAATAAATCAAATGCCATAGATTTACTAGACAAGAGGTAAATCCAACAATATCTAGATTGATCATCAATGGAGATTACATAGTACTTGGCACCACCATTAGATTCTTGTGAGAAACTATGAACATCCGAATGGATGATTTCAAGATGAGTGTTAGATCTTGATGTTGATCTAGAGAAAGTTGGCTTATGAGCCTTTGAGAGGCTACAAGCCTCACAATGCTTTCCACACTTTGACAATTACTTGGGGAGGTCGAGTGCAAGCTCATTTGCACACATTGTTTCAATAGCTTTGAAGTTGGGGTGGCCCAACCTTTTGTGACATAGCTCTACATTAGAGATCTCTACCTTTTCCAAATTCACACTCTTCATTGCAACATTAGCATCTAGTCTAAACAATCTACCTTGTTCAAAACCCTTTGCTATGCATTCATCATTCTTAAGGATGGAACAAACTCCATGCGTAAATTGTACATCAAGGCCATTATCCATTAATTGGCCAACACTTAGCAAATTATTGGTTAACTTGGGAACAAAAAGGACATTCTCAAAATTCATCCTCTTGGATGATCCAACATACAATGGAATGGTTCCAATACCACTTATCTTACATCCTTGATTACTTGCTATATAGATAGATCTATGTACATCATTGTAAGCAAGTAAAGTAGAGAAATAGTCCTTTTGATATGTCATGTGGGAGCTAGCCCCACTATCAATCCACCAAGAATCATTGGTGTTGCACTTGGATGATCATGGTGTGTTAGAAGCCATCAAGGATAATTCTCTTTCATCCTCCTTTTCTTGATGTGCAAAGATTCATAGATTGATTTCAAAGAATCCCAAGCCTCTTTAGCACTACTACAAGATGATACTTATCTCAAAAGATCATTACTTACATTCATCTTTACATAATGAAGTGCTAGTCAAGATCTTTTCTTGTATCTAACTAACTCTTGTGCACTAAGAGGTCCATCATCTTCTTCAATCAAGAAACAATATAGGTCTTGGAGCACCATTTTTTCCAAATGGAATAGTTTGTAGAGTTCAATCTCTCACTAGCTTCTAGAAGGAAAGCTCCAATAGATCCCATCTTAGTAGTGAATTCTACAAACAATAAATTGATTTGATTGATTCTAGAAACTCACAAAGGTCTCTCTTGTAGTGATTCACTCAAATTAGATTTATAATCCAACACATGAACTTATAATCTCAGTTCTAGCACTCCCTCATAAAGTTGGAATGAAGATTAGATGAGTTGCAATCTACTTACAATCAAATCAGGCCAATTTTGGCTATTTTTGGACAAAATAATGACTCAATCTCCCTCACATTTTTTGATGTACTTTCAAGACCTGTAAATCACTTTAAAAGGACTTGATTTCATCCTAGATTAATTATCTTGGTAGTTTTTCTTAGGATTAGCACCAAAAATCTCATCAAGGACTCACAAAATGGATTTTTATGGATGAAAAAAAGATTCTGCATTAAGTATAGGTTCAGAGGTGCCCACACGTGTGGACAGAATGGATTTGGATACCTTCCAAGTTTGGAATCAAATCTCCTCACCAAAGTTTAGATTCTAGCTTGTCCTCTCAATACTAGTTTTTATTACCAATACTTGCTAAAAATGGATTTGATTTAGATCAATGGCTTATGCTCTTGTACTTGGCTCTGATACCATGTGAAAGTACTGTACTTTAGGACCATAAATGGATTTTAGAAAGATCCACAAGAGTGATTGGATGCTTGCTTAACAATCTATCAAAAATTACTCGCACAAATGTTATAAATGAGGCTTGTTGTACGGCTTGAAAATAGAGATGGAAGGCTGAATCGCTTTGGTTGCAGTAAATCACAAAATCACATGTATATAGTGGAGTAGCTCAAGATTGCCAATGAGCTCCAGAAGTAATCTATTTTCTCACTATGTAGAGATAGAATACATAGCAAAAGTGACCTCCTTTGTAAAGTTAGGTGAATTTTCAGCATGTAATAAGGAAGTTAAGTTAGCTTTCTTTCCCTAATTTTCAACCCTAGCCTCTTTCCTAGAGTCATGCCAAGTAGGTGGCTAGTTGGTCAAAATCTCATCTTAAATTTATGTCGAGGATCTTACTGGTAGTATAGTTAGGTAATTTGCAAGCAATCTATCATCAATCAAATAAGAAGAAAAGAGAGATCACACCACAACCCAAGAGAACACTATTGAACTGTATTAACAAAAGTGACTTAAGGGTACATATACACAATTTATTTTTTTTGGGGTACCTATGGTAGTTCTGCATGGTAGTTCGGTCCCCGTTACGGGACATGTGTCCCAACTTTACACTATATGTGTCGTTAAGCTGGCACTCATGCACACTCTTACATAAGCAGTAAAAAACTCGAAAACATTGCTAAAAGCCAAAAGTCATGAAATTGTAAGAGAAACTCATGCTTACTTATTGTGACACTCTCTCTTAAGCCCTAGTCTATCTTTCTTACAAAGAGATTTTCTCTAAAAAACTCAAATGTATCAGTACTCAAAGCTTTAGTGAGTATATCAGTAGTCAATGCCCTTGTTTTGCGCATAACCCTTCACTACAAGCCTTGCTTTGTGTTTTGCAATAGTTCCATCGGCATTGTATTTTGTCTTGTATACCCATTTTGTTGCCAATAGGTCTTCTTCCCTTTGGAAGATCCACTATCTCCCAAGTGTCATGGTGTTTGAGAGAATCAATCTCCTCCTGCATTGCTTTTTGTCATATCTCCTGATTTTTGGCCTCCTCAAAGCAAGAGGGTTCAATAGATGAAATAATATCACTCATACGTGCAAGATTTACCTGAAACCTGTCAAGTTCCTTCCTCTCTCTTGTGGAATGTCGTAACTCTCCCTCCTTACTAGACTCTGCAATTTCCCCTTGTCACTCATGAGTTTAGTGTACCATTTAGGTAGCTTACTGTTATGGCCATATTCGGTAGAGAGAGAGAGAGAGAGAGAGAGAGAGAGAGAGGAGAGAGAGAGAGAGAGAGAGAGAGAGAGAGAGAGAGAGAGAGAGATGAAATTTTCAAAGTGAATTGTTATGCACATTTTCCACTTAGTCTTAAAGCTTTAAGTATGAGTGTGAGGAGCTACTAACTGTTGAAGGCCTTCTCATGCTCAAGAAAATTAATATAGCCAATCGACATCTTTTTTTTAAAAATGGTTTTCCAAAAAAGTGAAGGACAATGACTTACAACAATTCGACAATAGTTTTTTTTTTTGGATATTTTATGTTCAATAAAGATAGTTACAAAATAATTATAAACCCACCGAAGTTTTTAGTTGTGTATGTTATCATGGCTTTTTCCTTTAAAAAGTGAATTTCTAAAGACACACTCACTCCACCACACCCCTAAGAACATAAGATCATGTTTCTCAACAAAGTATAATATTGCAAATAACCTATCGCACAATTATCTTGTCGATCAGAGTCTCTTCGAAGAGTGAGCGTGAGCACCATTTAGCCACCTATTGTCTGTTTCTAAAAATTTCAAGTCCATATCTAATAGCTTCTAAGAAATAATGATTAGTAAAGTTTTTCACAATGAGCTTCAAATGAAACATCCTCACATAAAGCTTTCACCACATAAAAGAATAACACCAAAAGACAGTCTCCATGTGAAATATAAAACTATATGACAAATGACAACATGGATCATAGTGTGTGTATGTGTGTGTGTTTTTGAGTATTTTATGAAAGGAATTGCTCATGCTCCCACAATGGAAACCGTGGAAAAGAAATTTCTTAACAATTTTTTTTACATGCACCTTTCAACACATGCAAAAAATATTTAGGATAAAAAAAAAAAGGCCGCAAGATGGGTTCCTCTTACCTTTCCACTATTGGAAGGGTTGGTACCCTCGGGCTTCTCACAGAGTAACCCTTGCCAACGGAAGGGCCTCTCTCATGGCCTCCTCCCCCAAAAAAAGGACTTATAAAGACACACTTACTCCACAACCTTCCTAAGATCATGTTTCTCATTAAAATTTGATGTTGTAGATAACTTCTTGCACAGTTATAACTTATCTTGTGCACAAGCGCCATTGGCCTCTTGATGTGAAGTCAATCAAGAATGAGTCTAATATATAGTGATCTTCAGGTACAGATTTCTAGCTTCTCGATTACATGGCCATATAAAATCGACAATTTATCTGTCCAACAGAACAAGCTACTTCCACTCTGAACAATGTTTCAATTTGCTGAAATTCATTTTCGGCTATGATCTACTTGTTTTGATCTTAGTTTTACAAAAGAGATCCACCATAGATCTATGACCTGAGATCAAGCTTTATAATCAAATAACAAAACACATATACCAACACACACAAGTGCCCAGCTGCGAAACCTGAAACTGGAAGAGAAGTGACAACGCACAGAAGGAATAAATAAATTTTATACATGATAAAGTAGAGCTGGACACAGCTCACAGACATTGAACTTATTAAGAGTTACTTTACTACTTTATTGAACTCATGATGACTTAGAAAGACGGAAATTATTCGATTCAAGACCAAACTGCCTACATATCAATATTAATCTCAAAGATGTTGAGATGTGGGGTGTTTCCCTTTATCTATTACTATAATTATGTGGACCTTCTTCATTTTCCAGCCGATCCTAGAAGTACCGATCTAAATCTACGCCACTAGCTTCACCTTTTATAATCCATACGTAAGATAATACGCTTGATTGTCAATGGCGTGTTGCCCTATGATATTGCTGCAAAAAATGTTTACGGGCCTCGGCTAGTGCCGGTTTGAAAGAAAATATCACTACCGGGTTTACAGTAGCCAACAGCATTTCCATCATTCTGCATTATCACGTGAGGCACGGTTTTTGCTGGGACATAATGCAGTATGGAGAGGCATTTGCGCCACGAACGAGTTTGTACCAGTCATAGCATACATGTAAAACGCTCCATTAGGATTGAGCATCAAAAAAAAGCCAACACCAAAATGATTTCCCGTGTCTGAGGTCCACAGCGTTTCAGTGTTGTTAGCTATCACATTCACAGCAGCGTTACCCTGCACTATAAAACTGTACACTCCATTTTTGCTTTCCAAAAAATATTCCGGGTACAATCTTCCTCCCGCTTGCAGTGTGTCACCGCATATAACAGGAAAAGGTAGAAGTGCAGTGAGAAGGAATGCATTGAGTAGCACCACTACACTAAAGACACCTTTGGCCATACCCATCTTAAATTTTTAGTAAGCTAGCTATCTATCACCACAAGGGCCAGGGCTGAATGAGGATGAGAGAAAGCAAATTATTCACTAGAAGAAATGAAGTTGAGAGTATAGCAAGGTTGTGTGGTAGCTAACTTGGAAGCTCTGAGATTGGGGCTTAGTAGGTTGTTCGTTGCTAACGCGAAGGTGTCGCAAGGGAGCCTCCAAAGTGGTGATTCCCTTTATGGAGCCTCCAAAGTGATGATGCCCTTGGAAACTTCCATATTCCCCCGAGTCTTATTTTTACCTTTATCAATATACTTTGAACAACCCTCTATAATTTTATAACTAGGACAATTTAGCGATTCCTTGTAGGCTCACTCACTACTTGCCACATGGCACTTGGTTGAACACTAAAGATATGTGATATATTTTGCCAATTCCAAGTCAAGGTCAAAACAAAGGAGAGAGCTTGATACAATGGTGACAAAAATATTTTAACTTTGTCGCAATAGTGGTAAGGTTTTTGTGACGATTCGCTAAAAGCAAAGGTATCACGTCCACGTGAGGTATCAAAGCTATGGTATCATGTCATTTTCATTGTGAATTTTTCCATCTTAATGTAGTCCTAGTATACGGCGAGATTTTTTGGTTAACATTGATGAAACTATGAATAAAGTAGAATCTTTATTCAAATGGAAATTATGGGAATGTGTACCTCACATTGAACATGGTGAGATCTTGTAATTCATAATTACTCTAAAGATCACACATGTGAGATGAATTCTTTTCCCCAAATAGGAGTACTAACATATGCATATGTGAGAAATTGTTACTAACATCTAAAAACAAGCATTTACATGTATGAAAAAGAAATTAAGCATATATTGAAGAACTTATGTGATGAAATATATTGTAAAAACTACACATGCAAGATCGTCTACCATTACTATCATGAATATATGTATCAAAAGTATAATACTTTTAAGGAAGTGACACTCATAACAAACATCTAGGACATATCTTAGATATATTTATCACTTAGAAAGGGGATAAGCAAAGCATCAAAATAAGTTTTGAAAAGTCCCAAAACAAATACGAACATATCTCCAAAGCAGATCTTTGGCGATGTAAACAATCTACTTACACATTTTTCGAGAGAGTGGCTACTTCTAGAATCTTCACAAAGTGCTGAAATTTTCAATATGGATGCTTTTGTATCCACTTGTGCTCCTACTAACTAAAATCCAAATCTCTTCAGTATTGTTTTCCAAAAGTGATTAAAATGATTTTTCTCTCTTACATGTATAGTCGAATTGGATCTCAAATATAAAAGACTAATTAATGTTAAAATCCACTAAGATTCTAATCCTGAATATTTGAAGCCCATAGACATGATTACCATTTAGAAAGTTTATAAAAAGTTGATTTTAGTTTTCAATTGACTAGCCTTGGTCAGATAAGAAAAGTGAGAAATGATATTAATGACATTCAATGAGCATCTCATATATAGAATGAAGTCCAACTATTATATTCAGAGATGAAATATTTACTAAAGGATGCCCATGTGAGAAAGTGTTGCTATCACAATATTTTTTGGGGAAAAAAATATTTATTTACATGTATGAAAAAAAAAAACAACATATGATCTATGTGACGGAAACTATACATGATTTGCGAAAATTACACATGTAAGATAGTCTATCACAACTACCAAAAGTATATGTATAAAACATATTACATATGTAAGAGAGTGTTACATTCATAACAAATGTAAAGGTATATCTTAAGATATCTATCACTAAACAAGGGGATAAGCAAAGCCACACACCTAAGAAAATTCCCCAAACAACACAACAAGCATATTATCGAACATAAAAGATGACCTATCAGCTCATTTTTGGAGATTGTAGTCATTCTGGAGGAATTTTGGTTAATCTCAATAAACGTATGAATGAAGTAGAATATTTATTTGAAGTCAAAATATGGGAATATATACCTTATGTTGAACATGGTGAGATATGCAAATAACAAACGTAAATCTTAATTAATGTGAAGATCACATATGTGACAATTTTTTATTAAATCCACATTGCAAATTACTACCATTGTCAAATGCAAATCTTAGAAAGTGTTGCTATAGCTATTTACTTTATTTAAAAACTATTCATTTACATGTATGAAAAAAATATCAAGCATATATTGATGAATTTATGTGATGTAGAATGAAACATATTATGAAAACTACACAACCAAACTAGTCTACCAATAGTACCATTAACATACGTACAAAGTATTACATATTTACGAGAGAGTTACATTCATGAAAACATGTAGGATACATCTCATACTTATATATCAATCAGCAAGGGGATAAGAAAAGCGTCAAAACAAATAGATAAAATCCCCAAAAATTTTGAACATCTTGAAATGGAATCTTTGATAGTATTTTTGAGAGACTGGCTACTTTTGTCATCTTCATAAAGCTCTCAAATTCTCAATATGGATGCTGGCCAGTTGCGTCCTACTAGCTAACATCCAAATCTCTCCAATGTTTTTGTAAAAGAGAACAAAATGTTTATCTTTCTTATATGTATAGTTTACTTGGCTCTCAAATATAGTTTACTTGGGACTATTAGTCTTGAAATCCATTTGAAAGGTTTATAAGGAGTTTATTTTACTTTTTAATTGGCTAGTCTTTGTCACATAAAAAAACTGACAAAAGATATAATAAAATGACCTTTAGTGAAGTGTTAAAAGTGTAAAAAATAGCTTGTAGATTCTTGCCACATGGCACCATCCTGGTTGACCATCCTGGATCAAGTTTTACAAATACACATACTTAGTTAGGTAAGGATTAGAAGTCAAAGGACTCAATTTAGATAGAATTCAGTGGCACTCTTTGAGCCCCAAGTTGAGTTCCTATAATCTAGGAGTCCTTTTAGAGCTTGCTAGCTACTTCATTCTTCATTCTATTTACAATGATTGGCTAGTTCAAAAAAAGTCCTTTTGATAAATACTCATACATTCAAGTGATTCTCCATACACCCTATCACATGTCATGTATGATTAGA
>CM055113.1:41164245-41269210 GCA_029204225.1 Diphasiastrum complanatum | reverse complement strand
CAAATCAATGACCCTTTCAACTGGTTTATGGTCAAGATGATGTCATGCCGATTGAATTTTTAATACCATCTTTACGCATAGCAGCAACAGAACGGTTAAACGATGATAAGTCTTTACAACTACGTCATGAAGCGTTGCACAAATTGTGTGAAACAAGACTGATTACAGTTCATGTGTTAGCAGTAGAGAAATTCCACCGTAAGACATGGCATGATCGTCGATTACACAAAAGGGTCTGAAAGCAGAAGATCTCACACTGATATAAAAAACCAAGTTGATCAAGGAAAAATTGAAGTTTACCAGTGAAGGCTTGTATAAAATGAAGGAAATCTTGAACTATGGAACAGTGATTCTTGAGCACTTGGATGGAAAATGGTTTGATACTCCTGCGAATGGCAGCCAATTATGCAAGTTTTGACAGGCTGCTCTGCCAGTTCAACAAGCACAATCCAGATAATTTTTATTTTTTTTCACTGCTTGATTGTTAACTTTGTTGAAAAAGACAGTAAAAAAAAAAAAAGAGAAAAGACAATGAAAAAAAGTCAGAAAAGTCATTAGATGTGGAAAAAGAGTAAGGAAAGTATTTTCAAAAGAAAATTTTTTTGATGGAAAATACTTTATAATAAACAATGTTTTGGTCATATGTTTGTCAATACATATGGAAACCTTTGTTGAGTATTATTTTTACTAAAAAAATGGGAGAGAACCACCGCTGCGGCGAGTGGCTCTCTCCCCAAATTTTTTTTAAGTAAAGAATAAAATATACCTTTTAAGAGCGCTCCACAGGATTGTAAAATTTTTAAAAATGACTTGCATGACTTCCAGAGGCTGGTTTTTTTTTAAAATTTATTCTAAGAAACGAACCCTCGAGGTGAACCTCCCTTTATATAGAGTTCGATGGCCGTTGTCTCGGTCATCAATCCATTGAAAACATTTTGTTTTGACTCCTTGTGTTCAACTCACAATCCGTGGTTTATACCTCGATGATACAGCTCATCAATCCTAATGACAAAGATCGATTTTGTATTTTGTCTCTTTCATGTCATCAATTTGTTTCAAACTTCGATTCAGTTTATGCATCTATCTTGGATTGATGACATGGCAAGTCTCTATATATACGCTGCTTATTTTGCTCTGTTCATGTTTTTAGATTGTAGTATTTGTCTCTGAATCTTTCTCAACTAACTAAGCCTATGGCGGGAATGGAATTAGTGCGAGGCTACCAAAAAAACCAAAAACCATATATGTATAGAAGAAATATGTTGATATGTAACGACTACATGTGGCAAAATTGTAGAATCCCATAGCATATTGTGGGTTTTTAACATAGCCCATCTCTATATGATAACTCTCTCGCCTACCAAAAAAATTTACATTGCTTTGAATTTTTTAGATTTCAAAACTCTTGCAACCTCATTGATTTTCACGTTTTCGACAAATGGTAAATTTTTTTAAACTTTTTTTAGCTCGTGTGTGGAAGAGAGAGAGAGAGAGAGAGAGAGAGAGAGAGAGAGAGAGAGAGAGAGAGAGAGAGAGAGAGAGAGAGAGAGAGAGAGAGAGAGAGAGAGAGAGAGAGAGAGATATATATATATATATATATATATATATATATATATATAATCTTAATTATGTAATTTAAAAAAAAATTGTTATATATATATGAGATTCACATATGTATATATATGAGAATATATATATATAGTTAAATATATATATCATTGACTATCAAAAATTCATGTATACACTTTTATATATATACTATCATATATTTAAAACTTGATGTTGTCATCTTCAAATACTAATCTTAATATTAATAATAAATTTAGAGAGCCCACCCGCCGCGGTGGGTGGGCTCCTCATTTTTTGAGGATTATATATATTTATATATATATATATATATATATATATATATATATCTTCGGTTTCATATGTGTGTGTGTGTGTGTGTGTGTGTGTGTGTGTGTGTATATATAAACTTTAAACAAAAAAAGGAAGAGAGAGCCCACCTGCGGCGGCGGGTGCGCTTCTCCCATAAGACTCAATCGTTCAAAAGACTTCGAAGTTTTTCCAAGACTCGAATTTTTTCGAAGACCTCGAATTTTTTCAAAGACTCAAATTTTTCCATAGACACGTATTTTTCGAAGACTCGAATTTTTCCAAAGACTTCTAATTCTTTTGAAGACACGAATTTTTCCAAAGACTCAATTTTTTTTCCTCGAATTCTTCCATAGACTCGAATTTTTTTCGAAGACTTGAATTTTTCCAAAGACTCAAATTTTTCTCAAATTCTTCCATAGACTCGAATTTGTTCCAAGACCTCAAATCTTTCCAAAGGATCGAATTTTTCCAAAGACTTGAATTTTTATGTAATTTTTTTTAAGTAGAAAAAAATAAAGAGCCATCCGCTACGGCGAGTGGGCTGTCTCATTCTGTCATCTCTCATACCAATACTATTGATTGTGGAAGCATCTGCAAACAATCTATGCAGCAGAAGAAACGGTCCTCATGCCCGTTGGTGATGCGAATCCAATTTTCTTTACAAAGACATGGAAAATTGTTCAAAGTCTAGTTCCAGTGGACAGTACATGAAAGTCTCCGTTGTTGTCTCACAGTATCTGTTGGTGAGCCTGGTTTCTCGATGGAAGATGTTAAAACTATAGGTGTGGTCCGGGCAATTATAATGTCAAAAATGATGCTGACAAAATTAAATGTGGAGACTATGTGCTTCTGTATGATGGCAGACACATGTTGTTTCCATGGAAATTGCACACAAGATGGATGGGACCTTATAAGGTCATTGAAGTCTTTAACAATGGATCATATAGTTAGCAGATCTCGAAGGACATTTACTTGATACCCGAGTAGATGGATTAAGAGTGAAGCGATACTATGACTGATTCACCATTTTACTTGTGCCGAAAATGCGACACAACGTGATGATTTCACTATACATTATTGCCGAAAAATATGACACTGACATTCATTCTTGGTGTTTTCGCCATAACTTATTTGCAAAAAAACCAACACTTTTGTTAGCACGTTTACCAGTTATTTGTCATGTCAACTTGTTGTTTTCGTATTTCCGAAAAATGCGACACTATTTGTATTTGTATGAGTTAGGCATTTATCATAGAATAGCTCCTACACTTAGACATCTGAGATTAGCAGATGCAACTAGGAGAACTCCAATAGGGGAGTTGTAAATCACTGTTTACATTGGTGACCATAAGTTTTAAATGGACTTTATTATATTAAAAACCACTAGGGGAATCATCTTACAAACTCTTATTAGAGAGACCATGGCTATAATAAGCCGATGTTATAACCCACTAAAGGAAGAAGGAGATTACCTTCTGAGACCAGATGGCGACATCAGAGAGAAAAAGCCATAAACAGATTATTGTATCCTGGAAGAAGGTCAGAGCATAATCAAATAAACTGAGAGATTAAGTTTGTTCTATTTGTATTACTATTAACATGTCTCATATTGGTAACTTTTTGTCATCATCCAATGAGGTTAGATTCATTGACAAGTTCAATGGATCTAACTTATACATTGGGAAGTTAAAACTTCAGATGATGTTGATAGATAGAGATATTTGGGATGTAGTAGAAGGTTTTGACCTGAAACCAGAAGATAGTGATCAAGCAAAGGCATGGAAGATCAAAGATCAGAAGGTCTTAGCATGTATTACACTCAATCTGGATGACTCCCAAATATTTCATGTTACCACATGCAAAACTCTAAGGATGTATTAGATTTGTTATCAAATCTCTATGAGACTCATGATATAACCACTAGATTACATCTTAGAAGGAAGTTTCTTTACTCTTAGCCTGTTTGATTCTACTGTCATCACTTCTCACATCAACAGCTTCGAATCTTTATTGGATCAGTTATAAGTTGTATGATGTGATATTCAAGATGATGATGTCGTTATGACCTTGCTTTCTTCTCTTCCAAAGTCGTATGAGCACTTTGTGGTGGTGATCTCCACACAACCCGATGTCACTCTTCAAAAGGTGATCGGTCATCTTCTTCAAGAAGAAATGTGGAGAAAGACCAGTAACCTGTCCATCAAAGACAAATCGATGGCCCTGCACATGAAGAAGAAAGACTATTTCAAGGGCAAGAATCAAGTGTAGCAGAAGCCTCACACTCAAGGTGAGAATAGTGGATCGCACAAGAAGATCTTCTACAGGTATTGCAAGAGAGCCAATCACGACATCAAAGAGTGTCATATCCGCATCTACAACGAGGCAAAGAAGCAATACAGCAGCAACCAGACTCCTCCAATGCGACATAATTCAAGAAGCAAAATACACACCTGTTAATGGCTTACAACAGTGGCGAAGAAGACCACGATAGCTGGTACCTAGATAGGGGTGCTACCCAATTATACATGACCTCTTGCAAGGAATGGTTTACCAAAAATACAACTTACAGCAAAGATCAATTCATCTTTCTTGGAGATTCAAATACCATACGCGTGGAAGGCAAAAGGACAGTCAAGATCACATTCAACAACGATCTTTCTATTTATGTCACCAATGTTCTTCATGTACCTCAGTTGTCAAAGAACCTGTTGTCAGTTTCTAAGATGACTGATGAGGGCTACACTGTTATTTTCTCATATGAACAGTGTACAATCTTTGATGAAGATCACTCTAACTACATGCACTAGAGTTAGAAATCTTTATGTAGTCTCTAATTCAGTTGCATTAGCTAGCATCTCTCATGACAATGTAAACAATAATGTTATTTTGTGGCATAGTCAATTTGGACACGTGAATACAAGATCACTTTCCTATATGTGTTGTAACAATTTAGTTGATGGATTGTATTTCCCTTCTTCATTGGATAGGAAATCTTTCTTTTGTGAATCGTGCATCTATGAGAATAACTCTAGAAGCGATTTTCCCAAATCACATTCCATCAAAACAAAGCATGTATTGGATCTTGTACATAGCGAACTTTGTGGTCCAATGCCAACTCCGTCCTTAGGAGATGCAATCTATTTTATCACTTTCATAGATGATTATTCTAGAAGGTCTACAGTCATGTTCATTAAGCATAAATCAGAAGCCTTTGAATGCTTCAAGATATTCAAGGCCATGGCTAAGACACAAACGTCTACAAACGTGAAAGCACTCCAAACTAATGGCGGTGGCGAATACCTCTCTAACGAGATGTCCGACTACATGGCTGACTTAGAATTTGCTTTGCACAAGAACACAGATCATGTTACACAGTAACACAGACAGAAAACACAATTCACAGCAAGCTCACATAGCAACTGTATTTTTCAAAACGAAATTACACTGTACATATAGTTGTTCACTCAGGCAACCCATGCATGACCCAGGTAGCCGTTGCGGGACGCGTGTCTCGTCGACTTGCCTCGTGGTGAGGCCAACTGATCCTTATCCACTGATAGGACCCACAGTACAGTAGCACAATGATTCTACTTTAATTCTAACTCTCTCCCTTAAAATAGAGTCTACTTTATATATAGTCATATACATAGCTTTGAAGTCAACAAACTTTAAGTATAGAAAGCTTTGATCTAAACTTATCAAACTTTTCTCCAACAAGTGGCTTAGTGAAAATATCAGCTAGTTGTTCTTCTGTGCTACAATGAACAACATGAATTTCATGACTCATCAGCCTCTCACGTATCAAGTGATACTGAATCTCAATGTGTTTAGTTCTCGCATGGAACACTGGATTCTTTGCTAGTTGAATGCCACTCTGACTGTCGCTATGTGATATCGTGGGATTTTTCTGCTTCATGCCAACTTCTTCCAAGATTTGTCTCAACCATATAGCTTCATGTGCTGCACCACACATTGTCTTATACTCTGCCTCTATGGTTGAAAGAGCAATTGTACTTTGCTTCTTACTAGACCAGGAAAAGCAACTACCACAAAACTGGAATACATACCCTGTGGTGGATCTACGGTCATCATAGTCACCTCCCCAATCCGCATCCACATAGCCACACAACTCAGGTAAACCATCATGCTTCATGTAAATCAAGCCATACTCTGAAGTGCCTTTCACGTAACGCAAAATGCGTTTAGCTGTCTTCCAATGCGTTTCCATAGGTGCTGCCATAAATTGACTTACAATGCCAACAGCATAGCATATATCTGGTCTAGTCATGGTAAGGTAAATCAAGCTCCCTACTAACTGTCTATATAGCGTAGCATCAAATGACTGTGACTCATCAAGCTTAGAAAGCCTTTTACCTGGTTCAATAGGAGTGTTTACTGGTTTGCAATCCTGCAACCTAAACCTGTGTAGCAACTCTTTGACATACTTCACCTGTGTTGGACCCACCTCATGTCCTTTTTGCCACACTTCTACTCCAAGGCAGTAATGCATCAGGCTGAGATCTATCATCTTGAGTTGTTCCATGAGGTCTTTCTTGATCATGTCTACCATCTCTTGATTATTTCCCGTAATAATCAAGTCATCACCACAAAGAGCAATCAAAGCAACCATACCATCAAAGCATAAGACATATAGATTTGGATCAGAATGTGTTCTCACCATCCCTTTTGAATGAAAGTAGGCATCAATCCTGCTATACCACGCACGTGGTGCTTGTTTAAGACCATAAAGCACTTTCTTCAAGCGACATACTTTAATTTCCTGTCCCTTCGTTACAAAGCCTTCAGCTTGATCCTTGAACACTTCTTCTTCTAACTCACCATTTAGAAAAGCAGATTTCACATCCATATGATGCAAAGCCAACCAAAATGTGAAGCTAAAGCAATAAGTAGACGTAGAGTATTCCACTTACAAACCGGTGCAAAGGTCTCCTCATAGTCGATGCCTTTATTTTGTGCGTACCCTTTGATCACCAATCTTGCTTTGTGCTTTGCTATACTTCCATCTGCATGGTACTTAGTGCTGTATACCCATGCAAGCAATGGGTTTTTTGCCAACTGGTGGTTATACTAAGTCCCATGTGCTTTGCTTAGCAATTGACTCCATCTCCTCTCCCATGGCCTTGACCCAAATGTCATCATCCTTTGCTTCACCATAAGTCGAAGGTTCTTTGCTTTGAATAATGCTAGATAAGAGAGCATAATTTGCTTCATACCTTTCAGGTAGTGTCTTCTATCTTGTTGATCTTCGTAGCTCTCCCTGGTTAGATTATCCTGGAAAGTCATCTATGTCGTGGCTCTCCAACAATCTCTCAAACCACTTAGGGAGCTTCCTGTCAGGTGATCGGCTTTCTGGTGAAAATGTATCCTTCTCCTTGCATTTGTCACCTGCAACTTCAATCCTTTTTGCACCAAAAGGTTTGTCCCTACCTCTCCAACCTGTTTCTTGAGGTTGAGTAGTAATATCTTGAGATGTATCCTCATGTTCATCACTCGGAAGGTCAATGAATGGATCATCATCAGGTGGTATCCTCACTATATCATCTTTCCCAGTGGATGTGTCTATCTTCTCAGCATCCTCGTCTTCATACATCTTGGATTCATCAAAGATAACATCACGGCTTATATGGATTTTGTTTTCGACTGGATCAAAACATCTATAGCCCTTCACACGATCATCATATCCTAGGAATATGCACTTGATAGCTTTTACATCAAGTTTACGTCTCTCTTCCTTAGGAATGTGTACAAAGGCCTTACATCCAAAGATTCGCAAGTGGTTCACCTTTGGCTTCTTCTTCGTGAATGCATCCTCAAGTGTTATCTTTGGTATGGCAATGGTAGGACTTCTATTTTGAAGATAGACTGCCGTGCTACATGCTTTTGACCAAAAATCTTTTGGTAGTTTCATCTCAGCTAGCATAGATCTGGCACTTTCCACAATCGTACGATTCTTGCGCTCAGCTACAACATTGAGAGCAGGAGTATGAGTTTGCGTAAATTGTCTTTTAATCCCACATTGATCACAAAGATCATTGAAGTCATTAGACTTGTACTCACCTCCACTATCTGATCTTAGGACTTTGATCTTCCTACCTGTCTGATTTTCGACCAATGCTTTGAAGCTCTTGAAGTTATAAAATGCATCTGATTTCTTCAAAAGATGAAGGCAATCCTCCAAGGAACAATGCGGCCACATCCTTCTCCTTCATGGAAAATCCCAGTGCTATTAGGCACCTATGAACATCCTTAAATCTTCTTACATAGGAGGCAATGGATTCACCATCTGCTACTACCATATGTGTCAGTTCTTTCTACAGAACAATCCTAGAGGTCACTCCTACTCCATGATATAGGTTCTGCAAAGTCTTCAAGACTTCTGTGGTATCTTCACATCTCTGACCTGCGCACTGGCAGTATCTCCTAGAGATTGGCAAATGATCAAGAGAGCATGCTTCATTCTCTCCTTGAATGATCTCCTTCTGTACACTATGTTAAGCGACATTTCTCCTTTGATAATCGGCTCTATCTCGATGTCTGGGACAAGATCTCATAGCCCCTTCTCATCTAGGATCAATTGTATTTTCCACAACCATACATTGTAGTTTCCATCTTCCAGTTTCTCAATCTATCTCGTTTCCTACATACGAGCCATCCTTGTTGATGCCTTTACTGCTTGATACCTTTTTTTTCTATTTGACAACAATAATGATAATCAATCTTTCAAAAAAGATTGTTTAGTATGCAATTCAATTAAACAATATTAAAACACATGTTCAGAACTTTTATCCCGCTGCCTACCATAATTACCTATCATCCTCAAACTTTCTAAAAATAAAAATTTGGCATCAAATTACATTCGATAGCAGGCATGAGCGGGTTGCTACCAGTGTAAATGGTGGTCGTACCTACCTTGCCGCAGAGCGGCTCAGTACGTACTGACCACCAATTACACTGGGTAGCAGGCTACTCACGTTATGGACTATACTATGAAGGAGAAGATCTGAGTTTGATTGCTTTTTTAGATTCAGATTTTGCAGGAGACAGGTTGGATAGGAAATCCACAAGTGCTTACACTATATTTCTTGGAGGAGATATGGCTTCTTGGCTATCAAAGAAGCAGGCAACTATTTCATTATCATCTTGTGAAGCTGAATACAAATCTCTTACAACCACAACAAAGGAGGTTTTATGGATCAAAAGGCTACTTTTGGAGCTAAATTGTTATGCAGATGAAGATTTACCAATTATCAAGAATGATAACATTTCTGCTCAAGCTCTTGCAAATAATCCAGTCTTTCATGCAAGGAGCAAGCATATTGAAGTGGCTCATCATTTTGTAAGAGAAAAAGTCATTGGAAGAGAGATCTCATTGGAGCATGTTTCATCTTCAGATTGTGTTACAAATCTTCTCACCAAGCCTCTACTCAAGAATGTCTTTATGAAGATGAGGTCAAACCTTGGCCTAATTTTGATATCTAGGTTGATAGGAATATAAATTTTAAATAGGAGTGTGAAGATTATTAGAATATTATCTTCCTATCTCGATTTTGGGGTCATGTCCATGATCATTTCCACTAGATTTCATGTTGTACATATAAGGAGTGTGAATTGAGCACATATCCTTCTAGTGTAGCTTGGATTTGAGTTAGATAGGTTCAATTATGATGACATGCAGATGTTTAGATAGCATGCAAAGTCTTACTGTATGCATGCAAGCCACATGCAATCAGTGCATGCAACATGTGGATCTCTGGTAGGTGAATTAGTTTAGTTAAGTGGACTTTCCATGCAACTCCACTGTAGGAATTCGAGTCTCTCTCATGTAGGAAAAGCTGGGCATGTTTTGCCACATTGTGTATATTGAGTTTTTGGTGTTTTAGACTCATTCTCTCTCTATACGAGTTTTCTCTGTATGATTTTCTCTCTCTACCCGAGAGCAGCCTCTTTTTCCCATATTGAACACTTAGAATTAAATCTAACATTCATTTCTCATAGTGAAGAGTTAGATTTTTTCATCAGATGTATGCCATTGTGCTCTTGCCTTAAATTTTTCAAGCATACTATTCTTCACTTTCTAAAGCAATACATCGTTTTGAGTAGTTTCTCCTTGAATTCTCTCCAGAATTCACCTACGACGATCATTCTGATCTTCCCTGAAGCTCCAATCGAAGGAACTTTGCTGTCTCATGCCATCTGGACTACCGATATCCCATATGGAGTCCTCTCTCCTGAGATGCTTTGATTGCCATTTTTCCTGGTGAAAGATGCTATTCCATAGCTCCATCGGATCGTGCATACCTACATCACCTTGACGCTCTAATACCATGATAATTTTTTGTTAGAATCTAGTGCAGTATGCAGGTCACATCAATTAATCACCATAGCCACTCCTCACAAGCTCTCAAAGTTGGCACAACAAAAGCTAATTTTATAACAAAGAAAACTATACATATACTATATTCACAAACTTCATGAAAAGACAGGTGTCCTAAAATTGGCCTAACTAAGTTCGGGCCTGATATGGCCAAATTTGACGGACAAACTCGGGACATGCCCATATGAAAGACCTTCATAAATGGTAGCTCTTTGGGAGGTGTCTTTTACTGGCTCTCTCTTGGCTCTGGGCATGACCACTACCACTTCATCCATCTCATAATCCTTGAAGTATTGTGGCATGTCATGCACAGGCTTAGGTTCTTCAATGGCATCTTTTCATATTTTTTCGTGCATTTCATGGATGGTCATCAAATCGGTCTTGATCCCTCGTTTATCACTCTTGGTCTTCCACTCAGCGGTTTTAGCCTTATAAAGGACTTGTGTTCTTGGGACGGGGCTGGTGGTTAGCTTATTATCAGCTCCCATAATTTTCAAGGCTCAGTCAAGTTTCTTGATGCTCCTAGATGGCTTCAAACCCAGTTGTGCGAAGGTGGTGGGAGCTTTTTCTTTTGGAGAGCTTCCAAATGGGGGATCCAAAGTGGTCGGCTCTTTTTCCTTGGCATGCTTCAGTGAATCGGATTGACAATCAGTTTCTTTCACCATCTTAATGCCATTGCCCACAGTGAGACTTCTAGCTTGTATAGAACTTCATCCTCAGCTAGGTCCCAATCTATGCATCCTTGCAAGAGATCATTTACGGTTATTGGAACACTAGTTGTGGATCCGTTGATTACTGTATCCATTCGGCCTACTACAACATTGCCTTGAGAGATCCTGTTGTTTCTATGAGATCTTTGTTCGCTAGCGGCTCTGCGTTCTAAAGTACGTTAAGCTCACCCCCTTGTTGAGAACGTTGCCCTTGATGTAGCACATTATTGCCATATTTGTAATATGAAAAATCATGATATCACAAACTGTCGATACAACCTCAGAAACCAAGTAGCCCGACCAACACCAAATCCTACCCCTTTGGCAAAATGGCAAGGTAAATTACCCCAACCACCGCCTAGATTGGCGTTACCACCTATTCCCCCCAGAACCTCAGGACTAGTAGTGAGGAACTCGCAACTAGTTGCCCAGCAGTTGAACATGGTCGAAAGGACCGATGAACACTACTATCCTGAGGAGAAAGTACATGACTTGGTCCTAGTGCATTTCATAGACGGAACGAATGGTGATTTAATACTGATCTATGTGAACTAGCTTTGTGGTCCATGATTCAAAGCTCCCATAAAATGCTATGGATGTGGAGAGAACCAAAGGGTTGTTGAGCGCCCTAAGAAGCCACAAGGAAATTTTGTACCACTTTGTCACGATTGTGGTTACAGACATCCATATCTGACACGTCCATTGAGAAAGGAAAAACAAGGAGAGGTTTTTTCCCCGCTGCACCTGATGAGTGTGGTAGGAGAAGCCAAGGCATCTATGATGCTAGTATTCATCCATACCAAAGCATAGAAACAACAAGAGAAAGAACCAACCAAATCTACCACTACCAGTCCTGTTAGTGGATCATCCGGTTCTCTTTACATAGGTGAATACCCAAATCCCACAGTTAAACAAGGGAATTTTAGATGCATGAAGGAGTGGGTTAAAGAAGCCCAAGCCTAGATCAAGCCAGAGAGATAGCCCAAGAGCAAGAGAAAGGTCAATTCGAGGGTGAAAATGATCAATGATGAACCACTTCTCCCCGCTCCATCCAAAATTGTTGTAGTTCATTCATGATACAAGATAGAATGCGCACAAGCATTTTGGTATGGAAATCCCTTTCCATAACAAGGAGGTGGAAAAAGACCATATTGTTGTTCTAGTCGATCTATTGAGAGGCACTGTCCGGATACCATTAAGCACCCTACTCAAAACGCATCTGAACCTCTGGGAAGGATTGAAAACATACATAGATGGACCAGGCAATGATAGAACCACTGCACACCCTATCAATCTGGTGCCAGATGTAGAAGCAGAAGGATCACAACCAGTCCACCAAGTAGGGGTAGTATGGAAAAAGGATGCCAAATACATAACATCCCTATCACACATCGGAGGTTTCTACGAGAATCGGCCATAGCCGATGGAGGATCGAGAGTGAGTATCATCTCCTCCAAGCTATATCGCGATTGGGGACTTACCCATATCGTAAACACTCCTTTTACGATCTGACTAGCTGACCAGTCTAGTGTGAAACCATTATGCATAGCTAAGGAAGGACACACCAAGGTAGTAGAAATTCATTTCGTGCTAGATTTCGCAATCTTGGACTTCCCCGAGTCCCCCCAATCCTATAGTGTCCTACTAGGTAGATTGTGGCTAAGAATGTCACAAGATCTTCATGACTGGGGATAGAATCGCATCGTCCTACAGAATTGTGATTCTATAGTTAAGATCGATTCTGATACCTAGATCACAAAATCCACTGACCAAAGAGCCATGGTTGTTAGCTTTGCCACTACAATCCATTCTGACGAGGAGTCATATGACAGATGTCATTGGAGGAGAATTGTCATACGTGACAATTCGCAAACTGATATAGTGAATTGGCCTTAGCTACGGTGGATTGTCTTTAGTTTGATGTTGCATCTACAAAGTAATCGCCGAAGCGAAGGTCTGTCATAGATACATTCTCCGATGAAGACAATATTCCAATCAAGAGACTAGCAAAACCAATGAAGAAACCTAGCAAAGGCCATCAAGACTCCGTATCGCTTTTCATGATGAGCTTAGAGGCTATACCCCAAGAGCCACTACAAGGATTTTATAGTGAGAAAGAGGTAGAAGTTCTTCAGTTGTTCATCTTGGAGGATGGTCATGAATACGAGCATGAGGACTATTCTTAGCAAATTATTATTAGTCTAGTTGTTGACGACTAATATTTAGTCTTTCCTTTCACGACTAATTCGCGACTGATTATCAGTCGAGCAAAAATGTTGGTTCCCACAAGAAGTACATAGGGTTCCAATATCAATCTTCTCTCTGCAACGTAGTTCAAGAAGGCACTCATGTTGGAACATTGTGCGAACAATTTCATGATGGATGATCTCATGACTAAAGTTTTGTCTAAATCTCATTTCATTCATTAAAGCAATATGATACAATCAAATGAATTAGATGATGAATCAAAATATAGTCATCATTCTAAAGTAAGAGATGCTTGTAAGATTTTTAATAATTCACTTCACAATAATGTATAGGGCTAGCGGATCACCTGGAGTATGCAGAAGCCTGCATCCGAATCTCTGACCTACAGAAAGAGGTAGCAGACCTCAAACAATAGCTCGAAGACTAGAAGCTTGCTGCAGATATCCACAAACAAGACATCGCAGAAGCACAACCTAAGGCAAAGCGACAAAAGAGGAATCAGTAGAAGGTATGTGCGGAATGCTTTCAAGTTTTTTCTAAAAGATTTTGGAAGTGGTGTCCTTGCCATGTTAATGTCGAATTACAATGGCATGTCGACTATTTAATGCTACCAAGCACAGTAGGCATGGCATTTGAGGATTGGCAAATGGAGTGAGACAAAGAAGACTTCCTCTAGTTATGGAACCAGCTAAGCATAGAACAAAAAGGATGTTTATGCTGGGCCATAATCCAAGGAAAGCTCAAAGTTATGCCATTCGGATTAGTGGAGTTGTACATAGGCTCAACATTTTTGTATGCGCTGGAGTACATCCATCTAAAGGAGTACCAGTTTTTTAAGCATAGTGATTCGAAGCGAACGTTTTGGAGGAAGCATGTTCAATTCAAGTTAGATTTGCCAGACGGCCGAGAAACATTGAAGAATTCGACGATGCACGCCTGCTGCTAAATATCAACATGGCATATCCAGAGCTGTACAGTATTTACACTGATTGGGAGTGCAGCTTTTCAAGCTATTTTGCGGAAATCAAGAACAATCTGCAAGATAGAGCGAAATCCCGAGAATATAAATCTTTTTGTACATATACTTTTTGGTAGTTTGGCACTTTCGCAGCCAAATTATTATTTTCTACTCAAAACTTATTTGTAAAATGTAAATTTATTCAGTTCTCATCTATGTTATTCAAACAATTTACACTTAGGAAAAACTCAGAGGAAGATTTTCAGTTAGTTCAAGAACTTTTTGATGGTACTCTACTCCCTGTAAGGTTGACACCTTACGACAATTTACCTATTGGGAGATACACCAGAGCAAGGGAAGATGTCTTATTGCTCGAGTGCCAGAGAGACTTGGAATTGGCACATCAATTGTACGAAGATCTTAATACATAAAATTTTTCTTGTGTATGGCATTGCAGAATTATGTTATGCTGAGCTTTCCTATGTGATGATGCTTCTTTTATGTTTGCTGCTGACCTTTTCATCCAATCAAACAATAGAAATAGAATGATTTATCAATTGTTAAATTTAGTTATGAGTACTTTCTCATGTTCCAAAGGTACAATAAGTGATAAATCTTTCATCAGATCCAAGTGTATCACCTTCATGTACACTTACTTTTAGCCAACTTACATGAAATATTGAGTGAGTAGTAAATTTTTCTTGAAGATCAAGTTCATAAGCTAAAGAGTCAATTTTTTTAACCTCAAATGGTCCACAATCTTGTGTAAAATATTTATGATGCTTCCCTATATACATAGTCCTAGAATCTTTTAGAATTTTAAAATATACCCAATCAACTTTGAAATACTAGAAGACTTCAAAACCTTCTAAAACTTAATAGATTGTGTCTTCACAATAATTGGATCTAGGTTGAAAACTACACATAAGCATAAAATGACTATAACATGTAGAATTTTTTTTTATACTATTATAAAGCAAACTCTATAAGAGAAGGCAATCTCATTGGTGAGGTTGCCCGTGAGAAACATACATACTCAACATGTCTTTCATAGTCTGACTTGTTCTTTCAGTCTTTCCATTTAATTTAGGATGATTAGGAGAACCAAAGCTAAGAGAGATAAAGTTCATGAAAAATCTACAAACTAGAAGTGATAAACTTAGAATCACTAAAAATTTCACTTCACACTCCATACACTTTGAATAATCTTTCAACAAAGATCTAGGCTAAATCCAAAGCTTTTGTAGTTGATTTAATCAGAATGAATTTACCTAGCTATTATGTCCACAAGCATGTAGGCTTGACCTAAATTGTAAGGTAGCCCTTAATTCGAGATAGGTAGTAGATCCAATTTGGTTAAGGCTTTGCCTCATGCAAGATTAGTTGTGCATGATGTATATAACTGGATATTGTAGCTATGCATGGAGAGAGGCTCTTAGGAGAATGTACATGTCATATGGAAGCTACAATTTTAAAGAGCATATGTATACTGTCACTCCTCTTGTTTCAACGTACTATGAGTATTATGGATTGATCAAGAGTTTTATGCTCTTGTTATTGTAGTACCTAGGATAGATATCAACTCGGCAGAGTCCAACCATTTTTAGACTATTGGTTGACTGGTCTATGCCAAAATTTGTACTATTGTGTGCTTGTTTCTACTCAAAGGATCGGCTACAATTCAAACTTGGTGAAATGGAAAGCAAAGTGCTTTTGGGGGCTATCAACCCTCAATAAGTTGTTTGGGTTGAGATTGTGGACAAATCGAGTTGGATGGCGATCTTCTTGAGCATTTCGAATTTATCAGTTAGTGGTTGCTGAGAATTTGCGAGAAGTTCTAGTTTGGTTCATTCAAATTGATGTTGATATTGTTTTTGGTTGTGTCAGATTGATGCTGTAAATGATGCATTCTCTATGCAATTGTTAGAAATGAAATTTGAGTATTAGGATTTATACTGGTTATAATTAAATTTTCTTCCTTTGGTACTGTTCTTGAGCTTGCAAGTCATAGCAACATGGTTTTTACAATAGAGAATTCAATTTGCTAAGGTGAATAGTTGCTAGGCTATGATTTGGGCTTATTGATTCATCGTAATAGCAATAGTCGAGGGAGATATTATAAACCTAGGCGCTTTGGTTGTTCACATGTTGAAAAAGAAATAAAATTGCATGATGTGAATATGAGTTAGGATTCATTAAAAAAACATGTGAAAAAATTGTGAAATATATAACTTCATGGTAAATTTTCTTCTGACATGGTTAGGTGAATTACAAATTCTATATGAAGATAGAGGTTTTGTTTCAAACCATAGGTGTATTACAAATTCATAGTTGTGAGGAAGATGGAGATTACTGTATTTTAAAGCATGCAATAAAACTATGACCAATAGCATTAACCATGACAAAGAAATTTGTTAGAGTAAACTATGCATGCAAGTTGAATCTTTGTGGATTGCATGAAAATGAATTTAGTGACTGCATAGTTGTTTGAGACTTGGACGTGGCCCATCTTACTATTACAACAAAGATGGTAAAAAATTGATGTTATATTTTGATTCAGAGCTATGAGTGGCAATTTTGATAAGGTTGAACATGTAGCAAGAAAAACAGAAAGTTCTAAACCAAATTGTGTGCCCTTTCGAAAACCATTACTTCTGGATTTCTCTTTCTTCTTGTTTCATGTAGTTGTGTGAAGCTAGTGGGATTTGCATCCGTCTATTAGAGGATCATTGAGTTGTGGATGGATCATTCTAACGAGTTCGATCAGCTGCTGGAACGATCTGCACATGGAAAACAACATAAGCATCCATTATGGGTTCTTAGAGTTTTAGGACCTGATAGGAAGGTGAGCCCATTGGGCCTTGGGTCAGAGATAAGAAGAATCATGAAGGTGAAGAGGGTGGTGAGGAGGAATAGGGATTTATGAATTAATTTTCAACACATTTCTTGTAAGGGGGTCCCATTATGAGAATCTAGATTTGTAAACAAGCTTGAATTTTTTTTGGCCTTTGTGGGCCAACATGGAGCATTATTGTTGACTTTGGCCCACCCACAAGATTTTCTTTTGCTTTTTCTCACATGACTGTAATGATATTGTTACTAGACATGATATATATTTAAGTAAGAACTGAAGCTATAAACATTATAAAGTTGATCTTATCATACATCAAATCCATTACAAGGCTCACCATAGAAGTTTGTCACTTGAATGTAATTGAACAAAAGTTGGAAAATTTGTAGCATAAATTTGATTCATGTAAGATGAAAACTTAGGAAAAATAAAAAAAGTACAAGAAGTTGAGCATGCCAAAGTGAGTCAGCTAACCTCTCAATAGAGATTTGATCAGTGTTGTAAAATTAACTTAGGGGTGACAAGTGTGCCTTGACAAATGGTTGACGTAGCATAAGCCTAGGGAGACAAGATCGAGTTTGCGACCTATGGTGAGCTAGTCACGTACTCATACATCAAGAGCTCGTTATGAAGCTTGAGTCTGGGCCTAGATAGCTCCCATATCTCATGCTTAAGAGCTAAGCTGATTCGGCTAGGCCTTGAAGTCTCCAAAACAATCTAAGTCCAAAAAGTTGTTTAGCTCTTGATAGCACTATATACCCCACGGAATAAGGAAAGGCATTGCATTACATTAGAACTATAGGGAGAGTCTGACAAACAAAAATTTGGCAATTAAATTAGACCACCAGTCTTGAAACTATCAATCCATGTTGAATATAAGCTCTTGTATTAGATTGCTGAAGTGTTGAAGGTGATTGCCATTTCAACTTCACTTCCACAACAAGTCCAAGTGGGAGAACTCTTTACAACCTTTTTGTCTGGCTAGTGCAGTAGTTCTAGCTAAGCTATCTCTAGATTCATTGCTATGCCATTGGATTGGTTCATTGGCCCATTTGATTTCAAATTTCATAACAATGATTTATTTTTTTCTTTGTTATCATATAAAGTTGGCCTTCGAGTTTGGCTGAGATCTCTTTTGTAATGTGATGGATGGTTGGACTTTTTAACTTAAGATGTTGGCTTTTATACAAACTTGTGTTGGATGCAATTTATTGGGAAAACCCCTCAAGTAGGGCACTCTTTGAGACATTGACACTACAAAGGCAGGTGGTGCATGCCCTCTGTAGGAAAGACTAGTAGTAGTAACTTTTGTGAGGGAGAGCATAATACAAATTAAAAGAAAATATGCTCCCAAGGGAGGAAATTTAATGTTAAGCTGTAGGAGTTGTGGGAGGAGCTAAATGAAATATATATGCTTTAGTAAAGAGAGGCTTAGAAGCTTTACAGGGTACGCAAGCAAATGTGGTGGCCCGTGACTTTGAGACGAGATCATGGTTAGATGCCCATCACCATTCATTGAAGTAAACCAAAAGACTAATACAATACACTAGGATGTCTTCATGTTGCCATATATTTTTTAATAAGAGTGGATGTGGCTTGTACACTAGTGTGCTATTATATTATTGGTATGGGTGCAAAGCCATCCTCGCTTGGGAGTAACATATTTGGAGACGTCAGACACAGTTGGTGACAGCGAGTAGGCTGTAGATGTCACATGTGTTGGAGCTGGGGCCGAGCGACCCGGGACTGAGACGCGACTCGCGAGCATTAAGCGGGCCTTTGGGCCAATCGCACGTCTTACCACCCCGGGGGCCGGCACACCCCCCCACCCCCCTCTTTTAAAATTTTTTTTTTTAATGTCTCTGGAATTCGATGTGAACAAGGGGCCGCCCACTTAGAAATTGCCATTTGGACGCTATGAGTGTACACGTGGCATGATCTGAATGTTTAGGAGAGAATCCAACGGTGGCGGGCTGAAAATGCTGTCGTGTCACCAAGTATTTCTAACGGCACCCAGAAAATTGTCACTCACGAGAGAAAAATAAACAGTAAGAAACGTCGCCAGCGGCGGCCCACAGCCCACAGTTGTATCTTGCTGACACGAAAAAGGTTAAAGTCTCCCACCGTTGGATTTTTTAAGAAGCGTTACGATTTTGACACGTAATTAGAAATAAGCATCCGAAAGATCTAAGTCAGAAATCGGATACGTGGCGAATATCCAAATGGGTGGGTGTTGAAATATGTCGTGCGTCGATTTGGACGAAACTTACCAGATAGCGACTGCTCGAGAGCAGGAGTAAAATTCACTCGTAAACTAAACCTTTATTACTGTAGCTTTGCAAATCAAGAGAAAACATTGAAGAGATGTAGCTTCTAGCTTTCTGCCATTCTTCTGCTGCTTTTTCCTGTAAAGGCTGTTCGTCTGCCCGCTCGATCCGATCTCGCTTTCTTTGCAGCCGATTGCCATCCTTGCAGCTAAGCAAACAATGACTGATGATGCAGTGGCAGGTGATCGATGAGTAGGGCTAAGCGTCGGTGTGCTGAGGAGCGACTGGCAAAAGTGGAAGATCCTTTGCCGAAAGAATGTGGATCAGCGATGCTTGGCTTGAATGCAGCAAGAAAAACTGAATTCAGAAGATAAAGCAGCTTGTACACTGAGTTCTAGACTTCCTGTTATGTTGTGTTTGTCTGTGGAAGCTGAGAGCGGAAAGTAAATGTATGTACGCCGGGTGTGATTCGTCAAAATGTTAGTTGGTAGGCGAAGGCTGTCGTAAAGCGGGATAGGGTATGAAGTGTTTTGCTCAAAAAATCAGCAGCAAAAGAAGGCCTACTTTGTGATTAGCTAAATCCGCAGACTGCAGACGCATTGCATAGTCCTTAGAAGCATTGGTCGCTGTGCAGGTAACTGGCAACATCATTGATCTGGTTGGATAATGCGAAGCGCTGAAGTTTTTCAAAGCAGGATACCAGTTCTGGTTTGAGGTCAAGATCCATGGTATACATTGTCCCAATGGAATTGCGAATGGAATAGTTGAAATTGCCAAGCATTTGACAGGGCTACGAATATTTAAACAATAAGCAAATGAGTAACAGAAGGTTTTATGCCTCAGGCTATGGTTAGTCATTCCTGAGAACACGCATTTAGTGTTCACATCAAACCATGCCATTTTCAGACTTGAATCCTCTCACAAGGTGGAGGACTTGAGTTTAAATGTTGATTGAAGAACGAATATAAGGCATAAAATCAGAAGTAGTCGATTGAGAACATGGCGCCTTCATTAGAGGTGTAAGAAACAAGTTATCATGCCACCAAGAAGAGTGGGAACCGCAATTTCCCAACAACGCCATAGGAGCAGCAGGGGTCGAATGTGCGTAATCGTCCTACTTGCTGTGTCTGTGATTGCTCCACTTATCTTTTTGGCTGGACGAGCCAGCAGATTCAGTTCCGCTTTAGGTGAGCCATCTTTCTGTTATGCGTTGTACCTACCCACCTCTTCCGTATATTCCAGTCACCGTTCTCCCTTTTTCCGCTTATGAAAAGCTACATACAAGATTTAGGTTTAGCCATTACGTTCTATCTTGCGTATAATCTTTTGATGGTAATGATTTTTCTTACAAGTACAATGTGGAAAGGGCCTACGTCCATGAGAGAGAGAGAGAGAGAGAGAGAGAGAGAGAGAGAGAGCTTTCACCTCGCAATACCTATACACAATGTTTTTAACCGTTGGTTATCTCTTGTCTTCGTGTCGAATAAGTTCATTGCTTCTGTTAAACTTTGTATCTCGGCCTATTTTCACTCTTTTGTTTGCTTCGCTGATCAGCTTGAAGTTTTTGACACTGATTTCTCCAAAAATTTCTGGCTTACCAGTTGGTTATGTCTTTTTGACAAGCTGTCACAATTTATTGTAGCTGCAGGACGTAATGACTTCCTGGAATGGCAATCTACCATTGTAAGCGTCTTCTGATGTATTCCTGTCATTCTGTATTTTTACAATACCCATCAGATACTGGCATCATACATTGTACAATGCTAAGTTTTCAATATTGAAAGTGTTAAATTTTAATGATTATGATTTGGTTGTTTTGAATGTTCTCTCTTTTGTCAGTATGTAGTGTGTACTTTTTGTTTCGAAGACATTATTCTCTGGATTAAGATTTCTGTTCCAAACTTTTGCAGAACAATTTGGACAGTCTCAAAAATCTAAGAGGGATTGAGCAGATACAGAGCCTTCTCCCGGAGGAGGTATGTTATATCTTATCCATGGATTTTTCCTCTTACGTCTTGTCTGTCTTGCCCTTTCATCTCTCCAGGAGTATCAAGATGCTGAACTTCTTTCATAGTATGCCAATGATAGGATACTAGAAGGCAATAAGTAAGCATGCTGTTCTGACTAGTGAGCTAGCTGAGTGTCTTCAGTAAAAAGATTTTACAGGGCTAATTAGGGTCATTTATGGGACTTCTCTCTTCATTTCAATCAAGGCAAGCTAACACATTTAAAATTAGATTGCCAGAAATTAAGTCTTGAGTTTTTGAGAACTTGGCTGTCATATGGTTTGTTTTTTTGGAGATATTTACATCACTCGTGGGGCTTTTCTATTGCACTTTACAGCTCATAATTTGAAATACTAGGAGCAGAGTACTCAGATTTTCACTGTATCAAGTTTTTGGCACAATGTCATTATCAATGGCAACCAACTGTAGTGACCAATAGATGAGAACTTAGGTTTGAAGATTTCAGTAGCAAAATTCAATAACCAGTGACACCAAAACCAAGGGATTTTGACCCCAATCAAGAGGAGACAATAGTTGAACTTCTGAAATACCTAAGTGAGGATAAAAGTTATTTACAAATTTCAAATGTGTTGGAACTTATCCTATGAGACTTTATGTCCAATGACTGAGCATGAGACATCTATATCTTCATATAGTGTATTATTCATTGTCTCTTCCATTGATTTGTTCATTGTTTCTTCGAATCGCAATTTGTTCAAAGAATCACTGTTTCGAAACGGTCTGATTCAAACAGACCGTTCAAACCGGATTTTTTTTTATCGAAACGGGAAAAAAAACATTTTCGAATGATTTCAAAAATGGGACTGTTTTTGCTTACATGTAAGTGTGTCACTCAACTATTTTTCCTTTTTTAGGCTCTAATTTTCTTTGAAAAAATCAGAATTTGTTTTATTATTTTAAAATTCCTTGTTGTTGGGCACCCAAGAATATGTGTAAATTTGGTCTTTTGACTAGCAAAAGGTTGGGGCACCAGAAATTTTCATTTTGCTACTATTTGTCAATTCATGCTTTTTGTGGATTTTTGTTTATATTTCCCTACAATAGGGTGCTTCTACTGTACTTTACAGATCTCGATTTGGATTTTGGATCTCTAGACATGGAGTTACTAAGATTTCTAGCTTTTCTCTACTTTTTGACACTTCCATCTTTTTTGCAATTGTGTTATTTCTTTTAATTAAAAATTGACCACTATTCCTCCTACAGTAGGGCATCTTTGATGCAGGTTACAAATTCATTAACCTGATTCTTAGAAGCCCACTTTATCTTTCTTGTCAGCCTTTGAAACTTTTGTTCAATCCATAGTTGCAGCGAATCGCAAACGAATTTTATTTTATATGTGCGATTTGCAGAACAAAAATAATAATAATGACTTGCAGTGAATCGCTTTTTTTTTTTTGACAGCGATTCACCTGTCAAGCCTTCATAAACTTTAAAGGCAACCCTAACGAAGCATAGAAAGATTCATTTTGAATTAGAATAAGACTTATGTTTTGATATGAATCATGGCAATAGGTGGGACTTAGGAATTTGATTCAAGATTGATCATTGATTGATTATAATGTATGTTGTAATTTAAACACTAAAAAAGCACTTGTTTTTGCTATAATAGAAGGCTAGAAAAAATTCCGTAAAAACAAAAAACCCTAAAACCGATTTGTCGAATTTTTCCTAGAATTGCTGATTCTTTCCCATTTCAAACCCTTTACAAAAAGGCGTTTCGAAAAGGTCCATGAAACATAGGATTTGTTTTTGTTGCTCCTCTTTTTGTTTTCTTATATGTTTGTCATGATCTTTTTCGTTGCGTACATTTTATCCACATGTTTCACATGACATAATGCGTCCCGCAAGTATGTTTTTCTCATGGTTTTGCCTTTGAGAACTAGCTAATACAATTATAATTTCACCTTCTCAACTTGTCAGTACCACTTTTGCCCCATCATGTTCCTACCCATAAATTGACAAGCAATTATATGCATGAGCCACACCTACTCTAAGGTGTTAAATCTTGATGACGTGAGTAGGGATGTCATAGCTATGTATGATGAAGTTGATGGTCTAAGACCTTGTGGTTGGACTCCATAGGGTTAAAGGTTGCACTACTCCTTCGTTTCGACTATAGGAGAGCTATGCCACTTGTGCATTGATTGAAAGAAGGTCCTATTTGAATCGAATTGGATCAGATATTAGATATACGAGAGGTTTGTGCATGGATTTAGTGAAGTTTGAAGAGAAAAATACAATTTTTTTTTTCCAATTTAAATTGTTGTTGGTTTGAACTAGTTCGAGGTGTTCAAACTGTGATTTAAGGAAACATTGCGAAGGACTACCTACTCATAGATTAGGGGCCTGACTACTTGAAGGAGTATAGTAGGTACTAAGACATGATGGTTGATCAAAAACAAAAGGCAAATGCACAAGAAATTAAGCTTTTTTCGACCTACAAGGATGGATGCATGGCATTTTTGGGGTTTGGGGCATTGTCTATGAGAGATAACGTAGCATTTTGCCATGTGGGATGGGGGCACATCTCTTGGAGGAGCCAAGGCTGCCCTAGTCCAAAACTGTTTCCCAAAGATTATCCCTCTCTCTCTTATATAAGCAATAGAGTGTGTAGGAGGGAGACACAACAATTTCTATGTTGTTTATGAATGGAGCTATGAAAGAATGCGCTAGAGAGCTTTGCTTTGGACCTCCCTCTCACTCTCTTATACAAGCAAGAGGGTGTGTAGGAGGAAGACACCAATTTCTACGCTTTTTATGAATGGAGCCATGAAAGAATGCACTAGAGAGCTTTGCTTTGGATCTCCTTCCAACTTGAAGGACTATAGTAGGTACTAAGACATGAAGATTAGTTAGACAACCTTTTTATACAATAAGGACCTACAGGGGTGAGTCGCATGGCATTTTTTGAGGTTTGGGACATTGTTTTCGAGAATTGCCATGTGGGAGTGGGCACACCTCTTAGAGGAGCTAGGGCTGCCTTAGTCTTAAAATAATTTCTAAAATTATCCTTCTCTTATATAAGTAGGAGGGTGTGTAGGAGGGAGACACCAATTACTATGCTTTTTGTGAAGAGAGCTATGAAAGAGTGCCTTAGAGGAGTCAAAACCTTGCTCTGGATCTCCTTTCAATAATTTGTGAGCACTAAGAGGAAGCCTCTGCCCTCCACAAACATAGTGTCCCACTTTCATCATAACAAAATTGCAGAAGATATGCAACACTAAAGAATCACTTTGCTGAACTATGCGGCGGTTACATCAATAACTACTCAAGCACAAAGGCTCAATCTAATAGCATAGAAATCCATAGAAATTTTTTCTAGGTTCCCCTATGTAGTAGCATTTTTGACAAGTTGACCTTGCCATTGCACGTAGAATCCCACAATAGACTTGCATTGATCTTTTGAAGAGAAGATCGATCCTTTCTAATGTCAAGAGGGACATGCATCTTTTCTAATGCAAGATATGGTGTTCTCTCTCCCTCTTTCAATGGATTATCCACTTACAACGTGATTTGATTTCTAACGTTGATTATTCTAGGGTTTTGCAAGATCACCTTTTGGCTTATCTTCAGGAATTACTATGGACCAAATATCTTTTTCCAAAAAGAAAGGATTTTGTTTTTGACTTCCAACTTTGAAAGTTATCTCTATTCAACTTCTCAACGCATAATTTTTTTTTCCAACATAGAATGTCTTATTCGCAAAGAAGAGAGATAACTCTGGTCATTCCATTCAATTGTAGCATTTAATGGCACATATTTACATCAAGTTGAGTAAATCTCTTGTGATTGTCCTCAAAAATTGTCAAGACTCGAGGTTAAAAAATTTGTTGTAGACAGCCCTTTAAATATCTTTGCCAAGTTTGAAAGTCCCAGAGTGCAATTGCTATCTCATTGTCACAAAAGAAGGCATAGAAAAAACTGAAATTTCCCACTTAATGGGTTCCAACTTGTTTTTGTGCTTTTTCAAAGAAACGGGATTTAAAGAACGAGTTTGATTTCACAATTTTTGTTTCTTCACGTTTCACCCAACTGTTGATTTCTGAAAACTGGGCACTAGATTCCATTTGGACCACATCTTAGGTTGCCGTTAACGACTGATTAGATTATACGCAGGTTCGCACCACTCATCGTTAGGAATGTGCACACAAGAGCAAGATTCATCGTCCGTGAGTTTCTTCACAAACCATTCAGTATAGAGGCTTCATGTGCATAGGTTAGCCCAAAAATCCGACCTTCTGGTCACAACTATTATAATCCCTATTGTATCCTAACTCCTCTAGAAAAAAAAATGCTTAAAAAAAACATGTGAATGGTGAAGAAGTGATCTTCTTCAAGCAATGATTTTATTTGCACTATGTACTTGAAGGTGTTTATCTGACAGTCTATCATCCTCAACAATTTACAAAAAAATGATCTATCTAGAAAACAAATGTCGACAATGATATCTCTCATGCAAGAAAGAGGGTTACTGAAATGGTCCCTTACACAATTGTGGCTGTAAGTCAAGATATGCATTTCATAGCCATTGAAAATAGTAGCAATGGGCTCATTTTCTTCATTCTATTGATGATATGACCTTGATTCCATATGTCAAAATACTTGGTGCTAGCCTTTCTAACAATACATAATCAACACATCCATCAATAGATCATTGTCACAATTGCAAAAGTAGTAACACACAAGCGGTGCAATTTCTACTAGAGTTATTTCGTCACAAAAATGCAATAGAGAGAATGAGAGAGATGGTAGAGGGAGAGAGGTAGATCGTTACTGCCTCCTCATATTGAGCCAACCTCTTAAAGTTGATTCACATACGTGAAGAACTCATTAAGAATTAGGCTACATGAGCACACAAGACCCATGTTTTAACTTAATGTTTAAGCTACAACAACACAAACTTATCATTAGCCAATTATTTTGGCATACGTACTTGTTATTTCCTACAAAGTTCCCCTCACATGCATTGGAGGAGCAATCCTATGAGGATTCAAAGCACTAGTTAGCTGGTCCTCAGAAACTTTATACGATATATCTCCTAGCACGTCATTGGGGCCTTTGGTTGGACCAAAGGCAAAGGCAAGCATCAGCCCTTGAGAACTCACCATATAAATGCCTAAATTTAAGAAGTTGAGAATCTAGCAAAGCATACTGATCAACATTGTTGTGGTAAATCTCTCAATACAAGTGCACTTGCCTCTAATAAGCTCAAAATTGTCATACTAACCAAGCTGTCACCATAAGTCATAGAAAAGCACGAAGTGTTGACAATCACACGAGTGCTAAAAACAAGATGGATTGGATAGCTATTAGCCCTATTGGGGGACAACTCTGACCTGGACACATTTTGCGTGTATGTCCTCCAAACGTCCACAAGCTCAGCGTTTGTGCATATGGCTCTAGTAGCCCAAATAAAGTGTAGCAAATGAGCAATTGTGTGTGGGCTTGTGTTCTATCATCAAATGCAAGCTAGAATTGATGCTACCTTGAAAACAAGCAAGAACAATCTAATATCCCAAGTGATTTATGATCAAATGGGATTCACACTTCCGAAATTCAGCCTCCTGTACGGACAAAGACTTGAGCACAAAGTACTAACATTGATTGAAGCATTGGATCACAAAAATTGCATGTAAATAGAGAGAGACACAAGCTTGATGCAAATTTCACTTATCCTCTTGATTATTCACTTAACCAAATGAGCTCCAATTTGGAGTACATACAAAAAGGAGGGAGCCCAAGCTGAGCTGACCTGTTTCACATGTGTGAGATAGTAACCACATTTGTACTTTTGCCACTCATAAAGTCTCAACCTCATCCAAGGCCAACCAATGAAATTGCACCTCTTGAAAAAAGCTAGAAATTGGAAATTTTGCCCTTTGGCTATAAAACTTGACTGTTTGCCTTAATGGCTCTTGAGATTATGTACAAGCTACTTTGGACCTATACTTCACACATGGGAACATGCTCCACACATGTGTAATGACATTATGTACATGAAATTTGGCCCAATCAAGCTATATTTTGCATTACTTCTCACAGGAAGAAATTCCACTTGTCAAGCCACTTCTCTCATATAGCTAGAACGAGAGCTTAGAGGAATGTGAGGGAAGAAATTCCACTTGTCAAGCCACTTCTCTCGGATAGCTAGAACAAGAGCTTAGAGGAATGTGAGGTACTGGAGAGCAAGGAGAAAGAATAGGAACAATTTTGACATTGATTATAATTTGAGGGCTTTTCCTGAAAGTATTCTCCATTTTCAAGTAAATAGCTTTGCATGAAAAGAAAGCAGCCCCCAGTAACACAGAATGTATCTATATCTCACATGATATGAAGTGACATATTGCATGCCACAAAAGCCTTAATTTGCAATCTTCTGTATCTGCTAAATAAGTAGACAAACTCAAGTAGATTCTAGATGTATAATCACATTATACATGTGATTAACACTATTTATAAATCCAAGCTGGATGGATGTGCAGAATGAATATGTATATTGCTGCTGCAGATTGTGATCTGCTGCAAAAAAGGTCCAGAATACACACGTTCCAGATCGTCAGTGATCTGCAACTTGGATTGCAAGTTTTTTCTTTTAATTTTTATGGAAAAGCGAAAAACAAATAGTCAATGATATGCTTGATCAGAATGTGTGACCTTGATATATCTCTTGACCATAGTGAACTACAACATCCTCAAAGAGCTTCAAACTGTACAATAATGTCCACTAATGCTAAAATAGGTTTAACGAGGAGAGAAATATACTTAAGCTCCCTGAAATAAATGTTGGTGAATGTAATTAAGACATCTAACAAATCTGCCGAAATCCTTCACAATCTGTATAAAAATACAGCAAAGAAGCACTAGTTGTGTTTAAATACGCATTCTACCTGGAAAGAAAACTGTGCAACAGAAAACTCCCAAATATAATCTTTTTACTAATCGATTTCTTTTGTAACAAATAGTAGCCAACTTAATAGAGAGAGGAGCAAATGAACCTGTTTCTATGGCTTGAGACCCTAAAAATGGCACCGACTTGTGGTTGGAGATTGCAATACAATAGAGTCGGGACCACTCAACGATTATATGTAATGAAAACACTGAGATGAACAGATCCTCAATAGTGTGTTAAAATGTGAAAATACCAAACCCTAAAATTGAGAATTTTGAGCAAAAATAAATTTCTTTTTTTGCGTTCTGAAAACCCTATCCCTAATTTCCAGATCATGATCCTGATCTCCATCTGGAATACAATCCGGATCACGTTCTGGATCATGGGGCTGCGGCTATGGTATATTCCAAAGGAAGGCGAGTCGAGAAAATGCATGAGACCCCCCTTCACTAATTAAGCCTTCGTGGCAAGCTTAGAAATTAAAACATTTCAGGAAAAAAACAATACTTTTAAAGTGAAAAGGGAAGCACCAAGTTCCAAAATATATGCATTCTTAACTATAAGGCATATTGCAAGATGTCAACCTACCAAAAGAAGTGATAAACCCACCTAATTATATTTCTGGGAGGAATCTGTTTCCAAATGATGTGAATTTTTACGAGCATTGCAGATTGACTGAAAACCCAAAGAAAAGCTGCAGCCCCCAAAATCATTGCGCTTTGACATCAGCAGTTTTCTGCTCATTGTTAATGATTTGATGTTAACTGGCGACAAGTTAAACATTTCTCAGGCATTTAGCTTTAGTGAAACACCTATGATAGTGGTTTCTTGTTGTCTGCAGGTACTGAGTGTCTTCTCATCCAAAGATGAGGACAATGGACAATTGAACTTGAACATAGTTGGAGGAAAAGATTTGTCATCTTTGCTTGTCAAGGAACAAGTGCTCGACATAAGCCGACAGAACTACACCCAGGTAGGATGGAACTTTGACATATACACTTCATTAGCTGCTCTATATTAGCCAGGAATGTTGTTTCATTACTCAAACTGATTCAACAAGCCTGTCCGTCCATTGAATGCAAATGGCAGAGAAATGTGTCCACTAAAGATTACAAAGCAACAGACATGCAGCAACAGCAGGGCCTACGGACAGATGAATCAGCCAACAAAGGATCAAGAGGTCAGAATCCAGCTGAAGGTGGAAAGTTGTTGCAAATAAAGCAGGCAGGCGTGTCTTCTCCTGAATCTCACGAGATTATCTTTCAGCAGAATGATAACACCACTGGGGATGACCAATTAAACTTGCTTACTCTACCATCAGCCGAAAATATATCCCAAGATCATGTGCAAATGATTGGAATGAAAGTTGATGCAGGTGCCAACCCACTTGTATCAACAAATAGCTCCACAGGTGATCCAGTGACCTTGAACTTTGCTGTTCCTTTTTCTCTTCAGATTGCTATTTATAAATCAGAAAGATACCAAAACTGTGATTTTTTGCAGCCAAGAATGCTGTTACCAAACCTCAAGTTGCACGACAGGCACGCAATGTTTCTGCTCGTCAAACCAGAAAGGTAAATACCTCATTAGGACATTTTTGTGCGGGTACCATAAATGATCAATAATCTCTATGAGCAATCTTATTTGAGGAAGTTCCCCCTTGCCCATTTAAAACAGAAAAGGTGCTAACGAACTGGATAGTCTTCCAAAAGTATCATTTTCCAATACGTCTAGGTATCGATTGTGTCACAAGTGAAAATATGCTATTAAGTCCAATACTGAAGCTTAAGGATGTTATAGTCTTATTTCTGACTTTTCAACTTTCTATGTGCAAGTAACAAAACTGTTAGCTACAACATCAGGTACTATGCTTTCCAATTTCAAAAAATCACTATGATTGATACGTGGCCAACTACATGCTCTGTTGAGTAGCCTCCTTCAGGTGATGTTTGACTATCATAAACCAGTCCACATGATGAACGTAATCATGGTGATCACATGACTGTAAAACAATGTAAAGCTGATGTAATGATCAGATATACTGCTAAATCAATAACGGTAGATATCTAGAGCTAATCTATACTTTTGCTTACTCTGGAGCGCTGCTAGTAGACCATTCAAATTTTTGCCAACCAAAAAATGGGGTGCATTAGTTTATTTATACTGCTCGGTTAGGATTCTGACTGACTGCCAGGGACCAAGTACCATCTGTGATTAACAAATGACCAAGTAATACGGTCTGGCTGCTAATTAGAAAATGCCTTCAATAATATGTTTAATGCGGCCTAATGCCCAAAGCGTAATTGTACAGCTAAATGATAACAACTAGTGTTACACTAACCTAGGCCCAGGGAATTGCCAGGTTAACGGCTGTAACTCTCCACCTCAAAATATGGTGCTCTGCTGTCAGTAATAGTAAATGAAGGGAGGGATGCAGATGTGCTGATATGCGGTGAAGATGATTATGCCCAAGGGACATCATGCTATGCCTGAATTTGAATGTTGTAGAAGTAGCCGCTCCAAAAGAAATGCTTAATCCATGTGCATTCACTGGTGTAAAGCAGTAGAAAACCTCCTTTTTTTTTCTATGGTCTATAGTTTGGCTCTGCGACTGCACAAAATATTTAACAAATATGCAGTATAGATTTAGGCCAACAATGCAACACATTTTGTTAGACGAGAATAAACATGCACGCTGTTCCATAGGGAATTTTGTTACGGCCAACTGCCAACATATGAACATATTGTGGACAGTTAATCCACATGAGCAAAAGCAGCATGCACAAGGGACGGGGTTTTGAGTGATTGGTAGTCCAAGATGAAATCCATGAAGATATGTCTTGCATGCTGTCGTTGGAAAAATGCAGTTGCAAGCCTCAAAATCTTGAGCCTTGGGCAGTTTTGAGGATAGCGGAAGTTAATTAGAGATAGTTACCTCTCCTAGGATCATGAAATGTAGTAGTTTAGGAAGTCTTGAAAGCTCTCAGTTAGAAGAAAGTAGAGAACATATGAAAGAACACGTTTCACCACCACATTTTAGGTTGAGTCGTTTCTCTCAATACGTTAATCCTTTCTTGGAGAGACTTTTGCATCTTGAATTCCTTGTGTGTGTGTGTGGCTAGTGTTTTATCATATAAATATATTTCAGCAAAAGTTGGATAATTATGATGCATTAGTGAAATCTCTTTTTACAATTTGAGGCAACTAGTGAGGATTTTGCAGCTGAAAATTGAAAAGATTATGAGATAAGGATTTTATCGTGAAGACTTAAGTTGTTGACAAAGGGATGATGGGAACTAACATATGAAGCATTCAGGGTTTGATGGTCATTGTTCAAAAAGTCGGTAATATAGTGGCACCGATTGTGTACAATAAAAACAGCGATTGGGGTGGACTAAGGTTAGGGTTTAAGGAGTCCAAAACACTCAACTTCAAAACAGTGCCCTCAATGTCAGCAAAACTTAAAAACTAGAAAGAAAATAGGCCCCAAGCAATAGCTTTGTTGATAGCTAGTCATAAAGAAATGTGAATAGAATTACAAATACAACTATCTAAAAGATACTCTATTCATGAGGAGAAAAAGTGCTTGTGTCAATGGACATATTGGAGGATAGGATATAGGTTGTCACAACAGGTAGTCCAAAAGCAACATACAAAAATACACAAAGCATAGACCTCCAAGTAAGTGGTTTCTTGGGATCTTGATCGTTCTTAGCCTAATGATCAGTGCTATGAAATTTCTCCATAGCTGTAACTGCAATTTACATTAGTTTTGACTAGTATCCACTGGTTAAGCTTGAAATTCGTCAAATGTACTGTATGTTAATGATTTTCAGGAAAGTACTTACTGTTTTTCAGTCATTATAACAGGTTTTCAATGATCGCATGCTAGTTATGCCATCAATATTAGATCTTGACTATGTTGTGGTCAAATTCTGATGGTTTTTGGCTAAAAATGACCAGTAAGAGCTGATATTGTCCTAGATCAGAACCTTCAGTAAATGCATGAGGTTGATTTGAGCTGATATTGGCCTAGATCAGAACCTTCAGTAATTGCATGAGGTTGATTTGAGGTCTGATTGCACTTGCACGTGGTTAAGATCCATCAGAACATGTTTTTTTTTCACTTCTTTGATAGTGAATCATTTACTTTGCATGCACATTCTTAGAGATGTATTGAATATCCAGTGGCTGTGAGCAGCTTTAGTAGGCTGTTCGTACTGTGTGGGGTCCTAGAACATTAAAAAATAGTGTACTCATTTTGTGCAAAAGAGCGGCCTGAAAACTGAAGCCAATAACCATAGATATAAAGCATGTCTAGCTTCAAGAGCAGAGTTGGAGACTTGGTAAGTCAAAGTACCGAAGCTCGCAGTTTTAATTCAAGTTTATAGAGAATTAGTTGAGTTTCATGTTTTAGATTTAGCACACAAATATAATTCTAAGCTATGAGTGACTATTTAAGAAGTGTCCTAATATTGAGTTGAAGAGACACGTGCTCTCATTTAAGGAGGGAGATAGAGTAGTTATAGTTTTTGATGATTATAGTTGCACGAATTGTCGATTCTTAGGCAAAGAATCGGCGATTCTGAACCGATTCGAATCGGCTGGGGACCCGAATCGTTTCCAGGCTATTTTCCAGCGATGGCCCGATTACGATTCATTTCAGGTCTAGGGAGAGAGAGAAGTGCGCCTTTGATCTTGAGGGACTTGGAGAGTGTAGATAGGGGAGGGAGAATGCACATTGTGGATTTAGGGAGAGAGTGTGAATGATGAGAGATAGTTTAGGGAGTGAAGTTTGAACTTTGAAGAAGGTGAAAAGAAAGTTAGAAGAGTGACTTAGGCTTTAGGGAATAATCAAGATTCGAGGTCTTGGTGAAGGCAAGAGATCGTGCTTGGGAGCATGTGACATTTTCAAGAGGATATGGCAGCTCAGGTACAAAGAGGTGGACTTTCAGGTATTGCAATGTCACCTACACAGGCGGTCCTTTGCGGATTCGAGCACACCGAGCTGATGTGAACTCCAGAATGGCTATGAAGGATTAGCTTGAAGTAAACTGTCGTAGGGTGGCATTAGCACTAACAAATAATTGGCTGGTTCATTACAACAACCAGCACACAAGGCACTTCCATAATGGTTGGGTCTGTCAAATCTAACTCCTTACTGAGAAGGATGCTATGGTACCAAGTTATGAACCAAACCAATCCACACAATGACACCGGTAGAATTATATGAGGATGTATTCGTGCTAACCAAATGATATAGGACAATGTAAAAGCTGATCTACTTATACAGTGCACTTTTGAATCAATGATGCTAATTGACCAAGTTTGATCTGTTCTTAGGTAACATTAGAGCGATTCTGAAAGACCACTTTTGTAATGATTGCACAAAAAAGAGGTGCATTAGGCTATTTATGCTGCTCTGGAGCCCAAACAAGGGTTAGGATTGTCACTTGTCCAACTGCCATCTGCGAATAGCCACTAATAAACAAGTACTAAGGTCCAAATGCTGATGAACAAAGTCTTAAGAATGTCAAATATTAAGTGATGGCCCAAACCCCAAAGCATTTGTGTAGTCAGTATACCTACTGCCCATGATTGTGATGACACCTTCTTCCGAAGGAGGGCATTACAATGCTTAATGTTCTAACAAAGCTTCAATGCAGGAAAAGAAAGCTTCCAAGGCTGGAAATGCTGTTCCAAGGCAAGTGAGACTATCGACTGGAGTTCAATATCTGCCTTCAAAGCAACAAAAGAATGAAAGCCCAGATTCTCAAGTTAAAAGTATGAGGGATCTGCTTATCAAAGCCAAGGCTTATGCAGCAATAGCTCAGGCTCACCATGATGGTAAACTTCTGCGTGACCTAAGATTTGTGATCAAAGACTGTCAGGATGCTTTAGGGGATGCTACAACTGACACTCAGCTTCCTGGCAGGTAAAATTAAAAGCCTCATAACTCTGTTTCATTGCACTTGCTACAATGCACTTGAGACTATTTTATGAATTACTCCTAAAGCTACCAAATGACCCCAAGATATTTCTCCTGTGGTTTGATATGTATAAACTGCATTTATTGATCAGTCATTGCGTTTAGACTTCAACTGTGTGATCTTGTGTTGCTGCAGTGTGCCTGAAAGGGTAAAGTTAATGGAGTATATTATGGCTAAAGCAGACGATCAACTATATGACTGTACCGAAATGGTAGAGAAGATGAAACTCCTCCTGCACATGGAGGAGGAAACATCAAGGAGTCTAAGGAAAGAAAGCTTATTTTTGAGTCAACTGGCTGCAAAAACTATCCCTAAAGGCCTTCACTGTTTATCAATGCGATTAACTGTGGAGTATTATTTGCTGGCATCACATGAACACAAATTGCCTAATCAGGGCAATTTGGAAGATCCCACTCTCTACCATTATGCACTATTTTCCGACAATGTTCTGGCAGCAGGTGTCGTCGTGAACTCCACCGTGTTTCATGCAATGGTATACTATGCATCATTTCCTGTTGATTTTGATTGTAGTCAGACACTGTTGTTTTTTTACAAAGATGGCTTAATCAGGTGCTCAATAATAGTAGCAGTGTTTCAGGCTTCACACAGCATATATATCTGCTAGTATAAAATTGGTGCAGTGAGTACAAGTTTGTACAATGCACTTGACAGATGTATGCACTTGTTCACGGGGAACAATTGTGATTGTGGACAGGATCCTGAAAAACATGTGTTCCATGTAGTCACTGACAGATTGAATTATGGAGCTATGAACATGTGGTTTCTTAAGAATCCGCCTGGGAAGGCAACAATACATATTGAAAATGTAGACAGCTTCACATGGTTGAACTCATCGTATAGTCCTGTTTTACGGCAGCTTGAATCTGCTGCTATGAGAGAGTATTATTTCAAAGCCAACCAACCAGAGCACCTTGCTCCTGGTCTTAAATTTCGAAATCCAAAATACTTATCCATGCTCAACCATCTACGCTTCTATCTTCCACATATTTATCCAAAATTGGACAAGATATTATTTCTGGATGATGACATTGTTGTTCAAAAAGATTTAACTCCACTTTGGAGTATAGATATGCGTGGGAAAGTCAACGGTGCTGTTGAGACATGCGGAGCAAGCTTTCATCGCTTTGACAAATACCTGAACTTCTCAAATCCACTTATCTCGAAGCAATTTGATCCAAATGCTTGTGGATGGGCCTATGGAATGAATGTCTTTGATCTGCAGCAGTGGAAAAAGATGGATATTACAGGCATTTATCACAAATGGCAGGAAAAGGTTAGTAGATTTGCTTTCTACTTTTTCATCTAAGATAGCATTCCATTTTTTTCTAAGCTCTGAATTCTTTTTTTTTTTCTCAGAATGAGGACAGAATGTTATGGAGGCTGGGCACGCTACCTGCTGGTCTACTGACATTCTACAACTTAACATTTTCTTTGGAAAAGCATTGGCATGTATTGGGCCTGGGATACAGCGCCTTGGTCAGCTCAAAGGAGATTGAAAATGCAGCAGTTATCCATTACAATGGCAATATGAAGCCTTGGTTAGAGATAGGCATGGAAAAATACAAACATTACTGGAGGCGCTATGTGAAGCTTGATGAACCTTTTCTGCAGCAATGCAATGTCAATTTGTGAGATTCAATTTGAGTTCAAAGTCAGGCTATTCGCATTGCGTCTCTCTTGATGTGCGATGAACTGGATCCTGAGTATTTCATTAAACTGCAGTCATGGAACGAGTTACGACTAGCATCTCTCTGCAGCAGAAACGCCGGCTATGGGAGTGGAGGTCCAAAGCAAAGAAAGCGAAAGCAGGCAGGATGGGCTAAATAGCAGACACCCTGACTGCTTCTTCTGTGAATCAAGCTACTCACAACTCCTTTTTGATGTGCTGGTTCCAGGGTGACATTTTCTATTATTGGGTTTGCATAGTGAGATTACTCGAGAGTTCTGGGCAACTCAAAAGGTATTGCAGAACTTATGAGCTGAGGGGATAGGACCAATTGGATGAGTGGGATGCTTTCTGGCAAATGACCAGCTAAAGCTGTATGTAGAAATCAAGAGGACATGTAGATCAGGACAATTTTCCTGCATTGTTTCAATGGATTATGTGATATAACGCATTATTATTCTTAATACTCGCAAATTCTTTTGATTCTTATTCCTAGATTTTAAGCTAGCAAGTGGTTCTTATTCTTTGGTTGGAGTCAAGCATGAGAAGGATAATGAGTCTATATGGATGAATTAGTACTGAACATCAGAACTGGGCCATAAGTACATACCCCAAGTGTGTTCGCTCTGACTATTCAACATGCGGACCAAAAAAGCACCTCTCCAGGAAGATATGTCAATCTGACAATGCTTCTTCTAAGCAGTCTAGCTGGTGCAGGATTCTGCTATCTGCTACAATTATACAAATTTTTGAAAAACATAGTAGTTATATTTGGAAGCTGTAACAAGCCCTAGTACATCGTCAACAGCTTGCGCGCTGTTTGTTTCAAAGCAGCAAATATAGATCTACTATTGTAACTAGGTGGTGATATTTTTGCTCCAATGCCCACATCTGTCGCATATCTCTTGCAGCATTTGCATCTTAATATCCATTGTCTTTATTCCTTTCCCCTCTCATTGACACCCTGCAAGTTCCTATTCTGGGTTGGTTTGTATGGAGAAAAGTTGCTGATTGCAACCATTTTCTGGCATGAGCATTTTTAGGTCTAGAAGTTGCCTACTTCTGGATATACGTTTCAACTGAGAGGGAGGTTCAAAAAGGTCATGGAGATGACGAGTCCGTCTAAATAATGTAGACCCATCTTCAAGTTTTTCGTTGGATGCCCTAAGAAAAGAAAGTGCGCATTTTTTATACAAGAGACTATGAGATGATTGACATCTGTGGAATGCCAAGTCTTCAATTTTTATTTGTATTTTAGATGTACCTCCCTCCAGAGGTAAAATTTGCCGCAAGTGAAATAACCATTAGTTTTGTCCAAAAGTCTCATCCTCAAGTGACAGCATCAGCGATTCTGTCCTTATGAGACAAAAAACATTTCAGAGATGGCATTACGTCCTGGAAGGCCCGTGGGCCTCGGGCCTTCCACCACACTTAAGGTCGATCATTGAGGCTGTACCTCTGTATTTCTATGCACAAAGCTTGGCTGTTTAGAAGTAAGGAAGTCTGGTTCCTATTCTAGGCCAGTTGTACAAGGGGCCTACTTCCCTCCCTTGCACGTCCAATGCAGAACCCCGAGGCATTTAAGCTTGGACCAATCGAATTGCAGCACATCACTGGTGACCTGCAATATTATATTGCTTAACCTGGTCAACGAAACAATGCCTCAAAAAATTTCATAGAAAACCCTGTTCAGAAAATTGCTTAATATAAGGTGCGACTGTTATTTGCCCTCAAGTGCAAATGGGTGTGGATGGCCAAAGGTCTGGCATTGGACAACTCATATCCGTGAACCGGCCAGGACTGTTCACATCTGCAAGAATTTAACATATGGCAGGTGCTAGTTCCAAGCAAAGTCACAACAAACACATTAAGTCACAAGAAGAAAAACATGAACCTGCCACCCTTCCCTTAGTAAGAAAAACCTCACATTAAGTAGCACCTTGACACTTGACACTTGACACTTCATTTATCCTTTTAAACCAAAGCCTGTCCCCAGGCGGAAGGGCCCCGAGGAAAGGGCCTTCCTTGTCGTAATTTCATTTTTTACATTTTTTTGGTGTCCTTTTTTATTTTTTTACATGCACTTTCCAGTAAGGGTCTGAGGAAGGAGCCTTCCTTGTCATAATTTCATTTCTTACATTTTTTTTTTGTGTTCTTTTTTGCCGCAATTTTTCTTTTTACATGCACCTTCCAGTAAACATAAAAATAAGTATATTTTTTTTACATGAACCTTCCAGTATAATAAAAAAATGTAAACCCGAGGCCGAAGGCCTTTCGCATTGCGGAACGGCTGAGGGTGTGACCTTCTGTGGCGTGAAAACTTTGTTTACTTTTTTTTTTTTCCCATCTTTTTGCTGTAAATTTTTTGTTACATGTGCCTTCCTCATCCCGGAAAGTGCATGCAAAATATTTTGGAAAAAAAAAGAGGTGCAAAAATTCTGTTCAGTGAGGCACCACCTTTTTCTTCATGAAAAAGCAAAACAATTTTACGTATTATGGAAGTTGCCGGGCAGAGGACTTTCTACCCGGTAAGGATTTTCAAAAGTTTTTAGGTGACGCTCGGAGGGGCTGACCCGGGTAGAATGTCCTCTGCCCGGCGCATTCTATTTCATAATAGTACCTTGACGTTTTTCACATGTACATTATGAAACATAATAAGCAATTTGACTTTGACTGGCCACTCTGGACGTGCCACATGGCATATATACAGATGCGTAGGGCAGAATGCGCATCACCTCTGTTTGAAAAATCTATGTAAAATCTGTTCAAATAATGGGCACAAGAGTCACAAGGTATTCATTACGTACTTGGAATGGTAAATAGTTAGACGTTATGCACCAATTTGAAGTTTACATGTTGATTTTATCTCCAATGTCTAATGATATGCAATGTCACATGTATTTCAACTAACAAATGTTACTATATATTTTTAGTCTTCGACATTAACAAGATGAGAATGACTCATAACAATTATTGGTCAATGAACATAAATATACACACAATTATTCAATTACAAGAGTCTTCTCATCATAGTACATAGAGCTATTAACAAAATCTTAGGTCAAAATCACAAAAAATGAACATTTATGGTTTCGATTCAGAGACAATAAACTAGAAGTTCCACTAAATTACATGCATAATAGAAGTGCCAATATCCATAGTAGGAAGCTCTCGTTTAGATTCAGAAGTTTCTCTAGAAGGCAAAATCTAACCTCCTAGCAATACTGCTAATCTATCACCAATGTTGTTTGGTGGAAATGACATAAACAATTCTTGGCGAGTCAAAGTTGATTGATAGAAAGGTACATAATTAGATGTTATGCACCAATCCGAAGTTTCAATGTTGATTTATTTCAAATGCCTAAAGATATGCAAAGTCAAATGTGTTTCAACTAACAAGTGCTGCTATATTTTCAGTCTTCCACATCAACAAGATGAGAACGACTCAGAGCAAAAAATTCTTAGGCCAAATCATAAAAAGTAAACATTTTTCGTATCGATTCAAGGACAATAAACTGGAAGGTCCACTAAACTACATGCATGACAGATAATCCTTGCATCATCCACTACAATATTAATTTCAACAACATTATTCTTGATGAGTATTTTGAAGCCAGGATCATAGATTTTGATCTAATTTGACTAATGAATCCAATTGAAACTCACAAAAGCATATACATTAATGGAGATTTTGGAGATCTAGGTTATGTTGCACCTTTGAGCATGCTTGAACATTGGTGGCTACTATTGAAGGAGATAGGTTTTGAGGCTATTGTTTGATGCTTTTTGGTTTTGGTGACCAAACTTTCATGTTAAGATTGAAATATGGATCTTATTTGCCTCTTTTGGAGCAAACAAATGAGGCCGATTTGTTATTGTCGCTAATGATATTATGCTTGTAATAATTCTTCTACAATTTTTGAGCCATTCTTGTCCTTGTAATGTGGGATTAGTGCGTGTACATGCACTGGTTTTAGTTTTCCATCTATTGCATGTGTTCTTGTTGTCATGGCTTGGACATGCCTTGGTCATAGGGGCCGGACCTAACCAAAATAGTAGTCAAGTAGGACCACGGGGTCATGTGACCATCCGCATGCGGTATTAGCATGTGTGTTGCATTCTAGTATGGGATAGTATGTACATGCACTGTGCTATTGTGTGGGTGTTAGTTACCATGGGTTAGGGATGCCTACATGTAGTGGACATCCACGGGAGATTGGCATGATCTGTAGAGTGCTTCCATGTGGATTCAGTGCATGGGCAGGTGCGGTAGGTTCTACGCTCTATATATACCGTCACCCGTGTCCATGAGGATCATGGAGTATAAAGTCCTACACACAAGATACTAGTCTAAGCATGCCAAACAAAGCAACAACACAAGGGAACGGGTGGTGGATAAACCAACCCAACCAACTATAGAGAGATGAAATACGTAGCAAAAGTGACTTCCTTTGTAAAGTTAGGTAAATTTTCAGCATGTAATAAGGAAGTTAACTTGGCTTTCTTTCCCTAATTTGCAACTCTAGCCTCTTTCCTAGAGTCATGCCAAGTAGGTGGCTAGTTAGTCAATTTTCACCTTAAATCTAGGATGTAGGTACTATAAAATAGGAATCACTACCAAATTGACTTGACCAACTCATTAGACTTCATCTAACCTATACTAGGGTAGGTTTCCCATGTGGCTCCATGGCCTCACACATGTGGGGCCCACTTATGCACATAATTTACATTATTCTACATGGTTTGACGGCGGTCGAAATTAGAGAAAAAAAATAAAAGTATCTTTATAAAGGGTTTTTTAAAATTTTGGAACTCCTCTAATGTCTGCCACCCTTTGATCATTCAACTTTTGTCCAATCGCCACAAATGCTAACCATCTGATTTTTGATCCAAAGGGAACCAGCTTCAGATAATCTTTCATCCTTTGGTTGAAGTTGTTTTCTGGCCAAACTTCTATCAGTTTGATATATTTGGATGATACAAAGGTTGCTTGATAGTATAGCCGCACCACCATCATGTTAGAAAACAATGATAAACTTATTACTGTTGACAACTATTACCATCTGTAAGTAGATGTAGGCTAGTCTATAGTCAACTACTAGTTTCTCTCTCTATATTTAGGGTTTAGTGTACTCTTCATTATTTAGAGTAATAATGTAATATCGTGATTGTGTGTGCTTCCTCCTTCTTATGGTGATTGGTTATGATGAATGATTGATAGTGCTTATCAGATCATTGACATGGTATTAGAACTCCACTGATCCTGAGTGCCTGCTTATTGGATTTGGCTTGTCACAGGCTTTGGAATGAATTGAGAAATTCCTTCATAGGAAGTGAAAGTGAAGAGAGACAAAGAGTGGGAAGAAAAGCTCTAAAATTTGTTTAAAATTGGCAAACTATGAGCCTTTGTTGGCTTTTTACAGTTTTCGTAAATTTTCAGACTTTTGGAAGCTGAAAATCATTGTTTCTCAATAGAAATCATTGAAACAAGCTACACTGAGTTTACTTCATCTACAACATCTTACAAAACCAAAAAGGGTGGAATTTCAAAAAAATTCAACTTCTTCCAAAGATTGGTCTAAAAACACTGTTTCTAAAAAGTTTATTAAGAAACTTGGATTCTTGATCATTTGAAGTGCTGAAAATCACTGTATTCAGCTTACAAGAGGGCGACCTAGGGCAAGGAGAAATTCAAAAGATCACATTTCATTTGACAGAAAGTTGATTATGTTTGAAGCTGTTTTTTGTTTGAAAAACTTGTTGAAAACTTTTGGAAAGTTGGAAAATCGCTATATTTTGTCATTATGAGTGTTGATAGGCTCATCGTAGAGCTTGGAGAAGGGCGCCCCAATGCCAATGATCAGAAGAAAAAATCAAGTTAGAGAAATATGGAAAATCTGAAGAGAAATCCATAGTCTCTCTCTCGCGCTCTCTCTCTCTCTCTCTCTCTCTCTCTCTCTCTCTCTCTCTCTCTCTCTCTCTCTCTCTCTCTCTCTCTCTCTCTCTCTCTCTCTCTCTCTCAATTTCTAGTGCATCTAAGGGCAGATTTCGGAGCTCCAAGTTGCTCCACGTTGGATTTTGATCAAGATCATTCAACGGTGGAGAACATCCAATCTTGGATGTAGCATTCATTGGGCCCTCAAACTTCATTTTTTAAAGATTTGAAGTTCTTGAAATTTGCTTAACAAAGAATTGAAGGGCAGAGAGAATTCTTCATTAAAAAACTTCATCTCGAAGGGTCTTAACTATTTTGACTTTAAGTTGAGGATTGTCCCTTCCTCTTTAGGGCCCTATCCACTGGTGTTTTTTGCAGAAAAACAAAAAACAGAGTGATATTTGAGCATGGAGAACGCAACCATTTTGCAGATTTGACAAAACAAGGCTATCCCAGTGCAATTGCCTATGCATTGATATAAAAATCTTCGAAATTGGAGATCTGTGTGCGACGGATAAATTTTTCAAAAAAGGCAATTTTGTCATAATTGCCATTTTTCTAGGTTTAAGGTCATTTTTGAGCCTTTCTAAGACAAAAATATTTAATTTGGCATAACTTTCAATCCATAGCTCGGATTGGAAAGTGGTCAAAGATGTCATTTGTCAATTTCACAATGAATTTTCTACTTTTGCTGTCATTTTTGCAACCTGGACTCATCTAAGTGCAGTTATGGAAACTCTAAGTGAGAGCATCCTCAATGACTCAAGCAAATTGGAGCCGACAACTGTGCAGTTTGGAAATTCAAACTGAAGAACATTCTGATGGAAAAGGAGCTATGGGAGATTGTGACAGGTGAAGAAACAAGGCCAATGATTGAAGAAAATCAACGGGCATTTGACAAGAGAAAACGGAAAGCACAGAATGTCATCAGCTTGTCAATCAGAGATGCAATTATTCCCTACATTTTGGATTTGGAAGGACCGAAAGAAGCATGGGATACGCTGAAGGCATTGTTTGAGACCAAAAACACATCTCGAGTGTTATTCTTGAAGACGAAGCTGCACACATTATGAATGGATGATGGTGCAACCATTGTTGATCACCTATTGATATCCAAGAATAATCCAATGATGGCCCAAATCGAGACAATTGGCATCAAGGTTGAGGTCAAGGATGCGACAATACAAGGCAGAGGAAACTTGGGAATTGCCGATATTGCAACAAACCTGGTCATTGGGAGCATGAGTGCTATAAGAAACAAAAGGAGTCAGCTCAGCGGAAAGGCAAATGGTAGGTAGCCAATTATGCTGATTAACATCAATTTGATGATGAATCAATATGAGGATGATGCAGGTGAAAGGTCAAACTTGTTCATTACTACATTAATGACAAGTGATGAAGCCAAAGATATCGGGTACATCAACAATGGAGCATCCAAGCACATGACTTCGAGGAAGGCGTGGTTTTCAAAATTCAAGGAAATTCACAATGGCGATGAAGTTGGACAAGCTGATGGCCAATTGCTACCTGTTAAAGGATTTGGAGTGGTACCAGTGAAGCTAGCAAGCGGGATGATAAAGCGAATAAGCAATGTCCAATATGTTCCTGGTTTAGCCAACAATCTACTATCAGTTGGGATGATGGCTGATCAACAACTCAAGGTTGAGTTTGATAGCGACAAATGTCTCGTCAAGGACATCAAGAATCACTACAAAGTGATTGCTACAAGATCTAGAGTCAATGAGAATCGACTCTACAATTTGAATGTGAGATCTTTTGATCAAGCTATGGTAAGCATTGTTGATAGTCGAAGTGATCTTTGGCATCAACTGGTCATATTAGTGCTCAAAGTTTACAGATTTTCAAAAGAGGTAATCTAGTTATTTGATTGCTTGATATTTCTTTTGAAGGAAAAATCTGTGAAAGTTTCATTTTTGGAAAACAACACAAACAAAGGCTTCCCAAAAGCGGAGCAAGGAGAGCCACTGGCATCCTAGATCTTGTACACAATGATCTATGTGGACCAATGCAGACTAGATCTCTTAGTGGCTGTCTATACTTTTATTCCCGTCGCTGTAAAATATGGTGGTGAGGCGCTGGGCTTTGTTTTTGCTCGTTGGCCGGTCCTTGTCGACTCCTTTGGTATTGGTGCTCCCGGTATATCTAGATTATGGAGCTCCTTTACTGATGACTTGTTGACACTCTCCATTGTAGTTGGTGGCTCGATTCTTCTTTCTAATATCCTTTATGTGCTTGTGATAGCTGGAATCAGTTAGAAGAACCTTCACTAGAATCTTCTAACAGTGGCCTTCGTAGCAAGAGCTTAAAGGTCAAAAGGTTAACAATCTGTGTCATAATGATGTGCAATTTTATTTTTGGCAACCAATGATAGGCTGCCACATGGCATATGCAAATTTTGATAAGTGCAAAACAAAATTTACAATTATTTTCCCAACATAATATGATGTGGACAAGGACTATCACATGCCAAATGCACATTATGCCAGAATGTGCATGTGGTAACGTGTCACTGGGTGTCCACACCCACATTATGTTAGATTATGCATGTGCTATTTGTCAACTCTCATTGGTTGTCCAGATGAGATTTGTGGCGGAAGGTTTGAATTCTTAAAATGATATGAAAAATTTGTTTATGAAAGTGAGTCTAAATCAGCACTGGACATTAAGAGTAGTTTCAAACCACACTACCTCAAGCACATTTTTTGGACCTGAGAACATTGCCTGCATATTGAGTTGCCAAGGACAACTTTAAAAAAATGAACCAATGGTATGGCAAGGATTCAAGCTAGCATGTTAGATTGTTGCCCTTCATTAAGCAATTACAAGGGGAGTGGTCCGTTGCCCTTCAACTCACTTGCCAAGGTTAAAAAAGAAGTGGCAAGTGAAAGGCTAGGCAAAAGGACTTGTTACTAAAGTTCGAAAGAAGAGTGGTCTATGGCCCTTCAACTCACTTGCCAAGGTTAAAAAAATGGGTGGCAAGTGAAAGGGCCGAGCAAAGGGACTTGTAACTACTATGAAACAACTCTAAGAGTTTGTGAATCCACATAGAATTGAACATAATCATTAATATCTAATGCCACATAGGATTGAATGTCACATGGCACAAGAGTATGAAACATCTTTAAGAGTGCGTGAATCCATATAGAATTGAACATAGTCATTAATATCTAATGAAATATGGCACAAGAGGATTGAATGAATGCCATTTTGCAAAGGACGAAGCATATCCTACATGGCATTTGAGTATATTATCAATCCAACAAACACCTTCAGTCACCCGATTTCTATGGGAGTTTTGGATGAACGCCCTTCCCACCATCACACCCAAAGGTTCCAACCTTGCTCTTGCTAATCTTATTCACTTGTGATATTTGCAAGAAAAATGCATCTTGGCACTCGAACCGAGGATCAAAGAAGCTTTGGGTACCTACCACCAAGGTAAGCAAGTGAGCCAACCACCTTGGATGATAATTGTCAAAACAAAAATGTTCACATGATGTGAGGAATTAGATGTGCTTTAGACGAATAATGTGAAACGGACCTTGTCTACCATCAACAACCAAATTTGTTCACGGGACCCTCTCTCTCCTTTCCAACTGAGACTGAGAGTCGTCTCTTCTCTTTTTCCGTAGTATCTCGTTGTCTGCCCTCTGCAGCAATGCCAGCCAGCAGCAGCAACATCCATCATTTTTCCTTCTTTCCTTTTGCTTCCCAAGGAAGCCAGCCAAGCCCCACACACACACAGTTACCAACACAACAAACAAAATGTCATGAAGAAGACTCTTTCTTTCCTTCCCTCTTCATCCGAAATAGATATTAAGGAACATAGTCCACCAGAAGCCGATGCACGCCTCTCTGCAAACTCTCAAGAGCTTTGGCATGCGTGGGCCTTGCTGCTGGCCTGGCCCCTCCCAGAATCGGGCGTTGGTATGGCAGAATCCAGCTGAGTGCTGCTGCCGTATCAATAACTAGTTCTACTCATGCTTGCTCTGCGAGCTGCAGCCCTTTTCCAGCTCCTATATTGCTAAACGCAGAGCAGTCTGATTAGCAAATGAAGGGCTGTGAATTGTAGAATAAAGCATTGTTACAAGTGGAATGTTCAGATACAGAATCTTGGTTTTTCTTGATTTTAGGAGTTCAGTCTACAAACACGATTGATGACTTGATCTTTCAAGGGAATACTCACATTGCGGCTCTAATGGAGAAACTACCACTAGCACGAACGTTCATGTTACAGACGATGCTGCTCGGTGCTTTAGTTAATGCCGAACTGCACCCTACAGACCTAGCAGTATTGAAGGATCTGCATAACAGTCTAAGGGACATGCCTGGATCATCCTTCTTCTCAACTTGGAAATTTCAGCTAGATCCGTGCCATTTCTTCACGGGTGTTGTTTGCGACTCAATTCAAGGCTGGACACGCGTCACTGCGCTCAATCTCGGTACTGGCTACGCTGGAGCTCCTGGTTTGGCTGGTGAGCTGAGCCCATCCTTGGGAAGCCTCGAATTTCTGAAGCAACTCACGATTGCCCCGGGAACGGTCGCTGGTGGGATCCCCTCAAGCCTGGGGCAGCTGAGCCAGCTGCAGTTTCTGGGTATCAGCCAAAATCGCCTCTCAGGCCCCATTCCGGAAAGCTTTGGTAGTTTGATCAATCTCCAATTCTTAGATTTGAGCAAGAACATGCTGACAGGTTCCATTCCAAAAGTATTGGGTGCGCTTCCGAGTCTCATCGCAGTCACTATATCTGAGAACAGCTTGTCTGGTTCAATGCCAAGCTTCAGTGGTCGAATCGCGCACCTTGATCTTGGCCGAAATGGCCTCTCGGGAAGCCTCCCTCCTTTGTCTCTCTCTTTGCAGTACCTCTCGCTTCAAAGAAACAACTTGGGCGGTGGACTGAGCAGTTTAGTTCTGTTGCAGAGCTTAACTTATGTTGATCTTAGCTTCAACCAGTTCACAGGAAGTGTTCCGAAGGAAGTCTTGCAGATTAAGTTGTCAGCTCTGCATCTCCAGCGCAACAGATTGTCAGGGACCATTTCTCCAAATGGGCCTGTACAAATCAAAACTATCGATTTGAGTTACAATAGGTTCTCAGGAGGGCTCTCTCCTTTCCTTGCAACTGCTCAGATACTCTACCTCAACAACAACCATCTTTCAGGAACCGTTCCACTTCGATTTCTGGATTCTCTCTTGTCAGCCAATTTGCAAATCCTTTACCTCCAGCACAATTATCTCACTGGCTTCGAAGTTCACTCCGATGTGTCATTACCCACACCAAGCTCTCTTTGTATCCAGTACAACTGCATGGTACCTCCCACACAATCCGCATGCCCTTTGAAATCTGGGAGGCAAGTTTCAAGGCCCAGCTACCAGTGCATTCACTCATAAAAGCTGATTTCCTTTCTGTTAAGATGTTGGCAGGTGTTCATAATATGTTGAACTTTAAGCTACTACAAATAATTCCACGACGACCTTCAGATCGTCATTTAAATGGAAATCTCAGTTCATAAACTCGTTGTTGCTCTTTCCATTATTTATGTTGTAAAGGCATAGCAAGCAAACCGCAAAATTAGACTTGGTGTTAAAAGTAGGATCATTTTCTTGAGGTACTTCTGTCTTCGCATGTAAGAACAGAGATTTAGAATGATCCTCTGTATGACCTGGAAGACAGGCAAAGCCATCTATGTAAGCGTACTCTACTTGACCAATTTCAAGGCTTCACGCAGAAATTAGATTCGACAAGACAATCCATCTAGCAGCCTTTAATATGCTGTCACTCTGCAGCCGTGTCTGTTTAATTGAAATGCTTACATTGATTTCCAGAAAGGCAGTTGTTGTGGCACAAGGCTAAACCTTCCTCTGGGAGTTGAAGTTGCTTTGGGATTTATGTTTTGTTCCAAGGACACAAACACATGGAATTTGCATCATTTCAGCATATTATTGAGTTTTACTCACCACTGAAGTTTGCAAGCACTGAACAGTAAGTAGTATATCCAGCTTCAAATCAACACGAACACATGTTAAAGTCCATGTTGTAGAGACATTTGCAGTGAATTCTCTACTTACAAGATTTTTATGTGAATGGTCTTTCAAGGAATGCTGTACTAAAGCATGGTTATACAGATTATAAAGTTACAACCTGGTGGATGAGCTTAAGCCATAAGGTTGCTGGATCTTTATTAATTTTTTAAGGTTACATACCAGGCATGCTGTGAGCCTAAAAAATGACTGAAAAGCCTCTAGCAGAACCTTGGATAGAATTTGAAGCCTGTAGGTCAATTACAGGAATTAAAATTAAGGTGTTTAATTAAGAAAGACTCCTGTATTTGTCAAACTTCAGCTGATAAATAATTTTCCTGTTATTGTCATGGATAGTTGAAGCTTTCTGTTCCCATTTTTGAGATTGCTTAAAATTTAAGTAGAATGGGCAGCACTTAGCCATTTTCATTCTTGAGCTATGATTTTCTTAAAGGAACATTCTCTTGTGCATAGTCTAAAATGTTCATAATAAACTTAAAGTTGCACTCTTCTATGCCTAATTGAGTGCGAAACTTTTTAAATTTAATCCTACCTAATGGTTTTGTAAATATCTCTGCCACTTGATCTTCAGATTCACAAAGACAAGATCAATGGCACCATCACGTACTTTCTCTCCAACAAAGTGAGAATGTATCTCAATATGTTTAGTTCAAGCATGTAAGACTGGATTTTTGGCAAGGTGAATGCAGCTTCGGTTATCATAAGATATAGTAGTCACATCTAGACCTAAATCCATAAGCAATCTACGTAACCATACTACTTCCTGTGTGGCACTACTGAGAGCACGATACTCATCTTTTGTCGAAGATAAAACTATTGTAGGTTGCTTTTTGCTGCTCCATGAAACTGCAGCTGTTACCAAAACTGAAAGTATGACCTGTGGTAGATCATTTGTCATCAACATTACTTGCCCAATCTACATCTGTACAACCTACCAATACTAGCACTTCATCTACAAACATCAAACCAAAGTTCAATGTTCCACGGATGTACCTAAGAATGCGTTTGGCAGACTTCTAGTGTACTTATCTAGGGTCTTGTATAAATTGACTTACAACACCAACAAAATAAGCAATATCAGGTCATGTGTATGTGTCAAGTAAATCAAAACTACCCACTAGCTCTATGTATAAATAAGTATCCACTTTCTTAGATCTCATGCATGTTTGCTTTGTGTAAGAAAGACAACGCCTTCCTTTTGTCATACTTCAATGCCAAGACAATAGTGTATCAATCCTAGATCGCTCATGTCAAAAGCATTGGAAAGATCTAATTTGATTTCATCTATTAAGCTCTCATTACTTCCTATAATAATCAAATCATCGACGTATAATACAATGAAAACTATATGTGAATCTTGCTGCATGAGAGAGAGAGAGAGAGAGAGAGAGAGAGAGAGAGAGAGAGAGAGAGAGAGAGAGAGAGAGAGAGAGAGAGAGAGAGAGAGAGTAAATAAATAAATAAATAAAATTCAGAAGACTTGTAAGCAGATACCATTTCTCTTCACTTGAAGTGTTCATCAATGCAAGAGTACCACGCCCGTGGCGCTTGCTTCAGTCCATAAATAGCTTTGTTGAGCTTGCAAACAAGACGTTCTCTCCCTGGCTCAACAAATCCTCAAGGTTGTACTAAATACACCTCTTCATCATCAGTCCATTAAGAAAAGTAGGTCTAATGTCCATTTGCTGGATCTTCCAACCATAGAAAGCAAAAATAGCAACTATAGAACGTATAGTGACCATCTTAGCCATGGGTGCGAAGGTTTACTCAAAATCAGTACCTTCCTGCTGCTCAAATCCTCTCGCAACTAGTTGTGCTTTATAATTGTTGAGATGCCCTTACGCACCATACTTGACCTTGTAAATCCTTTTACAAGAGATAGGTGTCTTACTGTTAGGTAGTCCAACCAAGTCCCACATCATGTTCTTTGTTATGGCTTCCATTTCTGTCTCCATAGTTGCCCGCCATTCCTTGTGCTCCTTTTCTTTGTCAAATGAATTAGGTTCTTGAGTCTTGAGCATTGCACCCATCAAAGGCAGGTTCATCTCTAGCCTTTGAGGGGGTTTTTGATCCCTTGTAGACCTCTTGAGCTCTCCGTGTTTGCTAGATTCTGGATTCTCTCCCTTCTTCCTGTCACACGTTACCTGCACATCCTATTTGGTTAACTGTCTTGGAGTCTCAGCTTCGGTCTTCTCTTTTTCTCCTAGATCTTTCGCATCCACGTCAGCTTATTGCTTTACTTTCACATGCGCTCCATCATCCAAAGGCTCATAAATCATGCTCATGCTTTCCCATCTCATCCAAAATTGCATCTCTAGAAATAATGAGCTTCTGTGCATCCTTATCATACATCTTTTGTGCCTTAGTCTTCTCATCATAGCCAAGAAAAATGCACTTAATTTAGCCTTTGCATCAAGTTTCCTCCTTGTTTCATCAAGAATTTGTGCATAAGCATCACAACCAAATACTCTCAAGTGAGATATGAGTAGTTGTGCTGCAAGCTTCTGCCCACTTTGCTCTTAAGCATTTCCCTAGCCATTTCCATGATTGACCTGTTCTTGCGTTCCACAACTCCATTTTGTTGTGGTGAATAAGGAGCTATAGTTTGCCTCTTGATTCCTTGCTCCCTACAAAACTCAATGAATTCTGATGAAAAAATTCACCACCTCCATCATACCTCAATGTCTTGATGTAGCATCATGTTTGCTTTTCAACCAAAGTATTAAATTTTTGAAACTTTGCAAATGCATCAAATTTCTTGCTTATGAAGTAAATCCACATACATCTAATTCATCAATAAATGTGATGAAACAGTAATAGCCATTGAGAGATTTCGTCTGCATAGGCCCAGATAGATCACTACGTCTTAGAAATCAGTTTTGATCTGATCCATTTATGTAAGCTCTAAATGTGATACTATAATTAGTGTACAGTTAATTAGATTTACTGTATTTGGTTGTTATCGGGACTTGACCAGCCACTGACATATCAGTCGGGCACTCATCCCATAGTCGACTAATTGGGTTAGCCAAGTAGCCACACGTAGGAAAAATTAGCCTGTACAGTGTTATTTATAGCACTTGTTATACTCGGGGGCATGTCTCGAGTTTGTCCATCGAATTTGGCCATATCAGGCCCGAACTTAGTTAGGCCAATTTTAAGACACCTGTCTTTTCATGCAGTTTGTGAATATAATATATGTATAGTTTTCTTTGTTATAAAATTAGCTTTTGTTGTGCCAACTTTGAGAGCTTGTGAGGAGTGGCTATGGTGATTGATTGATGTGACCTGCATACTGCACTAGATTCTAACAAGATTTTATCATGGTATCAGAGCGTCAAGGTGATGTAGGTATGCACGGTCCGGTGGAGCTATGGAATAGCATCTTTCACCAGGAAAAATGGCACTCAAAGCATCTCAGGAGAGAGGACTCCATATGGGATATCGGTAGTCCAGATGGCATGAGACAACAAAGTTCCTTCGATTGGAGCTTCAGGGAAGATCAGAATGATCGTCGTAGGTGAATTCTGGAGAGAATTCAAGGAGAAACTACTCAAAACGATGTATTGCTTTAGAAAGTGAAGAATAGTATGCTTGAAAAATTTAAGGCAAGAGCACAATGGCATACATCTGATGAAAAAATCTAACTCTTCACTATGAGAAATAAATGTCATAAATAATTCTAAGTGTTTAGTATGGGAAAAAGAGGCTGCTCTCGAGTAGAGAGAGAAAATCATACATAGAAAACTCGTATAGAGAGAGAATGAGTCCAAAACACCAAAAACTCAATATACACAATGTGGCAAAACATGTCCAGCTTTCCCTACATGAGAGAGACTCGAATTCCTACAGTGGAGTTGCATGGAAAGTCCACTTAACTGAACTAATTCACCTACCAGAGATCCACATGTGTAACTGCATGCATGTATGGTGCATGTACTGCATGTCAACTCATAAAATTGCCTAGACATGTGTAGATCACAGAAACTACGTATATGAACAAGAGAACTCTCTTTGAATACCCTCTCTCTCACAAAAGTCTTTAAACTTATTGGAAGTGTATTCCCCTCCACTATCACTTCTTAAAGCTTTTAACTTGAAAGGAAACTGCTTCTCTACATAAGCTTTAAAAGTAAGAAAAACATCATAAACCATGGCTTTTGAAGACAACATATAGATCCAAGAATGTCTTGTATAATCATCTACAAAAGAGACAAAGTAGTTGGCTCCTCCTTTGCTCTTAGTTGATGAGAAATGAACATCTGAGTGTACAAGTTCAAATAGTTGCTTTGTCTTGATACTTGATCTAGGAAGGTCTTCTGTGTGACTTTGCTAGCACACAAGCTTCACAGGGCAGAAGCTCCTTTGACAGTGTCTTTGGTAGACCAACAACTTTTCCTTCTTTGACCATAGATTGCATGGCTTTGAAATTGGGATGACCCAATCTCTTGTGCCACAGATCCTCCTGTAGAACCTTGGTCTCATAAGCAATATAAATGTTAGCACTCTCCCTAGAATCTAGTTTGTACAACTTACCAATTCTAGATCCTCTAGCAATAACTTCATTTTCTCTTGAGATTATACACTTGTCAACTTGAAACTTGACATCCAATCCACTATCAAACAGCTGTCCTACACTAATGAGATTCTTAGTCAATCTAGGTACTACAGTACATCATGTAAGGAAAAAGATTTTGATGATGATGCATGTAATGGAATGCTACCTATTCCTTCAATCCTACACTCTACATCATTAGCAGTATAGATTGACCTTTTTGCACCTAGATATGGCATGAGATTAGTGAAAGAGTTCCTAGAACTAGACATCTGGGAACTAGCCCCACTATCTATCCACTAGACTTCTTCATTCTTAAAAGAAAAAGATGAAAAAGTAGACATCATTAATGAATCCTCTCTTTCACTCTCTACACCCTCACACTCATCCTCATTAGTAAGGTTAGCTTGCTTAGATTGGTTCTTCTTCTTGAAACAATTTGATGCATAATGCCCTTTCTATCCACAGAAAAAAAAACTTGATCTTTGATAGCTTCTTCTTGCCACTGGATGTTGCACCTTGTGAGGACTGATCCTCACCACCTTCTTTGGCTTTGTCCTTCTTGAAGTGTTGTTGTCCTTTGCCCTTGCCTCTTGACTTGTCTCTGATGAAGAGTGCTTTGTCATATCCACCATCTTTCAATGAAAGTCTGTTGATCCTCAACATCTTGTTCTCTTGCCTACTTTCTTCAGCAATGAGAACACCTTGCAGTGTCTCCAAGGATGGAAGATCCTCTCTGACAACATAAGTCTACACAATATTGTCATACTCATCTCTAAGTCCATTTAGGACTACTTGAACAAGCTCAATGTTCTTAAGAGCATCACTAATACCAGCTAACTCTTGATGAAGATCCTTAAGTCTCATGACATATGCTGAAAAGATGAAAGCCATCTTCGATCAATTGGCAGTTGTGGATCAGACTCATGTGATCCTGTCGGAGTAGCAGTTCTTACACTTTATAAGAACTCTACCATCTCCCTACTACAACCTGAGGTCAATACTCATTGGCAAGATTAGTGATATGTTGTCTTTTTAACCCAAGATCATTTTATGGAGTTAGATCTTTATTGATTTGAAATATTTTACAATAGTTACTTGAGGTAAGCCTATCATTGGCTTCCAACATGACTCCGCTTGATGTAGCCATGTAGCAATGACCTGGTCCTCTCTTTCCAACTGTTTCAATGCACAAAGCACTCCTTTGAGCAACAACAAATGTTTTCAAAAGGAAATCACAAAGATGTGAAACTTCTCAATTCTCTTCTAGCACTTATACCAAGCAAATCAACACATAGAATAGTGAAATCTTGATCAACCTATGATCTATCCTCAATCTAATGACTCTTGCCACTTCCTAAGATTGAAACACACTCAAATGAAGTTAAGAAACCTCACAATCTAGAGATCCAATCATAATTAGAGTTTGACAAAATCACAAAAAATTAAATATTTCAAAATCTACATTCATTTGTCTAAAAATTGATATGCAATCTTGTAGCCACCGCTTGGGCTTTTCCAATGCTCTAAAAATCGGTCAAATCCAACAAGTAATGTGTGACATGTTAAAATTGGAAAAACAAATCCATATTGATTTCTTGGCTTGCTAAAATGTTGTACCATGCAAGTATGTAGCTCATAAATGTAAAATGCCAAGTTTGGCCTACATAGAACTTGAGCTACATGGTTATGAATGTCACTATAGCCAAAGAAGCTTGGGATGCACTAAAGACCATCTATGAAGCAAAGAATACGTCTAGAATACTCACTCTTAGGAATCGGATTTTCGAAAGTTTCCAAAGAAGTGAAGAGAGTGCATCTAACTATGTTCTGAGAGTTAAAGATTTTCATAGAGAGCTTTCCTGTGTTGGTGTTACCATTAACCAATATGAGCTAGTTCAAGTCATACTGAATGGCTTGAGATATGATTATGATAATCTTGTTCAGTCTTTTGCTATTAAAGAGGAGTTGCCTAATCTAGAAACTTTCCAAGGAATTCTTATTTTTGAAGAAGCTAGACAAAGCTATAAACTCTCCAGGATGAACAAACTCGAGCATGGTGGAAGTGACAAAGCCCTCTTTGTCAAAGGCAAGCAGAAAGGAAGGAGTAAGAATTAGTTCTCTCAAGCATCCAACAAAGACAAAGCCAAAGATCGAGACAAAGATGGTGAAGAGGATGATACATTTCATCCTTCTAACTCAAAGACCAAGAAGAAGAAAGTGAAGTGTTTCTTCTGTGGCAAGAAGGGGCACTATGCCTCTAATTGCTTCAAGAAGAAAAACCAACTTAAGCAAGCTAATCTCTCCAAAGAGATTGAAGAAGATTCTGTTGCAAGTGATGGAGAAGGATCACTTATGGTGTCTAGTTTTTCTTCATCACCTTTCAAGAAAGATGGAGATTGGTACATAGACAGTGGAGCCTCTTCACATATGTGCTGTTCAAAGGAGTCATTTGACTCAATCTTACCTTTCAAAGGACTCAAGAGATCTATTTACACAACTAATGATCATGAGTGCCCAATAGAAGGAATTGGCAACATTCCATTGAAACTTGTTTCTTCAAAAGTTGTTGCACTTTCTAATGTTCTTTCATTCCAAAACTCACAAAGAACTTAATTAGTGTGGGAAAGTTGCTTGATAATGGTTGTGATGTAAAGTTCAACTCCAATACTTGTTTTATCAAGAGAAAAGATGAGATCCTTGTTGATGGAACTAGATGTGGTGGAATTTTTAAGGTGAATTCTTATGAGAATGCAAACCTTTGTGAAGTTGCTTTGTTATCTAAGGAGGAGCTGTGGCATAGAAGGATGGGTCATCCTAACTTTAAATCAATACTCATCCTTTGGAGCTTATCCACTCAGATGTACATTTTTTCTCTTCTAAAAGTATTGGTGGTGCAACATGTTTTGTCACCTTTATTGATGACTTTACTAGATATACCTGGATGTATCTATTTTCTTCAAAGGCAATGGTTTTTGATCACTTCCTAATCTTCAAAGCTTATGTTGAGCAACAATTTTCTTTTAAAGTTAAAGCTTTAAGATGTGGAGGAGGTGAATACATCTCCAACAAGTTTCATGAGTACTGTGAAGTGAAGGAATAAAAAGAGAGTTTTCTTGTGCTTATTCTCCATCTCAAAATGGAGTAGCTGAGAGGAAAAACAAATCTTTATGTGAATGTGCTAAAGCAATTCGAGCTTCTTTGCCTATTGATTATTGGGGTGAAGCTATAAATTGTGCAAACTATTTGTGCAATAGATTACCTCACAATGCACTTGCTGGAAAATCACCTTTTGAAGTCTTGTTTAAGAAAAAGCTTAAGGTAGATCACCTTAGAGTTTTTGGTTGTGCTTGCTTTGTTAATGTGCCCTTGGAAACAAGGAAAAGAGATGATCCTAATTCTATTAAAGGGATCATGGTTGGATATGCATCCAACAAGAAAGCTTACAGAATATATGTTCCCTCTACCTCAACTACAATTGAGAGTAGAGATGTTATATTCCATGAAGATCAAAAATACATTCTTGAGGAGGTCGAGTTCAAATATTCTCACAAAGATACTCCAATCATCACCCTTGAAGATTATCATGGAGAGATGGGGCCGAGAATTGAGGAGGAGTCACCTCAAATCTTTTCACCAAGGAGATCTCAAAGAGAAAGATCCAAGCCTAGAAGGCTTACCTATGAAGATAGAGGCAAGCAAGTTGAAATCAACTCCACTAATTATGCCTATTTTATTTCTCATGAGGAGTTGAAGGATGTATATGATGCACTAAACTCGAAGGAATGGTACCTTGCCATGAAGGAGGAATATGAAGCTTTGATGGCCAATAAGACATGGGAGCTTGTGGATCTTCCATCCAACAAGCACATCATTGGTTGCAAGTGGGTTTTTTGAGTCAAGTATAATCAAGATGGCACAATCAACAAGTACAAGGCTAGGCTTTGTGCTAAAGGTTTTGCTCAAGTTCATGGACTTGATTATGAGGAGACCTTTGCTCTAGTTGCAAAGATGGTATCAATTAGAATCATAATTTCTCTTGCTTGTTTTTTCAATTGGCAAGTTCTTCAACTAGATGTCTCTAATGCATTTCTAACTGGGTATCTAGAAGAAGAGATTTACATGGATCAGCCTATTGGGTTCATCCATGATAAAGAAAAAGCTTGCTTGCTCTTCAAAAGTTTATATGGATTGAAGCAAGCTCCAAGGTCATGGTATTCTCAACTTAACACCTTTCTTGGGTCACTAGGATCTAATCTTAGTAACTATGATCCTTCCTTATATGTCAAGTTTTTTGATAAAGATATTGCCATTCTTCTTATTTATGTTGATGATATCATTATGACAGGAAGTAGTATCAAGTTAGTTGAGGAAACCAAGATTGCACTTGGAAAAGAGTTCAAGATGCAAGATCTTGGAAAAACTCACTATATTCTAGGATTAGAGATTGACTTTCTTACAGATAAAGCTTTTGTATGTCAATCCAAGTATGCTCTTTCAATGTTAAAGAAGTTCAATATGTTGAATTGTAAGAGTATAGAAACACCTATGGAGCAAAATGTAAAGGATTCTAACAAAGGTGATGAAAGATTCTTCGTGGACATCACACTTTTTAGAAGTCTTATAGGCTACTTAATTTGGCTCACAATAACTAGACCTAACATAAGCTTTAGTGTTCATAAGTTGAGCCAGGCTATGTAAAATCCTACTATCTATCATTGGAAAATGGCCAAGAGAGTGCTTAGATATATATCTTCAACTTTTGATTTTGGTTTATTGTATAAAGTGAAGATCTTTCTATTATTGGTTATTCTGACTCGGATTTTGCAAGTGATAGAGCAGATCGAAAATCTACAAGTGCTTATGTCATATATCTTGGACGAAACTTGATATCTTGGCTTTCCAAAAAGCAAGATATTGTATCACTCTCATCATGCGAAGCTGAGTACAAGGCACTCACTACAACAACAAAGGAAGTGCTTTGGATCAAGAGGTTACTAGTGGAACTAAAGATAATCCTGGAAGAGGATCTACCTATGATCATGTGTGACAACATTTCAGCCCAAGCCCTTGCCAACAACCCGATATTCCATGCAAGGAGCAAGCATATCGAAATTGCACATCACTTCATGAGAGAGAAGCTCATTGGAGGGGAAATCAATTTGGAGCACATCGACACATCATCTTGCATTGTTGATATGCTCAACAAACCTTTGAGCAAAAGTTCCTTCATCAAGCATAGAGCCAATCTTGGAGTTATACCAAGATCCATGTTCAAATCAATATAGATTATTTTTAGGAGGAATGTTAAAATTGGGAAAACAAATCCATATTGATTTCTTGGCTTGCTACAAATGTTGTACCATGCAAGTATGTATCTTATAAATGCAAAATGCCAAGTTTGGCCCACATAGAAATCGAGCTACATGGTTATGAATGTCTAGTTTGAAGAATACAACTTGCATATAGTTTGTAGACATAGAATTGGCAAATTCATGCTTGTAGAAACTCATGGCAATTCACATGCATTAATTGTAAGTGATCCATAGTGACATACAAGGCATGCACAAAGTGTAATGGACACATGCATGATGATTTGTACTTTGTTAGTTAGAACTAGTACACTTGTAAAAAGTTGGTAGAATTTCATGCGTGACAAGTGACAAATGTCACATAGACTCTAGATGTCACTTTAGTTGTCATTTTGGAATGGATAGATGTGGTTCTACCTCGAGCTACCTCAAACTCCATAAATATGTGTAGCTCTCCTCACAATCAATGATGAAGAACCAAAGTTTTGTAGCTATCTCATGCCATTTTGGATCTAAACTATTTTGCTTGTTACCTCTCTAGCTTTCTCTCTCTAACTCGTGTTGAAGCTAATGCTAATACACTAAAATCTTGTACTTTTGTTCATTCTTTGATTCATTGCTATCATAATCTGATGTTTAACATGCTAGATTGTGGTTAATCCATTTCTTCTGAACTAGTTTTTGTTAAACAATCTAGAATCAAATTACTATGCTAATCACAAAGCTTAATCAAGATCAATCATACTTGTGGACATTCCCCACACGTGTGAATTCTGAAAATTTTGTCATGAAATCGGAACTGATCAAGATTATAATCCTATTTTGAGTTTTGATCTAGAAAAGATCCAATCTACATATGCAAGAAACTCGATTTTGGTGTAGAATCCAATCTAGCATGCTCTAGCATTGATATCTTCTCCAAATAACTGATAGATGTGAATGCTTCCTTCATAACCTAAAACACAAGATTTGATACCATGTGAATAATCTCAGATCATTAAGATCCAAAATACCCCTTTGATCTTTGGTTAGACAGACAAGCAATTCACCAATCTTGCCAATGTAGAAAAACCAACATCTACACTATGAATGAGATGCAAACTCTAATAGATCTTTGGTCAAACATTAATCAAAACATAAAATCATGTTGTTTTCTGTACAAAAATATTAAGCTATTGTATTTCACATGTGTGGATCTAAAAATAACATTTAATAAGCATTCTTCACATAGAATTGCAAGATATCACAAGTATAGTGCACCAATGGATAGTAGAACCCAAGAGAACCATGTATAAGCATGAATGAGATAAGAGAGAGATAATGTCTTCTCTTCCCATGAGTTACATCCTTTTATATTAGGTCCAAACCTAAATTCAAACTTTGGTTTTCCTCCATAATGAAAACCCTACTATTTTTGTGACTAGATTCAATGTATCTACTACTCAAATTGAATTCCTCCAAAACTCGTGTTATATAGTTTACCACACTTTTAAAAAGTGTTTATTCAAATGCCTTAAGAATAATATAACTTTGAAAAGTCAGACTCTAAGTCTAATATGAAAATTGGCCTCAATTACCAAATATACAAATATGACCAAAATAACAAAACTAGTTGAATTCTTTCATAGCAACTGGCCTACGAGATCCAGATTTTGTAGGGACAGACTGCTTCCTCTTCATGCTTGAGGTGGTGGGGACATCTGTTCTATCCAAAGGCAAATCTTTGGAGGTGTTGGCATTATCCAGATGGAGATTTGAAGAACGCTCCCAAAATCTTTTCAGAATTACAACATCCTTAGGCTTGATGGTAAAATGTTTACCATGCATGGCCAGAAGAATGGAATTCTAAGAAAACTGGGACAGATAGTCCTCTATAGTACCTTGCAAGGCTGTAATAGTGAATCTAATATGAAGCCCAAGCGAATGGTGACATTTCTCACAAATTGGCCGCAGGGAGCTTTTGGGATGACACCTATTGTCTATTGCAATATTATTATGACCATAATAATCTATAAATATTTGAAAAGAAAATTCTTTTCTTAATCAAGATAGTGCATGAGGTGAAGAATACATAGGTGGCTGGGTATGATATAATGCAACTTCAGAGAGCAATACGACATCTGCTTTGGGACCCAAAAATAGGTTGAGTATTATGTTGCATAATTCGTATAGGTCACAATTGTAGAAAGCTATCACTAATTATTATCTCTTGAAATCTAAATGGATCCATATAATTGCTTAACTACATCCAACTCTGAGGAAGATGGACTACTTGCCAATGCATGAGGTACAAAATGTGAAATATTGCCTACTTGTATTCATCATGTTGACAGAAGTTGAGTCTAAATTATAGTAATCAACAAAAAACCGTGTGACACAAAGACAAATAATGAAAATATTCTTTTTAATTTAGTAATTTGAGCCTAAATGTTTTATGGAGAGTATATAATTTTCTTTGTTCAAAATCTAAAGCTTTTCAACCGTTAATTTACAATATCAAAGTAGTTTTGTCATAAGCATTTTCTTAAAATTGTATAACTTTTTGCTCTCCTCTCCTTTAAACACTTTTTAGATAAAAATTATTCAAATGTCACAAGAAATGTGCACACATAAGTGAACATCTACCACATCATCAACACATGTCCTCCATCATAGCTTTTCATGAATTAGATGATTAATCATCAAACATCATAAAGTCCAATTTATTTTGACTCTTTAGGGTCAACTTGTGGTTAGTGGAGACGAAACAATGTCTCAAAAAATGTCCCAAATAAAGCTGACTAGAAAAACAATTTTAAATTGGTCACTTTTTTACAAAGTTAGAAATGTATCTTCATCTTATTGGAGTGATCAATTGAAAAAAAATCATTTTTCTTCTTATCATTTTTATTTAAAAAAGACTAGACAAACGAAAGAAAGTGCTCAGAAAAATATAGAACTACTAAGCACGAGGAAGACAATTATTATTTTCATGATTTTGTTATATATGGAACTAATGGTTGTAATACTTAGACATGGTCAACATTTGAGAGATCCATCTATTCCATCACGTATCCCAATTATTTTTGTTTCATTATTTGATGCTTTGAAGAATACTTGATAAAATGACTTGTTTATATTTGAGAACTATTTGATGCTGCTTTCATTTATCTAGCCAATAATTGCACACATAGAATGAGCTAAGTTTACAACTAAAGAAATAACATGTCATATGAGCCTCATTGAGTACTAAAGGAAAAATTATGTTACTACCAAGTGCTATGTATCTATTCTTTTATCAGTCTACACCATGTGAAAAACTTAGGATGATGGACAATGACCAATATTTGAATTTTTTGGGAAGTCACCTCACGAGACTTAGACATGAGGACTTTTCATGTTCTTTTAACATCGCTAAGAAGAATCGAAGTTTTTTTTCTACGTACATAGCCCTTATTTTGGAAATAAAAATTTGATAATCATGGTGAAAATGTCTTGTGCTATTGTTTCCCACTTCTTTGTCCATAAAACTTCTTAGACTTCCCTTGCCCACTTTTTTAAGTGCTTATGCAAGGGCTATTGTCCTTTTTGAGATTGTTGCTAGATTTTTCATATGCCTCAAAATAATCCGTACAAGTGGCAAAAATGCTTCATGAACTGAGTTCAATAATACTGGAAAATTTCAATAGCCCTGTAATGAAGAGAGAATTACAATTCTAGTATTAAATGGGCTAGGTTGGCATTTTGTGTATGTAAGCTCAATGAGTTATAGTAGGAAATAGATTCATAGCCATGCCAATATAAAATAACAATTTTGGTAGTAGCAAGTTTTGAATGTGAAGACAAAAAAAGTTGAAGAAATAGGTGATTGGCTTACAGAGTTGACTTTGGCATGGGCCAATTATAAGCTCCTATTTCTATAAAAGAGTGAGCATTTTGTAACATACATCACCATTATTCTAGTGCAGGTTTGAGGCTTTGCTCTTCTTCTTCTTCTTCTCTCTCTCTCTCTCTCTCTCTCTCTCTCACACACACACACACACACACACACACACCCATTTCTCACCCTTCTACTACTATGTGCATTCGCCTATATGTATGGATGATTTTTGAAACCAAGCACTTTTAATTTATGAGATATGAAGTAGAATGTTGTTTTGGTTGCTTTGAGCATAGTTGTTTGTGGTTAGTTTTAGTGTACTTTATATTTTTATGTTCAAACTGTGAAATCATAGTATGAAAAATATGAACATCCCACCATAAACACCTATTTCTTGCAAAGCTTAAATCATGACTTGACCTCCTACCCCTTTGCATAGAATCATGTTAGTACGAAACAATTCACATGCTTCTTAGTGATGTGTGAGAAGAAAAAAAAAACCACAATATCATGTAACGATTTTTGATGTATATGCATAAATATTAGCAATGCAATGTCAAGTTTTCAAAGGGCATCCTTCTACAAAAAATGTGATAAACAATATGACAAAACCGAATGTGTACGGTGCACTGAAAGAGTGACCTAGTTGTGAGTATAAAAAACAATGCAACTCCATTCATCTCTCTCAGCAAGAACACACGCCACACCCGAGGAAGCAACACTAAAAGAAGAAGACATTTTACAATGCCCACCTTGACAAGATCAGCTTGTTTCCCACTTATTGGTAAATGGGTATGCAATATATCAAGGGAGCCAATAGCATCATTCCAGCTAACTTAGCCAAGTAATAATATATCATCAGAGAAAGCAAAGCCACCATCTGGTGACAGCCCATTTATCATATGCTTGTCATTGAGAATTTCAAATAGTTTCCAATAGCCCAAAGATTATTCTTCACAACAAAGATGATGGGAACCTCCCAAAGTGCAACCATGTTCAAACATGCATAGAGCTAGCCTTTGTGTTAAGTCCATGTCCTGAATATAGGATTCAGTATAATCCTAGACTTGGATACACGGTACTCCATTGCTCGAAATTATTGGTTACACCATGTCCCATAAAATATTAATAACCTTGTGAGGCCTAGACACACTATTTGGAGTTAGTACATCGTTTAGGACAGTCTATGCATGTGTAGAGTAACAATAGCAATGGAATTTCTCATTTGGGAAGTTTAGGCCTTGCATGACTGCATGCATAGGATGGCCTTGGGTCTATTTATCCATTGGAAACTCTCCGTACTTCACCATTCTTTTGGTGATTCATTGCCAGGTTCTCTCACTCTACTCTTGTTTCTTATTCCTTGGCTCAGGGGGTGAAGCTTCTTGAGATTGATCGGTTGTTTCTACTTGGTTGGGTGGTTTACTCCACGGTGTGTTCTCTTGTGTTTTGTCTTGTGAGAAGGATCCTGAGGAGCTCTCCCTTACACATTGCTACATGTCCTCTCCACACACACAAAAAACTTTTGTTCCTAGATCTGCTTTGTCACTTTCAATTGCCATCTCACTCTCAAATAGAAAGAAATCTTTTGCAACTTCTCTATCCGACAAAGATGATTGCGCTCATCCGAAAAACATCATCTAGTAAATCCAATATGTCTGATCGATGCCCCTCATCAACTTTTGAGTTCTCCATATGTACTCTGTCAAACTTTGGCAATAGATGGAAAATTAAAATCGGTGCTTGTGCATGCGCTAACATCACATTACAAGGATGATAATGGTTCAAAAATTGTAGAAGACTTATTACAAGCCTAATATCATTAACAACAATAACAAATCGACCTAATTTGTTTACTTTTGTTTGGCTCTCGTTTCAAGAAGACACTCGAGAAGAAGCAACTATTATCCATATTGATGAGAATGGAATGCAAGAAAAGTACAAAAATTCTAGCCAAGACAACTTTGGTGACGAAACTGATAAAAGGAAAAATCATGAATGATTCGCGAAAGATTTCGCAACACTCAAATTATTTCTGTTTGAGTTGGAGATCCTATTTGTAGGGAATATTCCTATATTCTAGGAGACTAGCTTTTTGGATTTTAGCCATATTCTAGAAGGTCAACTTTGGATAAGGATCAAGGATGGATCAAATGGATAGATCTGAGTGATATGGCAGTCTTCACACGTGTGAAGACCTGCTGAACTGTACCAGACACGTGGATGTACTTGATCCATAAAAGGATCATCATTTTGCTAAGAAGATTGATGAGAATTTTGCATTCTACACTTTTGTAAGGTTTCTAGTCATTTGTCTTGTGACTTCTATGAATGATTGCTATCTAGGGTTATTGTACTTGTTGTTTCAGATGCAGGCCGTACTATGGATAGTACTCCACACGTGTGAGGCCGCTCTCACTAATACGGTTTCACATGTGTGAAACCGTATAGCAACTTTCATTTCGTGCTTGGCTTTAGGCTGGGCAACTATCAGTTCATGGAAATGAATAAACTTCAGGCCATCAATAACAAGAAATAATTTGAGGATGCTAGTCCGAAACTTTTCGAATAATTCTAATAGGTGAGACTTGTCCTCAAGCACAAATCTATCGACATCAAATTTAAGATGAAAAAGTGATAAAAAGTACCTAGTCCTGTCTAGAACACTAGCGTCAGAGAGAAATTTATGCATCTTGTCAGATTCCATATCGGAAATGATAGACAACACTGGATATTGGATATCGCACGCACGCGAGGAATGGAGACAATTCGGATCGACAGAGAGACTGTCGCGTGGCAGCGATATCAGGCAAAATAGAATGTAACAATATCACAGGCACACGATGGTGTGCAAGAAAAATAGAGAAAAGTAGCAGCGTCACGTCGTAGCAATATTCGGCCGCTGAAACAAATATCTAATATCGCAGGCATGTGAGGGAGTGATGGCAAATAAAATCGAACGCAGTCGACTCTCGTGGTTGCGATATTGCCTTGACGATCTCTGAATAGAAAAATATTTTATGGCGCTATTTAGCTCTTATATAGATCCACCACATTCATCGCAGTCGTTCGAAAATCACTGTTAGATATGCGACACTTCATAGATACGTCAAGTCCTGTAATGCGTGCAAAGCATTTATGTGAAATTTCAGCCAAATCCATAGGTGACATGTGGGTGGTTGAAAAGAGGACACGTGTATCCGCACATGTGGAGGAATTATTAATAAAGCACACGAATCAGAATTCGGCACATGTGTGGTTGAAAATATGACATGTGTATTTGCACGTGTGGAGCAATCATTAGTAGGACACACCAATAAAAAATTGGCACATGGCGTCTTTACATTTAATGCACAAAAAATCTCTCTCTCTCTCTATATAAGCAAAGACCGCGAATGAAAACGATTTGGCTACCAGATTCCTAAATCGTTCCTTGCTCTCTCTCACGGAAACTCGATATCAGAGCGGCACGACCATCAACAATATTTCTGAGATTTCTGGTTGCTTCTCGCGCCGCTGCGATATTGGAATCTATTGGGTTGATATCAGAGCCGAACGAGGATCTGCGTTCGAGTAACTCATCTACGACCTAGTCACGTGCCTGTGATATCGGAAGCAATGGCAAGGACTAAACAGATCGTGCGTCCAAAGTCTATTGTCCCATCTGCTGGTCAAGCCACATCATCCTTGCATCCTGCAGCTGCTCAACCTCGTGCTAGGGGAACTAGCAGAAAACCCCGCCCATAACTCAGAGATATCAGGAGGTTACAGAAGTCCACCAACCTTCTGATACCGAAATCTCACTTCAACCGAATAGTGAGGGATGTGACAAGGTCTTTGTCCATGGATGTCAGATGGTGCGTGACTGCAATTGAAGCATTGCATACAGCCTATGAAGATTATCAGATTAGGTTTTTTGAGGATACTGTGCTTGTTGTTGTACACGCAAAGTGGGTGACTATCATGCCCAAGGATATGGAGCTTGTGTTTAGATTGAGGAATCAGTACGATTAGGTATTCAAGGCACCTCCACCTCCCCGACCAGCTCCCAGGGTTAGACCCCCTTATCAGAGGAAAAGAAAGCAATCAAGGCCAGTGAGGTCAGGAACCAGGGCCAAAAAAAGCCAAATCAAGCCAGTTGAAGACCAACCAACTCATGATCAAGCTGGGTCGTCTAGGGTGGAACCTGAAGAATTCCCCTCTCCTCCACCTCCGCCTAAATGAAGATTAGTACTATCAGATGAGACCGAGCAGATGATAGGCCAGACCCAATTGATTCTTGATACACTGAAAGGTCAAGAGGGTCTTCCTGTCACTCATGGTCTAAATTTTTTACTAGATTACTCTTCTAATAGTGACCAGTCTTTGGATGTGCCGAGACGCATCACAAAGGATCTGGATAGATATATAACAAAATCAATTGCTCTTTTTCCTGATAGCCCATCTCAATCAATAAGAACTGTATATAAAAATTTAGCTGTTCAATATCCGGTCGATCCCATGCTGACATTTTTTGATTCTGAGCGATATATAATTTTTGACGAGTACATAGCTAAAAAAATAGATAAATTAGGTGGTCACTTTGTATTCAATATATATTCGGCCTCATATATGAATTATTTTAATCATGTTATCTATAAGGAGTTATTGAATAAGTCTTCGAACCTCACAGACCCAGTTGTCGAAGCTGGACTCAATTATTGGGTTCAGTTGTACAAAAGCGACAGTGTTCCTGGTGGTTTTGTCCTTACTCAATTTTTTTGTCACCTGCTTAAGGACGAGCAATCAGCTGCATCATGTTTACGACATATGCCATGCGACTCCGAAATTTTTGTTGTACCATACTGTCAAAAGTATGTATTGTTTAATTCGAGTTGTGTGTATTGTTTTATTATATGCTTTATTTGTATTTTTTTCATTTACATATCATTGACTATTTGGTTGATTGCAGTTATCATTGGTCTGTACATATTATATCACTAAGAGTGGATGAAGCCGGTTTGTGTAATCCAAAGGTGCTGAGAATGAACTCTTTGAGATCAACACACCTCAATGTCGACATTGAGATGTACAAAAGCACGATCATTTATTTTCCAATGAAGGCCCTGTGTGTAGCAAGGCACATAGAGATAATAGACGCACAGGTAACCAATTTTTCAGTTAGTCTTTTTGTGATGCAAATTGCCATATAAAAAAAATGTGAAACTAACATTCTGTATTTTGATTCTCAATCCTCTCAGCAGGTTGACTCATTCAGCTGTGGCTGGTATGCCATTAAAAATGTAAAATGCTTTGTGGAATGTTTCATCAGCCAAGGGAAAATGTCGATATACGTTAGGTAATTTGGGTTTTTATCTATATGATTTTTTACTTTTGTGTATTCGTCTAACTTGTCTATTGTTGATGATTTGCAGTTCACCTGTCCGAAATTCACACAAAAAGACATATTTGAATTTCGACAAGAGATGCTTAAGATTTTTCTCTCTAATGCAACATTGGTCACAACGGATCAAGAAGCTGGGGAGCTTACACTTGAAAGAGCTCATGGAAAAGAAATTTATATAGAAAAATAGATAAATGGTCTTATTGAAAGGCCAATACAAAAATATGTATCTCAAAAATCTATATTCAATGTGTATAAATGATGACCCTTTTGGGTCTTTTGATATTCGATTGTTGCTATTTCCATCATTTGATATTCTAATGTTGCTATTTCAATTCTTCATTTCACTTTTCTTGAACCTACACATGAAAACAATGGAATTACATTTATCAATAAACAATGTGGGTTAATATAAAAGGAGCCAAAAGTTAGCAATCTAAGATTTCACAAAGAAAGTTAAGCTCACCAATATTGTAGATTTACTGATTCATCAAAGCTTTAATTTGTTTCGACAATTTCTATGCTTGACAATAAATCTTTGCATGGGATATGATCTTCTTGCCTACTGCATTAACATTGCAAATGATCTATCAATAAATCATTGTTAATAAATAGCAGTATAACAATTATATAACAGACTATTTAATACAAAAACGTACCATTCGTCCATTTCTTGAAAACCATAGCTTTGAGTTATGTCAAATTGGAGCATTGTAAGTTCTGATCGTATATATTTTAGACTCCAGTCCTCCTCCACTACAATAACAACCTCATTTTGCTTCACCTCTATTTGCATTTGCTCTTGATGGTTCACTGTAAAGTCTTGATCTAATGCTTTCCATTCATAATTATCTCTAATCCATCTTCTATAATAAAACATAAAAGAAAGCATTTGTTTTTCTATATGATATCGAAATATCATGGATGAGGTGTTGGATTCCTTAAAGTCAATCAAGTTGACTTAGATATAGCGTCATCTTCTACACATGTGACAGAAAATAAAAAAATGACCAGTCGGGCCAAGATCAATATGCTGAAAAAGGAATCTCGACGAGCTCCAGTTCACGAGATGCCTGATACTTTCAAGAATTATACATTGGACGACGTGGTAATCATGATGCCGCAAGCCCAACGAGAACCTGATCAAAGCCAGGCACCAGCGGAATAAGTCTTCGAGGGACCTGCGCGAACACAGCCGATGAATCTTGCGGAACCAGGAGAAGAAGAAAGGATAGTGCATGTGGGAGAGCAGTTAACACCCACGCAGTTCAAGAGACTACGATTCTTGTTGGTGGAATATAAGGACTGTTTTGCCTGGAGCTATAGTGATCTAAAGGGCATTCCACCAATAGTAATCCAACATACCATAGCCTTGGTGGACGGAGCAGTCCCCAAGGTGAGCCGTTACTACCGCTGCAACCCGAAGTATACAAAACTGATCAAGCAAGAGTTGCAGAAGTTGATAGATGCAGGTTTCATCTACGAAATCGAGCACACAGAATGGGTATCACCAATAGTTATAGTACCCAAGAAGAATGGCAAAATGCGGATCTGTGTGAATCTGAAGACGCTTAATGCAGTCACCAAAAAGGACCATTTCCCTTTACCATTTACAGAAAGTATCCTTGATAGAGTAGCTAGTGATGAGGCCTACAGTTTTCTGGACGGCTTCAGCGGCTACAACCAGGTAAAAATAGTCCCCTTGGACCAGCACAAGACAACATTTGCCACGGAATGGGGAACTTATGTCTATAAAGTGATGCCATTCGAACTTCGCAATGCCCCAAGCACTTTTCAGCGAGTCATGCAGGCGACATTCAAAGATCTGGAAATTTTCTTGGACGATCTGTGCGTGCATGGACCAGATTCAGAACACTTATCCAATTTGGAGAAGGTGCTACAAAAATGCCGCGAATACCAGATCTGCCTGAATCCAGAAAAATGTCAATTCTGGGTGATACATGGCTTGATACTCAGCCATATAGTGTCAAGACACGGGATCGTCACAAATCTATCAAAGATCAAGATCATTATTGATCTACCACCACCGGGGACGATCCGCGAGGTCTACATTTTCATGGATCATGCTAACTATGGAATCATCATTTTTTAGTGTATGCGAGAGTTTCCAAAAGCAGAATTTTCAGAACCCTCGCAAAGCATCAAGATCATCTTACCAACCCTCGCAAGGTGCCTAAATGGAATCAGAGTAGTGAAATTAGCCTCCCTACATGGTCTTATCTTGAAAATCCACTCATTGGAACAAGTTGTGTGAGAGATTACTTCCTGCGAGAGTTGAACCCTCGTAGACAGCCTGAACCCTCGTGGAACCTTCGCATAGCAGTCAAATCACCTTCTGAATTCTCGCAGACTTCCTTGAGGTCTTAGAATTTTGTAAAGAAGGTGCCTGCCATAATTTGGGTAGAACTGAACAAGGAAAAGTGGATTTCACCTAATACGCACTCTAAATTCCGCTATATAAGGGCTGAATTCGAGTCATTTGTTACCTTTGCTAGCGAAGCTCTGTCGAAATTTTCATTGAAAATACCAAGTTTTCTGTTTTCGACCAAACTTCCTACTAGCTGTCATATGCTCATATTAAACACCGATCTGTGCTCTGAACTACAATTATTGTCATCCAACACTCATTATTCTCAGTTTTCTATTGTTTCCACATCTTTTTTCATTTTTCACCATTTTTTCTACTTTTCTGACTTTTTTGACCACTAATCATCATTGCTAACATGGCCTCATCATCCTCTGAAGACTCTGGCACCAAACAGGTAAGCATCCATAACATCCCTGAGGCCACGCGGATTTGGCCTTTACTTGCTGACGGTCTGATCCAACCATGGCTGCAGACAATCGGCCCACTCATTGAAGCAATGGGTTTTTACCCAGCGCTGTTCCATTCTGAGATTAACATGGGCCTCGCCCTTCACGCTTATGCCACCTGGGACGAGGTTAAGGCTCGTTTCCACTTCTTGTACCAAGGTACCACGTACAAGGTCAGGATTAGCGCCGACTCGATGGTCACTGTTGACATTATGTCCGGTGATCGTCAACCCATCTCCCATCATCACGTCAAAGCTCTGATCAAACCATTCGTCACCCAAACCACACCAGAAATCCCCATCCAGACTAACAATGGTTTCCTTGGAGATCCCTGGACGAAACGATTCCAAGCATGGGTGGATCAAGAATGGCTGACAGGAGTCCACAAGTCCTTCCACATGTGGAAGTACTCGAAGAAACTGGACCATCTCAACTTCATGGAAGACGTTACGGGCTATCTGATCCACTAGAGGTGGTCCAAGAGAACGCTATACTAAACCGGCAGAGTGCCGAGGGACCGACACTACTTCAGGCCGTGGGTCCTGTTGGGGGTATTCCCAACAAAGTGTAAATAAATAAAATCCTTCAATAAAATGTGTTGCGAGGGCATGGCATCGTGCGTGTATAAGCCCATGGCCCAATGAGCACGCAATTAAAGTTGTAGATAAAATAAACTTGACTTGGGCCTTGGAATTGAAATAAAATTAGAGGCCCAATGTCATTTTTAAACTTAGAGATTACTTTTTAGAGTTGGGTCCAAATTGGAACTCACATGAATCTTGTGATTTCTAATGTATTTTTTGTGGACCCTTGGATCAAGTTGGGTCCAAGATGAATGGATAGGATCATTGTGAATATTAACCAATAAGATTGAGGGGCAAGGGCCTTCCCCATTTTATAAAAAGGCACCATTTGTACACTATTTTCATGTTTAATGAGAAGGAGGAAACTCTACCAATTTTGGAAGAGAAGCATTCTCATTTGCAAATAATTGCTTGCTATTGCTCTTGTTGTTTCCATTTGCTTTCAAGTTCATGCTTGTTGGTTTCAATAGTTTAAGTTTCTCCTTTAGCAAGTACAATGTGCATTTGAGCTACCCTCCACCCTCACTCTCTATCTCTCTCTCTTTCTCTTCCTTTCTCAATCTCTTCTTCTCCATTCCTTCTCTTCAACCAAGACCATGATGAATGTTAGTGTAGAGGAGTAGAGTTAAAGAGGAGTAGTATAGTGGTGAGTAGAGCTAAGGGAGAAAGTAGGAAAAGTAGCATCTATGCTTAGTTAGGTACCTATCCAGTGATCTAAACTTTGTTGACAGGTGGAAGGACTATACTACGAGAGATCTTCAACCCCACATGAACATCCAAGATACAAAACGATTGATAATGTACAAAATGATTGATAATTTCAGTTAGTTGAACCATCCATGCAAGTTAGTTTAACTTCAATTAGTTAAACTCGGGTAGTCTTTTCCCAACCGGCAACAATATATTATCCAATCACATATCTAGACTCTGCCCGACGGGAGTTTTGAACTGGCTAAAATATGCCCGAGAAATTGTAAAAAAAATTTGTCCGGCAAACACCGTTACCGTCTTGCACACATGTAAAAATATTATTGGAACATGTGAACGTTGAATAGTTGAAAAGTCAAAAAAAGTATCTTTACAAAGGGCCCTTATAGCGCTTGGACCTCCCCTATGTTAAGGAAGAGCCTATATGGCTTGAAGCAAGCACCTAGAGCTTGGTACTCTAGGTTGCATGATTTTCTCTATTCTCTTGGCTTTGTACTAAGTGCTTATGAACCTTCTTTATATTTCAAATGTAATGAAGGAATGATCCTCATTTTGGTACTTTATGTTGATGACATCATTTTGACAGGAAATGATGATGTAGGTATAAGCAAAGTAAAAGTTGATTTATCTAGTGAGTTCAAGATGGTAGATCTAGGTTTCCTAAAGTTTATAGTTGGGATAGAAGTGTCTAGAAGTAGCAATTGTACTTTCATAAGTCAATCTAAGTATGCTACTTCCATTCTTGAAAGATTTGGTATGAAAGATTGTAAGGGGATTGACACCCCTATGGAGCATGTTGTGAAAGCAACTAATGAAGGTGATGAAGCATCCTTTGAGGACATCACCCTCTTTAGAAAGCTTATAGACTCTCTAATATATTTGACCATCACTAGACCTGACTTAGGATTTTGTGTAAGTAAGTTGAGTCAAAGTATGCAAGCTCCTTTAGTTCATCATTGGAAAAGTGCCAAGAGAGTACTTAGATATGTTTCTAGTACTAGATTTTTTGGCATACTTTATGAAGGATCTAACTTGCACTTGAGAGCCTACTCGGATTCAGATTTTGCAGGTGACAAGATGGATAGGAAATCCATTAGTGCATTTGCAACATTTCTTTGTGGAGGAGTAATATCATGGCTTTTCAAAAGCAAGATACAATCTCACTATCTTCTTGTGAAGCCGAGTACAAGGCATTGACTTCAACAACCAAAGAGCTCCTATGGCTAAGAAGACTCTTGATGGAGCTACATGTGCTAGAGGCCGAGGAGATCTTACATATTTTGTGACAATCAAGCTTCTCAACAAATTGCTTCAAATCCTATCTTCCATGCTAGAACAAAGCATATTGAGATAGCTCATCACTTTGTGAGGGAGAAGGTACAATCCAAGGAGGTGGAACTACATCATGTACCATCATCCGAATGCATAGCTGATATCTTAACCAAGCCATTGTCCAAAGATCCATTTTTTAAGTTAAGATATGCTCTTGGAATTGTAGATAGATGTACATTAGATTTGCCAAGTTAGAAGTGAGGAGGAGTGTTGAAGATTATCACTTCTCACTTGACATAGGTTATTGTAAATATTGATCAAACATTAGAACAATGTTGATGATCTGATTTCACATGTGTGGAGCCTGTTCCCACGTGTGAAAGGATGTACTTTTCATACTTGTATATATCTAAATTGATTTTGTATCAATCTAGTTAGTGTGAACATGATACGACTAGTTTTAGTCAAGTTGACTAGTCACCTAGAAATTAGCTTTTCCTTGCATGTGCATGAGTAAATGCTCCCACATGGCAAGTGGATGTTCACACGTGTGTATAGAGTACTAGAAGATAAGAGTTGACCATTTTCCTTAGATCCTATTTTGTAGGGAATATTCCTATATTCTAGCAGACTAGCTTTTTGGATTTTAGCCATATTCTAGAAGGTCAACTTTGGATAAGGATCAAGGATGGATCAAATGGATAGATCTGAGTGATGTGGCAGTCTTCACACATTGAAGACCTGCTGGACTATACCAGACTCGTGGATGTACTTGATCCATAAAAGGATCATCATTTTGCTAAGAAGATTGATGAGACTTTTGCATTCTACACTTTTGTAAGGTTTCTAGTCATTTGTCTTGTGACTTCTATGAATGATTGCTATCTAGGGTTATTGTACTTGTTGTTTCAGATGCAGGCCGTACTATGGATAGTACTCCACACGTGTGAGGCCGCTCTCACTAATTTATGATGTGTTGATCCATTGCTCTTGCTTAAATCCAAGTGTAGTGAATCTAGATCAAGATCTAATGTGTAGAACTTGATAGATCCATTGATTAAGCAACCAATAACTCTCTATGATTGTAAAGTACAATCATTATTGTCCTAAAAACTGTAAAATTTGTCATCAGTTACTCAGAGACAGCTCAGAGTGTGCGATTTCTATCCGCTATTGTTTTGCGCTCATTAGCGTCTGATTTTGTTTTTCTGAATCAATATTATCTTCTTATTGCGTTCAGTATACGTCAGAATGCATGCATCTCTATATTGCTTTTTGTGACTGATAGAAATTGTCTAAGAATTCAATACTTTATGTTTGGTTACGTAATCACTTAGTATCTAGCGATTTCAAAGTTAGTTGCTAAAGATTGAACGTGATTTTCATCACTACTTTGTTCAATTTTTGATAGGCATAGTCATGCATTGGACGTAAGAAGTTCTGCATTACATTATCTATCCTATTTCTGACATTTATCACAAGTAGCTATATTTTACATGCCAATTTTTACAAAATTGTGAAAATCACTATCTATCAAAGCCCATTTCCCATGTAGAAAATTTGGCTAACATGGTGACTTCACTAGATAGTATGGTCCTCATACAACAAACCTAGAATCTTTGGCTTTGCATCGTGATTTTTGATGGTATGTCACAGTTTTCTATAGCTACATCTCCAAGATTAGCACCCTTTGGTGGGGTGATGCTAATCACTCTCTTGGTAACTGGTTCATCAATAGCAACGATGACTTTCGGTGGTCACCTGCTCACCAAATCCCAATGCACAAATTTGAAATCTACGTAACGCAGTTCAAATAAAATGAGAAATTAAAACACATTATAGAAACATTTGGGATATGTTGATACTTTTTTATTTTCCTACCTAAAATCTCAAATCCATGACGTAAAAAATCCATATAAGCATAATTAACTTGGGGGAGAAGGCATATGCCCGTCATCAATGCCTGGTATCCATGGGACTATGTGTAGATTCAAATTAGTCAAATATCTCATGGTTATAATTTCGTTTGAGGACCATAAAATTCAGGTGATTGTCAAGAAGTTTTGAATCAACCACTCTACTCTATTAGCGTCTAACCATCTTTCTGAACTATAAAATGTTGGGACTCACCTACGCCTTGAGTGTTGAAGAAGAAACTGACATACGACATTCAGAACGTGTGCTTTCAATCTATCATTTGAGGGGGTTTATGAGTTCTTCAAGTATGAGGATCAATCAAAAATCTGTGTTAACTCAGTGGCAGTGTGATAGATAGAAGAATAGATCATTAGCTATGACCTAGGGTGTTTGGCTTATGTGCACTCCCACAACTAGAACTTCACATCCAAAACCTAACTTGAACATTCTATATTTTTGTTACAACATCTGATAAGTTGAAATGTGGGGTGGTATAGCAATATGTGCACATAAACGATCCAAACAAGGAGAAAAGTCGTGTGCATATTATGATGGCTAAGGTGAGGTCATGTTTTATTGTGATATTTTTCATATATATGTGATTTTTCTCTCATTTATAGTTAGCAAATCTAATCCACTCTACAGTCCACAACCACACACAAAAGGGAGGGAAGGGCAAGATCATAAATGCATCACTAAAAAAACAAACATGATCAAGGAGCTCAATGGATGCACCAAACTCGTGAAGGCATGCACCAAACTCGTGAAGGCTCTTCTGATTTCAACATGGAGTTGATACAATTCACAAAAAACTCCTCTTCACAAAGAGGTAGTCTCTTAAATAAGCAAGAGAGCTCCTTAGGTGGCATCCTAGTGGAATTTCCACATTTCACAAATTACAAATGGAATAATGCTCTCCACTAGAGGTCACCATCAATAGGTGGCTCACTCTACTTTCTTTAAGAGGGTTCTACTTGCATTTATTACATTTGCTTAGATATACTAGTTCCTACATGGTCATTCCATCTTCCGGGATTCACCATGAGGCTTACACAGTTCTTACTTGTCATTACTAACTAGTATTCATCGGCTCTCATACTCGGCTCTCAGTCTTCATTAGTCTCGTCTTCTCAGAGACCTCCTCGGTCTAAGGTGAGAGGTGCTCTTGAGTTGCTCTGTCCAAGTATCTTGGGGATTCGTCAGAATCAGCCAACATCATCCCACTCCTAATGTGTTGCAAGACCCACTGCAACTCATATTGGACGATGTCGCTCCGCTTTGCATTGGCATCTTCGATCGTCACTTGAAAAAGCGTAGATCCTCGTTCACTTACATAAAACCAAGTGCTTATTGTCGCTAGTCTTTATCACAAAAACTATTTTCACAAATTTCCGCAATTTAACCAGAATGTCTTATTGTTGCAATTAGTTGACATTCTCAAAATTGGAGAGCTCTCAACAACTTCACAACTTGCATGCTCGAGTGCTGTCCATGTGTCTCTTTGTTTTGTCACTTGTTTCTGCCGTTGACGATTTTATCTTTGGTTTCTTGGCAGATTCTATCTTCTGGGAGGTCTGTATCCTCCATTTGCCTTTGGGTGTTTCCGTGGTTATTCTCTCAGTGGAAGATCTAGTCTCAAGGAAAACCTTTGATCTGCAGGTTGCACAAACTTTGATTATTAGTCTCAAGGGGATGGATTCATCAAAAATTGGTGGTAGGAACAGTTTTGGATGGACGGTATGGTAACGGTAAGGAAACATGATGAAGGCTTGGTGGTAGGGTGAAGGAACTGATAGTTCTGCAGTTGCAGCCTTGGACCCTTGCAATGTCGAGCTTTGACCACCACTTGCTGGATGAGGATCTTGCTTTATTTGCAGGTTCACGGTTGTCTTCATCTTTCATTTTCTGCAACTCTTTCTTTTGATCCGTTACTTTTGTATCTCTTTGGACTTCATAAGAGGGGATTCAACTATCATTACTCCAGAGAGTTTCTTTTGATCAAGATTGATCTAACTCATCTGTTGCTTAAGTTTTGTCTTTTCCTCCTCAGCTTCCTGGATCTTTCTCTTTATTTCTTCTAGCTGCTTCACCTGCTTCTGTAGATCTTTTCCAGTTGAACAACCAATGTAGGTGGTAGTTGGTCTCCACAAGACACTTGCAATGATCTATCAGCTGCTTTGGTAAGACTATCAAAAACTGGAGATTTCTCAGAAGAACAGTGAAATGATGATAAACAAACAGATGGAAGGAAGGGTGGTGGTGACAACGGTAGATGGTGTGGACGATAGACATGAGAATGGATGCAGATGTATGACAAGAGGTTGGTTGAAGAAGGAGACTGATTTTCCAATGCTTGTGTTTTCCTTTCTAAAGGATCTTGTTGTGACTGGGGTACTTCTTCTGATTGAGTCTCTTTGGATTACCCATCTGCCTTCTTTAGCCTTGTCTTTTCATATTAGACTTGTGACCTTGGTTGTCGATCTTGCTGATGTTGTTGCAGGCAGCGTAACTGCTCTAGTGGATCCAAGCAGATTCACTCTCTCCTCCCAAAAAAAAAATCTGTTGGTGGGGGTGCTGTTGCTGGAAATTATTCATGTTCAAGATTGGATCGGCATTGAAAACATGTTGAACATGGGACGACACTAAAGATGGAACAAATTTTAACTAAATTTGTTTCGATCTTACTGTAGTTGAATCAAAGATGAATATGATGATGAGGTGCAAGAATCAACTCTGACGTGATCTCTACTTGGCATATTTGCAGTATGCTCAAAGATTGGAAACTCTGTGCAAGGTGAGCTGAAGATTGACAGATGAATGAAAATGTGTTCTAGAGATGCTCTACAGAAGACTCTCGTGTAGTCGCTATTTCTCATGCAAAAATCAATCACACACTAGGAATGAAGAAAAACAAGGAAATATACAAACAGTACAGAGAGTGAGAACTGTAGTGTACTTGTCGAACAAAACTTACATTTATCAACATTGATAATGTACCCTGACAGTTGTAATATTCCATTGTTTGTAGAGTAATGTGACTTACTCTGACATGCCCTTGTCAAAACAAGGCAGGGTGGATGACACTAAATCTACCATCATTGATAGCAGATATTGTAAGATATAGCTTGAGATGCAGGTATGGGTGACGTACTATGTTCTGAGGACCTCTCTGAACAAGAGATTCAGAACCGAATCTCTATCTGGATTTTCGAATCAGAGAAATATTGTATATTGGCACATTGGAAATCTTATCGGCTTGTGGAAAGACAAATAGATTTGAGTTGCAGAAGGGGAGGAAAACTTCAATTCCCTGTGGAGGTTGCTCTTGGTTGGACACTGTAGCAAATGACGGAATATCGATTTCATTTTCTTTCTACAAGGACTCATTTCATATTGTCTTTTTTCATTATGGAACTGGTGTATTGTGCGATATTGTAGAAGTTTGCTAGAAACTTCTCGAGTGAGCAACAGGCTGAGCGGTTGGGTGCTATGGTGCTCATGTGGTTGTCGTGAGGATCCTATCAGGATTCATAACTGACGTGATGGGTAGGTAGGACCGTAGTTGGTTGTTTCGGACAGTCTTTGAAATTGTGTTTTCTGATACATTCAGGACACTCAGCATGGTACTTGGTCTTGACTGGACAAAGTGTGGTGTGGTTACGGGTGACGGTTATATGCGGTCGCAAGGGAATGGAGTGTGGTCGCAACGGGTGGATGCGTGCAGGTGTGATGGAATGCGGTTGGGATGGAATGCGTTTGCGACGATGGAATGCGGTCTATGTGGTGGAGTGCGAGAGAATGTGGGAGTTTGCGATGGGAGTGCAATCAGTGGCAGAGGTGAGGGAGGTGGTGTAATGCGATGTATGCGGTCAGTGGCGGTTGTGAGGGACCTCTGAGGGCAATTGTGGTTGCAACGGTCGATTGCGGTTTTAGTGGTTTCTACGGGTATATGCAGTGTTGACGGTAACCTGTGGTTACAGTTGGTTGATCGTGGTATCAGTAGTCGAGTACGGTGTCAGTGGATGTGTGCAGTGTCAGCGGTGCTATGCGGTGTCTGCGGTGCTATGCAAATGTGGATAGAGGGTGGCCTGTTGGCGGTTGAAGGTGGAAGGGGTTTGAATGCAATGGGTTGCGAATTAAGGGTGAATGGCGTTGGGGGTTTGTGAATGCGGTTGTAGCGGTCGGTTTGCGATTGTTGCAATTCAAGTGTGAATGGAGATGGGGTGCGGGTGTTTGCGCCTGTGGACGACTGCGATGTGTCTACGATTCGAGGCAGGTGTAGTTAGAGGATGGCTTGTTTGCGGGTGTGATGTTGCGAGAGTGCTGGCATGAGGCGATGTTAGTATAATCGTAAGGTGATGTTTGTGAGAGAATGCAATGGGAGTGCGGTCTATTGCGGTACCAGTTGCAATGGAGGTGGAAGGTTGGGTTTCTGCGATGCAATGTGGCTGCAACGAGAGACTATGGGTCGATGAGGAGGTAGTTGCGAAAGAGGTGGAAGGCGGTTGTGATGAGTGCGGGTGCGATTGCTGAAAAGTGGTTGCGGGTAGATGTGAGCTATGGTGGTGGAGTGCGTTCTCTACGTTTCAAGGGATAATACAGGTGGGGGTGTGGTGGAATGCGGTGTTATGCTGATGTAGTTAGGTGAGTTGTGTGGGGTGGGTTTACGGTGGATTGTGGCGTAGTGCGATTCAAGGGTGAATGGAGGTTGGTTGTCTACGAATGCATTCTCCACGGGTCTAGGGTGGAGGTTGTGTGATGGCAATGAATATGATAGCTGCAGTGCTGGTTTTTGGCGATGGTGACGGCTCAAGGCGGTTGCTCCAGGTGAATGCGGTTGTTATTACCCAATGCAGATGCAAGCTCGTGTAATTGGCCTCGTTCATAGTGTTGCAGATAGATAGATAGATTGTCAGATAGATCGTCGATGCAAGCTGTAGTTCTGATCATCGTTGGAGATGTCTGTGGTCGAGCGTGGATCTGGGCCGGTTGAAGCAGGCCGTTGGTTGAGCTCAAAGGATAGAAGAAGGGTGTGTGTGTGTGTGTGTGTGTCTTGATTGTTTAGTAAAATAAAGAGGGTTAGAGTAATCAAAATATGCTTAAAAATCCTGCAACAACAATGATTTAACAGTTTTCTGATAGGAGGTTGTTGGCTGATTCTGACGAATTCCCAAGATACTTGGACAGAGCACCTCAAGAGCACCTCTCACCTTAGACCGAGGAGGTCTCTGAGAAGACGAGACTAATGAAGACGGAGAGCCGAGTATGAGAGCCGAGGAATACTAGTTAGTAATGACAAGTAAGAACTGTGTAAGCCTCATGGTGAATCCCGGAAGATGGAATGACCATGTAGGAACTAGTATTTCTAAGCAAATGTAATAAATACAAGTAGACCCCTCTTAAAGAAAGTAGAGTGAGCCACCTCCATAGGCTTATGGAAGGTCAAGAGACTCATTCCATAACCTATGACTCTTTGAATGTCTTTCTTGTGGGAGTTGGGAACTCAATGGACACTTTAGAAGGGCGCCCTCCTACTAGGTCCCACTGCCCAAGTTGTGCATGTATACTTTGGTCCTAGACCAATAAAGTAATATGGTTCAAGGTTGAGGCCCAAGGTTTAGAAAAATAATCATCCAATGACTTTCTAACACCTCTCTAGGTTCCATACCTCCATCCAAGGCATAGACACCTACCTGCCCTTAACCAAGGACACCAGTACCTTAAACTAAGGCACCTATCCTTAATATTAAGGGTACCTCTTATCCAAGGGTCACGTGACTCCATACCTCCAACTAAGATATAGTCACTTGTTTGTCCTTATCCAAGGGCACATACCCTTAATCCTAAGGGTACCTTGCCATTTAGCCCCCAACACTAAATGGACTATTAGGGGTCTGAAGTACTGCTAGTTACATAGGTATGTAACATTCCTTCCCCCTAAACTTAAATTTTTCCTTGTAGAAAAAAATTTGGAAAATTCTTCTGGAGATCAGTCTCCTTTTCCCAGATATCCTCCTCTTCTGATTTGCCCCTCCACCTAACTAAAAATTCCCAAAGCACTCTACTCCGTAGAGTTCTCTGCCGGCTATTAACAATCGCCTCGGGTTCAAGTGGTCCACTCACGGATTCATCACGAAGAAGTTCCACTAGATCTTCCACAGGGACCAAGGTCTCCCCAACCCCCAATGAGGGTTTCAACTTACTAGCATGGAAAACATGATGAATTCCGACGTTAGCTGGAGGGTCTAGTTTGTATGTGACCTTGTTTATCACTTGGATAACCTTAAAAGGACCGCAATACCTAGGCGCCAACTTTGCACACTTAATAGTTTTCAAGCCCCTAGAGTGACTAGGGACTATCAAAAACACCCAGTCGTTGACCATGAATACCTTGTGCTTTTGATCAACATAGTGCCTTGCCCTGTTCTGGGCACTTCTTATGCTATCTTTAGCCAGCTGTAACATTTCTTGCATATCTGCAAGGAAATTAGCTGCAGCTTGCACCCGTAGGTTTTTCATGCCAACACTAATTGGTGATCGAGGTTGAAAACCATACATAAACATGAAAGGGCTGAATCCGATCGTTCAATGTTTTGCACTGTTATATGCAAATTCCACCAGTGGAAGGTACTGTTCCCAATCAGATTGCCGATGGCCCACATATGCTCGAAGCATATCCCCCATCGTTTGAATGGTCCTTTCCGTTTGACCGTCTGATTTCGAATGATCTATAGAACTCATACTTAAAGCTGTTTCCAACTTTTCAAATACTGCTTGCTAAAAATTCACAGTGAATTTTGGGTCAAATAGTTGAGCTAGTTCTAAAGCTTTAACAGTAGTTTTCGTTGGGATAAATTGAGCAAACTTCATAAGTCTGTCAACAATGACCCAAACCGAATCATGGCCCTTCCCTGTACGTGGAAGCCCGACCACAAAATCCATAGATATACTTTTCCACTTTCCGATAGGAATATCTAAAGGATGTAATAGGCCACTAGCTTTTAGCCTCTCTACTTTGTTCAATTGGCACTTAGTACATTTAAGTACATAGGCCTCTACCTGACTTTTCATCTTAGGCCACCAAAATTGCCTTCGAACTAAGTCAAGTGTTCTTTGTATACCCGGATGTCCTGCGCATGGACTATCATGACACTCATGCAAGATTTGGGCCCTTACAGTGTCATTCTCCGGTACACACACCTTTTCTTTACGAAACAAAGTCCTATTTCAAATTAGGAAATCCGTTTCAGTCTTTCCCTGATTCGAGGAATCAACTCCGGGTCTATAACAGTAAAGCACAACTAATTAATAACCGGTAACCGACTCAAAGCATCTGCTAGAGTATTTTGACTTCCTTTACAATAATGTATAGAAAAGTCAAAGATTTGCATCAGCTCAGCCCATCTAGCTTGTCTCCCCTTTAAATATGTAGCATCACAGAAATATCAAAGAGTCTGATGATCCGTCAAAACTTCAAATCTGGCTCCATAGGAATGAACAATTGCAAACAATTTCTTGTCGTAGGTGCAATACCTAGACTGAGCAGGATTGAGTTTCTTGCTTTCATAAGCCATAGGATGTCCATCCTGCATAAAAACAGCTCCAATAGCATAATCACTGGCATCGGTCCTGACCACAAAAGCCTTATTAGGATCGCCAATGATTAGTATTGGTGCCAAAGTGACACTTTTCGTAAGCAACTCAAAACAATTATTCATATCCTCTGTCCACACCACTAGTGGAATCTTAGCCCTCCGGCTTAGCATCTTATAGCCTTTCAAGGCCTGGGTAAGGGGAAATGCCAATCAAGCAAATTGAAAAATATGCTAACGGAAAAATCCCACAAACCCCAAGAAAGACTTGATTTTCCGAATTGTGGTGAGAATAGGCCAATCAATAACCCTCTGGATACGATCAGCCTCAATCTCCACCCCCCATTCGGAAATCTTATGCCCCAAGTAGGACAATTCCTTAGTAAAAAAATCACACTTAGACTCCTTGGCAAAGAGCTTTTTCCTTCTTCAAATGTCCAAGACAATCCTAAGATGCTCTTTATGTTCCGCCAAAGTCTTACTGAACACTAGGATATCATCTAAGAATACCACTATGAATCTTCCCAAAATATGGCCTGAACAAATCATTTATCATTTGTTGGAAAGTTGCCGGTGCATTGGTCAAACCAAAAGGCAACACCAAAAATTCGTAGTGACCAAAACCCGGTCTCCTGCCTTAATGTGTATCTGATGGTGTCCGATCTTAGATCTATCTTGGTAAAGTACCCAGCACCACCAAGATAGTCTATTAGATCATCCATCCGTGGCAGTGGATATCTATTCTTAACGGTTACCTTGTTCAATTTCTTATAGTCGATGCAAAACCTTATAGTCCCATCCTTTTTGGCCACCAGAACCAGTGGTGATGCCCAAGGAGACTTAGTAGGTTGTACCCACCCCTTTTTCAAGTAATTATGTAATTGCCTATTTACCTCAGCCTCTTCCGATGCACTCATCCTATAAGGACGCTGTGCGATTGGAATTGCTCCAGGTATTAGGTCACTTTTATGATCAACTGTCCTTTCTAGCGGTAAACCTACAAGAAGGTCTAAAAAAACATCATTGAATTCATGCCTAAGTTCATTATAGGCTTCAAATTCTGTAGTGTTCTCATTGGGTATATTCATGGCATTTATGTTAAGTTTTTCATCATTGCAGCAAATGATATCATTATGAAGACATAAATAAACTTTAAAATCAGAATTCTTCATAATAGAATTAAGTTCTTGTTTAGAATAAGGGTTAACATTTTTAGTGTCAACACTTAAACTAGCCTTAATCTTAATTAAAGAATTCTCATGCATAAAAGATAAAGATTTCTCAACAAAATCAATTCTCAATGACTTGTTCTTATCAAAGTGCCATTGTTGCCCAAGAACAACATCTACATTAGCTAATTGAACAGCATGGAATTCTAGTTTTTCAGAATAATCTTGAATGTGCAATTCTACTTAAGGAACAATAAAATCCATCAAATCGGGATTACTTCTCAATGCCATTGTCACACGGTATTTTTTCTCACTTTTTCTGGTAGGAAGGTTTAGCATCTGACCAAATATACATTAATAAAGTTATGAGTGGATCCCGTGTCAAAAAGAACATTAACAACTTGATCATTAACTTTATCTTTGATGCAAATAAGGTCATTAGGACCAAAAACTAAAGAACTAAGGAAGCAAACATTCATCTCATTACTTCGAGATAGATTACCTGAGGTTGAAGCTTGTTTTTTGACGCAATCACATGCAAGGTGACCCTTGCCATTGCACTTGAAGCACAAGTTCTACTTACGAGCTTTAGCTTTATCATTGCCACCATGATGGTTTTTAAAGTTTTTCTTGGTCTTCTTAGGATTGTTGGAATTGGGATGTGTTTCACTAACAACTTCCCTATCCTTCCTCTTAAATTGAAAACCTTTTTTCTGCTGTTGATCCCTAGGTGGCTTAGGTGTGTCATCAAAGTATTTTGCAGCCCTAATAGCATCTTCTAGGGTTTTTGGATGGTTCCTACGAACATCCACTTGATAATCTTTTGGTAACCCATCAATGCACATTAACATTTGTACCTTAGGTAGAATATCACTATAAAGTGGATTCATGTACTCATGAAAATCTTGAATAAATTGTTCCAAACCTTTATTCATGGTTAGATGACTCAATTTTGGAAGTGTTCATAGTCATCTGAAAGTGGTAGAAAATAAATTCTAAAAAGCTTGCAAAAATCATCTCATGTACAAGGTTGATTGCCCTTTGCAACTAAGTCATCCCACCAAACTAAGGCTCTTCCTTCAAGGAACATGGTGACAGTGGATAGCTTCTCAATTTCAGGGAATTGGTTCATGGCAAAGTATTTGTTCCAAACATTTAGCCAAGAACTTACTACTTCAATCTTATTGTTTGTAAGCTCAATCCAAGCCTACTATTTGCAAGCTTAATCCAAGCTTAAGAGGAAAACAACAACAAGCTACATTTGCCTTAATCAAAAGCAAAAACCAAATCTTTATGTAAACTTCAATTAACTAATCCAAGCTAATGTTCACATAAAGTTCTCATTCCCATTCCAATTCCATTTGTCATTTTAAAGGCAACCAAAGTTTTCACATTTCTCACTATTCTAGATTTCCAAAACCAAGAAACTAGTGTCTAGAAATGGATAACTAATGAAGCTTTATGAAAACTTCAATTTTTAGATCTGATTTTCAGATCTAAATTTCAGATTTACAAGTCTGAAAATCATAACTTCAAAATGACAAAAAACAGAATCTCAAAACTTGTTTTATGCACAAAGTTACACTACCATTCCCTTCCTACATTGCCATATTCATGAAACTAGGAGATAGAAAGGTGTAACTAATGAAGTTTAAATGAAAACTTCACTTTTTAGATCTGAAAATCAAAACTTCAAACACTTCATTTATGCAAAAGCAAAACACTAGTTTTGATCAAAACACAAAGCTAGAGTCAATCTTTTTGCCAAAAAAAGTTTGTGTATGTAGAGGAAGACTTGCTCTACCCATCCCACAAATCTTTTTTCAGAACTTTTAAAAACCCAAAGCCCACTTTAAAACTTCTTTAACATGATCAAAAATCAGCTCCTAAACAATTCTATAAGCATCACTACTCTCTTCCAAAGAAAACTAGATTCATTGGGTACTTCAACTACAAGCTTCCTACAACTAGAAAAGCCTATAATCTTCCCCAAACAAAAATTTAGTTGGTGATCTTAATAGAACTTGAAGAAGGTTAGAAAGGTTACCATCCTTTGTCTAGCTCTGATACCACTTTTACAAGTAGAGGTGAGGAAGTCCTCCAAATCCAAGGTAGAGCCTCCAAATGTCCTCCAAGCAACCTGCGAGCTTCAAGATGCTCCCCAACTCCAAGCTAGGATGCCTTCACCTGCAAGTAAGGATCTTCAAGCCTCCAAGGATCTCTCCTCCACCTGTGTCCCTACTCTTTAAACACAAAGATAGATAACAAGATGGCCTCAAGTATTCACCACCCAACCATAGCTAGATCCAAGCTCCAAGCAAGACCTATTTAGCACCCCTTGCTAACCATAAACAAATCACAAGCATACCACAAACTCCATAGCATTCTCAAGATCCAAACCCTACTTATGTCCTATACCATAAGCAAGATCCAAACCTCAAGCATACTACCACAAGAAAGCACTCTACACACTAGTAGCAACACTAGAGCATAAGCAAAGCAAACAAGAGAGATCTCTCCCCCCCCAATGGGTGCCCTACTACCCTCATATAGATGGCCCATGGACCCCTCCAATGCACTGTGGAGTTCCATGCTCATCCAATGAGAGAGAGAGAAGCCTAGGGGAGTTAAAGACTCTCCAAGAGCCTCCATAGGCTTATGGAAGGTCAAGAGACTCCTTCCATAACCTATGACTCTTTGAATGCCTTTCTTGTGGGAGTTGTGAACTCAATGAACACTTTAGAAGGGCACCCTCCTACTAGGTCCCATTGCCCAAGTTGTGCATGTATACTATGGTCCTAGACCAATAAAGTGATATGGTTCAAGGTTGAGGCCCAAGGTGTAGAAAAATAGTCATCCAATGACTTTCTAACACCTCTCTAGGTTCCATACCTCCATCCAAGGCATAGACACCTACCTGCCCTTAACCAAGGACACTAGTACCTTAATATAAGACACATACCCTTAATACTAAGGGTACCTCTTATCCAAGGGTCACGTGACTCCATACCTCCAACTAGGGTATAGTCACTTGCTTGTCCTTATCCAAGGGCACATACCCTTAATCCTAAGGGTACCTTGCCATTTAGCCCCCAACACTAAATGGACTATTAGGGGTCTGAATTACTACTAGTTACATAGGTATGTAACAGGAACACAAGATCTTTCGTCATTTGTATTGCAAAGGTGTTGTCCATCTGCAAGACCAGGGGCTCGTTCCTTGTTTCACCCAATTCGTCTAGGAACTGCCTTAGCCAGATTATCTCGTTGGCCATCTTTGCTGCTGCTACGTACTCTGCTTTGCAGGATGACTGGGCCACAATGGTCAGCCTCTTGCTGACCCAGAGGACTGCTGCTCCTGATGCGATGGTGCATCCTCCTGAGACGCTTTTACAATCGTCCTTGAGAGATGCCCAGCTAGCATCGTTGTAGGAAAATATCCTGAAACCTGCACCACGACAATAACACAAGCCATAATCCCTCATTAATTGAAGATATTGCAAAATTCGTTTCGCAATCTTCCAATGTGTCGAGCCTGGATTCGGGCAGAATTGGCTCATCAAGGCGTGTGTTGTCTGCAAGGTACATCAGTGATCCTATCAGCTTCCTGTAAGGTGTGAGCTGCATTTGTTCTCTCTCTTCCTCAGTCTTTGGACAGTCATTATTCGTTAGCACCATCCCTACGAGCATTGAAGTGTCACTCCTTTGCAGTTCAGCATCCCAAAGTCAACTAGGATCTTCTGGGTGTATCTAGACTGGTGAAGGTATAACTTACCGCTCTCGTAGTCCCTTTCAATCTGTAAGCCTAGGTAATACTTGGCTTCTCCCAGATCCACTATCTCGAAATGTTTCAAGATGTTTGTCTTCACCTCAGCGATCAGTTGCTCACTCCTGCAAAGTATCATAATGTCGTCCACATATACAGCCACTATGATAATCTGCCCATCTGTAACTCTGACATATACATGAGAATCAGCCAATAGAGGCTTGAATTCTAATGATTTTAGGGCTTGATCTTTCTTCTTGTACCATTGTCGGACTAATTGTTTCAGATCGTAGATGCTTCTATGCATTCTACATGCATAGTCAAGAAGTGAATTCGAGACATATCCTGGGTGTTGATCCATGTAGACCTCTTCGTCTAGTTCGCCATGCAAGAAGGCTGTCTTCTTGTCCACAATGTGGATCCTGAGGTCATAAGCTGCTGCATATGCAAATAACAGATGTAGGGATAAATATTTGACGACAAGAGAGAAGGTTTCAGAGTAGTCAATACCATATCTATGAGAAAAACCTTTCGCTGCCAGTCTTGCCTTGTATTTCGTCACATTCCCATCTGGCCCGTATTTGAGCTTGAAGACCCATTTGCATTTGACAGTCTTGCGCTTATGTGGTTATGGCTCCAACGTCCATACCTAGTTCTTCCTCATGGACTCCATCTCTTTGTTCATGGCTTGGATCCATCTGCCCTTTTTTGGACTTTCAATCGCCTCCTCGAAAGTTTGTCGTTCACCATTGAATCCGCAGAACTCTTCTGGCATGGAAGCTGAGCTGTCTGGCACATATCTTGCTGGCGCTCTTCGTGGTCTTGTCAACCTTCTAGGAGATCCTCCTAGAACAGCTATGCCTTTGCCTTTGTCTATTCTGCTTGGTCCAGAACCATCTTGATTTACAAGAGCTGCGGCGGCATGTTGCCTCTCGAATTTTTCTTTGTCAGATTCGTCGTTCGAATGGGAGACGACTCAAAAAATTTTGTTTTCGTGTTCGTCTTCTGTTCCCTTTGTCATTGGCAGCAGGTCATAGTACTGTCTCTCTAGAACTTCGTAGCTGATAGGGTCGTAATTGGCCTGCTCTCATCGAATTTGACATCTCTCACTGTTTTCACAGTGTTCGTGTCTGGCATGTAGACTCTTTAGTATGACGAGTTGTTGTCATAACCTACCAGAAATCCCTGCTCGGCTTTCTCATGAAGCTTCTTTCGAAGCTTATCAAGAATATGTGCATAAGTTGCACAGCCAAAGATTCTACCCCACCATAGCTCATGTGGTGTCGTGTGAGGAATACCAGACTTACATGTCCTATTCTGGATGTATGCGGCTGTAGTTACTGCTTCAGCCCACAGTGCCCTTGGAGCTTTTGAGTAGGCCATCATGCATCTGGCTGCTTCCATCAGGGTTCTGTTCTTTCGTTCAGCACCACCATTGTGCTGCGGCATGTAGGCTGCAGTCCTTCTGTGAATGATACCACGATCATTGCAAAAGTCGGTGAAGCGATTCAAGATGTATTTGCCAACTCAGATATGTCCTGATCTGCTTCACTTTTTTTTGCTAGAAAGCCGTCATGCCTGTGGAATTCCATATTTCATCTCTACGAGTAGCATATAATCTAGAGCTAGATAGTCGTCAGATTCTAGCTAATCGATTATTCCATCTGGAGCAAATGTGTGAAACACAACGGATCAACATCCATGCTCAACAAGTCCACAAACATTCAAAAAAGACATGGCATGACTGATCTTTAAAACTCAAAGAATTCTAGGTTGGAAGCAAGGTCCTCATATACCAAGCCAAAACCTTCAAGGGAAAACTAAAGTTTTCCAGCCAAGGACCTTATGTCATTCATAAGATATTTGCCTCTAGTTATGTCCAACTCCAACCCCTACAAGGCGATACCTTAGATAATGTGGTCAATGGAAGCAGACTCAGAAAGTATAACGAACCCTATTTTTATCTTTATATGTACTAGTTTGTTTATTCTCTAAATTTTGTTATTTATTTTTGTTTAAAACATCAAGATATCATCAGATCATGAATACAATCAATCTTTTTCTGTACAACCACAAGATTCGTTCTTTTTCTGAAGTTCTAATGCACAATCACAACAGATAGAATTCGCCCAGACCCATGTTTACTGTCCATGATTCATTTATTACCATCGCAAATTCTAGATCACAATCAAACTTTTCATAAATAGAAAAAAACCAGTTTTTGGATCAAATCCTCACAAAAAAAAAATCGTAGATAATTTGCGGAGCCTCAAAATTACTTGCACGATTTCTCTGTCACATCCACAAATTCTGATCAGACCAATTTTTAAACTGTCAGACCATTTCACTTGTACAAAAAAAATCACTCACAGGAACTCGCTAGACCTCAAACCAGTGCCTCGAAATTCGCGAACCTCACTAAGAAATCGTGGGCACTGAGGACAATTACTGGGTGAAATTACGATTTTCTGCCAAAAAAAATCTATATATAGGCCTCACATATCCTCTCCACGAGTTCATTCTAGATCTTTTCAAGTGAGTTCATGCTGAAATTTTCAAAAAAAATCAAAATTTCCAAAACTATCTAGAATCATTTAACTACTACTATCATGGCCTCCAGAGACACCTCACTCTCCCTCCATCGCCGTAAGGCCCCAACCTTACTCGGGCAATATATTCCTGATCTGCATCAAGAATTATTTTGAAGCGCTAATCTTAGCCAAGGATATTTTCACTAACGTTGGCTTTGATCTGACTTATTTCAGTGATCAATAGAGCAAGAGTTTGGTCAGAGCAGCCTATTCAACTTATTTTGACGAGTTCCATTCCTTTTGGATCATGTCCAAGAATGGCAACTATACCATAATCAACATCTTCCTAGAGCGTCTACAAAGCATTGGATTTTCTAACCTGGGTGAGATGATTCATGGAAAGGGTACTAACTACGACTCCAAATACTTCACGAAGTTCCTGATGGACGACGGAAAGAACAAGCCCAACAACGAAGACAAGCGGTAGCTGTAGCAGCTAGATCTTTGGATGTAGGCGCTTCCGGTTCCAGTTCAGTAGGTGTGGTCTTGTCTACTCAGGTAACTTCAGCCATTCCGGTATCATTACCAACTAACACAACTCTCCTTCCACAACTACCGTCATCATTCACTGCCACATCCACCCCTTCATTCACACTTAACACGGGCTTTGATTCCACTATCCCACAAAAGCCCTCGCCTATACATTCTTCCATCCTACTTGACTCTGCAGTAAATGTAGATGATTTTGCATTACAACTATTAACACAAAATTACATCCACCGTAACAACTAATCCACTCCACACATCTTTGACACAAATCGAGTCACCTCCACATTCACCACCCCTAATACCACAATCACCTCCACCTACATCCCCTATCATACCACAATCACCTCCCCCTGCATTTTCTCACACTCCAACCTCTCTCACAATTCTAGATTTTCTTCCATTCAACCCCATGCCATATCCCAATTATACACGCACACTCCCTGACATTGGCCCTTGGGAGCAATTACCCCTAGCAGCCCAAAAAGTAGTTTGGTTGGTGAATGAGCTCCAGTTCAACCTCTTTGGCATCTTAGGAGGTCAATACACTATGAGGCAGTTCGACGATGGAGCCCTTGCAAATATTCAAAAAAAAAAGACAAAGTTGGAGGCAGAATCCAATCAACAATAGCAACAAATATAGGATCTGAACGCACACATCCAACAATAGCAACATATGCTCAACAACCTCCAACACCAGCTCCTGCTCAGAGATCAACAAATCTCCCAACTTCACACTCTCACAACAAATCTTACCACAGAGAGGGATGACGCTTTGGCAGCCACATCAGCAGCACGTTCCACTATGAAGGAACAGCTGGTGCAAGTCAACTTCACCGACTTTGCACCTCCAACTATTCCCGAGGAAACTCAGATTCCAGTGGGGGCGTATCAACAGTTGGCACAAAAGTTAAAGGCCACGATATAGCAACATTCCAAAATGCAGCAATCTTGTGCTACTTCTGTCGAGGCCCTAAACCAACACATTGCCACCCACCCTAGAGGAAAAGCTAAAGGCGGCCACGAAATTGGCACCTTCCGTCCATGTAGAGCACGCCTAGTTTCACAATTCTGGGCATCATTACGATGGATCTGATGGCGAAGATGGGGCATGTTTCCAAGGGGCTCCATAAAAATCAAGGACCACGACAAGTCTCAGGAGCTCCTCCACCAACTAAGTCACATGGCACTAGTGGCCCTTCCTCCCAACAACATCTCTTCCACTCTTTCGCTTCTAACCCCATCAACACCACTAACTTTCCCTTCATCCAACGCCAATTTTCTCCAGAATCTCAATGCATTTCTAACTCTAACCCTTCACCACCTCTCTCCCCTCAACCTGATCCACAAGCAGAACATGCCTTGGCAGCTGAAGCACCCACCATAAGGCACAGGATCACGCCTACTGCACCTAGCAAGGAATTGCTTATATCACAAGAGTTTGCCCATAAGCTACATGAGTCTCCTTTACACATGATCCATCCTCTACAATATATCTGTGTCTATAATATATCTATGTTGTGAGCCAAGTTTCAAAAGTATCACCTCCTCATTAATGCAAGATTGTCTCAATAAGTGAGAATTTACTACACCTATGGAAGGATGGTACTTGAGTTGTCAATCTCCAACATGTGGCACAACACATATACTTGGAGCTAAAACTCAAGGCAATTACCTTACATGGAGGTGGCTTGTGGGGTGAAAGAAGAGTTTCTATCGAAGAGACATCAAGGATTATACTATCATAATTTGATTATGAGAGCCTTAAGGGATTATTCTACTCATTTGATTATATGTTGTCAAATATAAACTTCTTATATCAATCTTTGACTTGGATGAGAAGGGGCCTATCGAAGGTAAAACTACCCTTCTATGGCAAAAAGTCAAAATTTCACTTGAGAGTACCGTTTCCCTCCAAAATGATAAACAATATGTTATGTCATCCAAAAGAATCAACTCTCTTACTGGTTTGACCTTGCTTTGAAAATGCAAAACATGTGTTTTAGTTGATACAAGAGAAGGAAAAGAATACATGTTTGAGTTGGTTGAGAAAGTTTATGAAAAAGTCAAACTCAAGTAAAAGTAAAGCATCTAAACCTTTTGAGACTTGCTTTGGTAGAAGATAATCGCCCTTGATCATTAAATGATAGGATTGAAATCTTGTGAGTTTATGAGCTTTGCAATTTTCTTTATCTATTGTAACTTAGAATTTTTGCAATTACCAAAATAACCCAATAAAAAAAGAATTTTCAAGCATTGTTTTGCATAACATTATGAGAGTAGGCGCTAAAACGTGTAAAGCTTGACAATAAGTCTTCTAGGGCCCCAAGTAAGAATTACATGCAAAATTATATTTTGATTTCTTCTTAAGCACTTGTAATATGGATTGGTTGATTTATGCTTCAAAACTTATGGGGTAGAGCATGTGGGCTATACAAGCCCAATACCCTCTTCTAAAGTCCATGGACTTTTTGGACAAATGTAAGAGGATGACAATTATGCCCTATAACGCCCTAAACAATATTGGCCAAGTTTTTGGGATGATACACCACCTTGACATTTTTATTTAATCAACATCCATGCTCATAGGCCATGTGCACCTACCCTATTGTTATGCATTGCAGTTCCTTAATGAAATTCTCTTATGCACATATTTTGTTTCATTTTATTCGGTTGTGAACATCCATGCTCATAGGCCATGTGCCCCTAGCGTTATGCAATGTAGTTCCTTAATGGAATTTCTTATGTTCATATTTGTTTAAAAAAAGCCTTAGGGAAAAAAACAAGCATAATGCCTCATGAAAATTTTCTCATCCATAAACAACCAAGTCAATTAGTCATAAGTCAAATAAAAATATAAATTTGGACACAAGAATTTTTCCATAGTCATAAATCAATTAAAAAATAAAAATATGGATGCAAGAATTTTTACCTTATGCAACAAGGGCATTCAAATTGTTAAAAAAAAACAAGAAAAAAAAGCTTGCAAAGGAATAAAAAAACATTAAAAAAGTTAGCTCCAATGCCCAAACTCAACCATGAGTGACATCTCATCCTTTAGCAAATACTCACAATACTTCATCTCTACCTAAAATCATAAACACAACGTTACATAAGGTCAAGCCTTAAGAGTCCTTTAGGCAAGGGCATGAAGGAGTGCCCTAAAAAAAACGACCAAGCATAGCCTTGTAGCTTATTGTCACGGAGCCGATGACTCCCGACATGATCATCGTCGCAAGTCCAGCGCCGCTAAGATGCTGCCCGGCCCCTTGCTACTGTACCCGCTCCTGCCCGATACCCAATGCCTGCCCAATTGTGGCTCACATTATTTTCATTGTATGCCACATGGCATTTACAAATTATCCCATAGGTTTTTGAAGAACTTTTCACAAATGCATATATATTAAAACAAAGACAGGTCTTGCATGCGTGTGTGGCCATGAGGTGGTCTGGTGCCCATCAAAAATGGGGTCTTGCGCGTCCTCTCGCGCGTGTGCCCTATGAAAATTATCGGGTGCCCAAAGATTCGGGACTCTTGCTTGTGCGCGCCTGAGAAAAAGTCTGTCGCTGCAGGTGCCCGAACAAATCAAATCCGTCCGGGCATTTCATCCGGGCAGTAGCACCACGTGTCACACACGCACGGGAGTGGGAGTTACTTCCGCTCCCATGCTAATAAGCGACTTCGCAAGCATACGAATGGAATCGATATTATTTCTTAAAAATTGACATCATGAAAACTTATACATCTTTTATATTGGCATTGGCATTTGATAGTCCTCAAAAAGAATGGAAGCCTTAAAAATTGCAAGCTTTTGTTGAGGATAACAGAAAGGGTTTTCCGAGCCTGAAGGCCTAAATCCCCAGTCAAGGAACAAGGGGGACTCTATCCCTTACCAAGTGCACTGATTTTCTTTCGTGCTTCCTTTTATCTTTTTTCTCACATGGGACGTCTTTGTTACCTGCCTTAGACGTAGTCGTAGTTTTCTTCCCTGTTGCAACATAACGCGATCAATTGTTACGTTTTTCCCTTCGCATTTGCTTGACTTGAGCCTTCACAGGCAATTGCAGTGTTGCACACTCTCTTACGTTACTCTTCCCAGCCTCCCATAGAGTAGATGATAGGTTATCTGCACAAAGGGCGATAGGCTATATAGCTTGTAAGACTTGATGGGTGCAGGCATTCAATTCATTTATTCAAGTATTCAAACCACATTTCCACAGCTCTTCTTCGGTTTCTGCGCATCCGGCTATTCTCGCATCGATTTGGATTTTTGTGGGTTGGTTGATCAATCTAATCCAGTCTTCAGCAGGGAAATTTTGTTTGCCTTGTTTGATCGATCCAGGCTCCAGCAGGGAAATTTGAAATCCGGCAGCATATTCATGGCTTTACAACTCTCCACTGCTTTGACTTTCCGTCCGATCGGCCGAAGGGCAAATCCCAAAGCTTTCTTAGTGCAGCGAAATGTAGTGGCCCAATATGCAGATTTGAAAGCTATTCAAGCGCGCGGAGGGATTGGATCTCGGGAAAAGCTGACCTATTTAAGTTCTTCAGGAAATAGCACGAGTTCATTGATTGCGTTGCCTTTGCAGCATCATGATTTCTTTGGGCAACTCGGATCTGGAAACGCTTTTATCCCCAGAGCGAGGTGAGGAGCTGCAGATGCGAGTGAAGCGCTCTCTCTCTCTCTCTCTCTCTCTCTCTCTCTCTCTCTCTCTCTCACACACACACACACACACACACACAGCTGGACTTAACTGTTGTTTTCTGATTTGCATATAGTCATGCAGACAATGCTGAATCTGCCTCCTCCGTTGGAAGTGGCGGCTTTGCCTTCGTTGTTGACATGTAAGTTCCAGAATAAGATATCAGCTAGTGTATCCCAGCCTATCTGTAATTCCTTCGAGACTGTCGAAAAGATTTGGCTGTTGCTGAAATTTGAAAAGTTCCATGTTACCGGATTGCAGAATTGTAGACGCTCTTCTTCTCATTGTCAGAATTCCTAGAATGGTGCTGTCTTTGATAAGAAAAGAGCAAACAATCCTTGCTGAAGTTGAAGGTACATCATGCGTATTTCCTTTAAACATATGTTGACATTCTCTTCAAGGCTTTGACTGTTTCTCGCGATCACGCATAAGCAGAACCGGGGTGAATGTTGTGCTACAATTTTGGGGTTTCTTTCTTGTTACAGAGAAGTTGGACAAGACATTAGATATCGTCGACAGCACAGCAAAAATCATCGAGGAAGTTGCAGAGGCCGTTGACAAGGCAGCAGAAATGGTGGGTACAGATGCAAAGGCCACCGAAGAGCTCATGCACAAGGTGAAGCACATGCAATCCTTTTGTCTGATTCTTCAACCTTCGGCTGACAATTCGTGGACACGAGATCTTGGAACTGATTAAATCTAAAATCAACATATGAAGCTTTTGCTCGATACATGCGTGCTAAGTTTTTTCAGCTGCACTTTAATGACTTATTGCAGGTAGAAACAACTTCAGAGACAATCAAGAGCGATCTGGATAGCGCCGTTGGCGCTCTACAGGGCACTCTTGGGCCTGATGGCGGTCCAGTTGAACCCGATACTACTGAGCAGCAAGATGCTCCTCCGGCTAAGAATCCAGGAAAAGCAGAAACCGTTGTAAAGTTGGAGGGAGGGCATGCAAATTTGAAAATGGTGGCTCCCAGAAGACTTTTCACAGGAAGCACAGGTGAAATTTGGAACCTCTTATAGTAACTTTCTCTAAGCCGAGCTTAATAGTGAAATTGTGCGCTGATTTTTTATGTCCTCAGTATTATCAAAACAACCAACAGTTTTGATTTTGTCAGAGATCTTTCCCTGAGAGTTATCTAAATCCAATTTATTTGACCGTTCAGCTGCTGCAAATGCCACGAACATGGAGATGAGCATTGGAGATCCGACGAGCCCCGAATCTTCGCTCCTGCTTATCACAGTTATCGAAGTTCGAGAGTTGTTCCTCGTAACTGGTCCAAAAGTGAGGCCCTTGGTGGCTGTTTATTTGCTTCGGATTTGTCTTACAAAAGAAAAGAAATGGGCTGGCGGCTGTTGAGAGCATGCTTCATGGCCTTCATGATTACCGTAGCTTTCCAGTTTCAGACTCCGCCCTCTCTACGAGCAACCAATATTCTTAGTCTAATTCTGGCAACAAGCCACTGATGTCAACTGCATTGACTCAAGCAACAACAGATGCATTCAGTACCTTCGTCAACTTCTACAATCAAACATGAAGACACTCTAAAGGTCAAACTTTGAAAGTTAGCCTTAAAGATGCAGCATACTTGCCAGATGTACACATCAATGCGCTTGTCACCTACAAATGTCTCTGTAGGAGAAGTTCAATTTAAATGTTCAAGGCAAACATCGCCCAGGAAAGCCTAAGCCTGATCTTAGTCTCACTTCAAAGGTGAGTCTCAGTGAAGAAAGCAAGACATGAGTTCAAAGAAGCTGTGTAATGTGAGGAATGGTCTTCCTAGTTCCCTCACAAAAGCCATTCTTTTCCTCACTAAATTGGGTCGCAAAGTTTAGTGATATCCAACACAAAGTGTAAGATCTGTTCCAAAAGCTTCTCATGCATCATTCTTTGTAATAAGATGATTCACCAAATTGGTTAAATAATTTGTCTAAACTATTTATTTAGAATTTGTGTAATATTTTAATGTACTTAAAACTTGTATAAGAGGTGTTGTAAAAATTCCTGGACATGTTTGTTCTCTTGACAAATTCTTGGACAATTTATGTGATTAATCCAAGTGGTACATCATTTCTTACATTATGAATTTATGGTCTTGTCATGTGATATTTGTCATTTAATAAAGTGCTAAAGAGGACTACAAATCTCAGAGGAGCCTCTAAAGTGCAAGTATGACTTAGAGCTAGTAGTTGTGGAGATCAAAGGGATCTAGTTCAAAAGACTTAATATGAAGAAACAACGTGTTTCTGAATACAAAGCCTTGTTAGCTTACGGCCCCTCGCCTGACGAACATGTTCGCGAACTCGAACATCTGAAGACACGAAACACAAAGAAGAAGTCAACGAAGACAAAGACCAACGGTTCGCGAACATGAACGGTTCGCCAACACGAACGATCCACGAACGAGATTTCCTTGTGGTTCTATACGAGAGAAAGGCGGACGAGGTAAACGAAACCAACGGTGAAAATGAAACTCGTTCTGTCCTCACGCCCCAAGGAGTACCACCAGAGATCACGCAAGTACCAAAAGTACAGAGATCTGACCTGATGGCATAATGTCAGCAGATACTCCCTAGGTCGTGGCTAAATTGCCACTCTTGTAATTCTCTGGTTAGTTGTAGATGGTTAATCACTCTAATCTTAGATTTGCATAGAGAGACTGTACGTACTGAATAATACTTGACATATATCAATAGGATACACAGTGTGTAACCAAGCAAGAAGAACAAGAAGTAGTCTGTTGCAAGTAAGCAATCATTCGAGTGACGAATCAGACGAAGAAATATTTGAGAGGCAGCCTGCCGCCACAGTTCCTGTAAACCAAGATGGTTCCAGACTGAGCAAAGCAGACAAGGGCAAAGGCATAGCTGTTCCGGGAGGATCTCCCAAAAGGTCGACAAGACCACAAAGAGCGCCAGCAAGATTTGTGCCAAGCACCTCAGCTTTCACATCAAAAGAATTCTGCGAGTTCAGTGGCGAACCACAGACATTCGAGGAGGCGATTGAAGGTCCAGAAAAGGACAAATGGATCCAAGCCATGAACGAAGAGATGGAGTCCATGAGAAAGAACCAGGTATGGACGTTGGAGCCATTACCTCATAAGCGCAAGACTGTCAAATGCAAATGGGTTTTCAAACTCAAATATGGACCAGACAGGAGTGTGACGAAATAAAAGGCAAGACTGGTAACGAAGGGTTTCTCTCAGAGATACGGTATTGACTATTCTGAAACCTTCTTTCTTGTCATCAAACATTCGTCCCTACGTCTGTTGTTCGCATATGTAGCAGCTTATGACCTCAGGATCCACATTGTAGACGAGAAGACAGCCTTCTTGCATGGCGAATTAGACGAAGAGATCTACATGGATCAACCCCCAAAATTTGTCTCAAATTCACTTCCTGACTATGTATGCAAAATGCATAGAAGCATCTACGGTCTGAAGCAATCAGCCCGACAATGGTACAAGAAGAAGGATCAGGCCTTGAAATCATTGGGATTCAAGCCTCTGTTGGCTGACTCCAATGTGTATGTCAGAGTTACAGATGGGCAGATCATCATAGCGGCTGTATATGTGGACGACACTTTGCAGGAGTGAGCAGCTAATTGCTGAAGTAAAGACAAACATCTTGAAGCATTTTGAGATAGTGGATTTGGGAGAAGCCAGGTGTTACCTAGGCTTACAAACTGAAAGGGACTATGAGGGAGTCAAGTTATACCTTCACCAGTCCAGGATACACCCAGAAGATCTTAGAGGACTTTGGGATGCTGAACTGCAAAGGAGCGAACACTCCAATGCTCGCAGGAACGGTGCTAACAAATGACGATTGTCCAAAGACTGAGGAAGAAAGAGAACAGATGCAGCTCACTCCCTACAGAAGGCTGATAGGTTCACTGATGTACCTTGCAGACAACACATGTCCTGATATTGCTTATGCAGTATTCAGGATGAGCCAATTCTGCACAGATCTAGGCTCGACACATTGGAAGACTGCGAAACGAATTTTGCAATATCTTCAATTAACGAGGGATTATGGCTTGTGTTATTGTCGTGGTGCAGGTCTCAGGATACTTTTCTACAGCGACGCTAGTTGGGCATCTCTCAGGGACGACTATAAAAGCGTCTCAGGAGGATGCACCATCGCATCAGGAGCAGCAGTTCTCTAGGTCAGCAAAAAGCAGACCATTGTAGTCCAATCGTCCTGCAAAGCAGAGTACGTAGCAGCATCAAAGATGGCCAACGAAATAATTTGGCTAAGGCGGTTCCTGGACGAATTAGACGAAACAAGGAACGAGCCACTGGTCTTGCAGATGGACAACACCTCTGCAATACACCTCACGAAGGATTCCGTGTTCCATTCCATGATGAAGCACATTGCGATCAAGTATCACTTGATCAGGGATCTGATTGAGAAGAAGATGATGCAGACCACCTTCATCGAAACGAAAGATATGGTTGCTGACATCTTCCCAAAGGCTAGAAGATAATTTTGTCTAGGATCAGAAGATCCAATTGTCCACTAGTGAAGCAAAACTACTACTCGTGAGAGAGCCGTGCTTCTCTCATGCCAACGCACTGCGTGGAGTCGCATGCAGTGCCCTGAAGAAATCAGAGAAAATCAATATAGATTATTTTTCTGGTTGTGTCTGATCTTGGATGTCGAATGCTTATGATGTTTATTTTAATATGTTTGAGTTTTCTTGTTTTCTTTGAATTCCGCACCTTGGTTGAAATGAAGTCGAATGCTATATTAATTTTATGAATGTAGATCAGTAGTACCTGACTACCCTCAGGAGGATTGTAGGAGTGTTTCAGCTGGCAGTGCCCAGCGAACGCGTCTGAACTCCATCCGAATCTTGAAGGAGAGTTGCAAATGTTTCGTGAATTTTTCTTCTCACTCGTATCGGAGCGCCACTTGACTCCCAACAGTGGTATCGGAGTGTTGACTCGGATTCTCAAGAGCCCTGACTCGGATTCTCAACATAATCTTGTGTGGATAAATTAAAACAATTCTAGCATTCCTATGATCATGACAATGCCAAAATGAAAAATGAAATAATCAGTTCATTTTATAGCAATATTATAACCATAAAGTACATATCAAGAAAAGGGCATAAGCCTTTGCTTTAGGGCTGCAACCCAAGAATCCATATGCTTGCACTGTGGTGGTGTTAGCAAACTATCCAATATGTCATCCTTGACCAAGGATTTCCCTAATTGTGAAGTGAATTATTAAAAATCTTACAAGCATCTCTTACTTTAGAATGATGACTATATTTTGATTCATCATCTAATTCATTTGATTGTATCATATTGCTTTAATGAATGAAATGAGATTTAGACAAAACTTTAGTCATGAGATCATCCATCATGAAATTGTTTGTACAATGTTCCAACATGAGTTGCCTTCTTGAACTACGTGAATATTAATTTTGATTGGAATATATCAGTTGACATAAGAACTGATATATTCCAATTACTATGAGCATTAAAGAATTCGTTACTTCAACAAAGTTGATCAAAATTATGAATATTTCGATTATCAGATCTTTAATTCTACAAATTCAAGGTGGTACTAGCTACCTGTGCTATCAAATATATGTCAATAACCATACTTTACAAACTAAAAGACATAAGAAGCTCTAACATTTCAACTAATGCAATATATCCATCTTTGTGTCAATGATAATTCTATATTCTACATTAAAATCTAATACCTAACATGAGCATGCTATGACACTAACCCTCCTATAATTAACACTATCCATGTATTTACCAACATAAACAAAAAAAAAAAGTACTCAAAATAGTAAAAAAGCCTTGGTTTTTCTTACTCTAACTTTATAAGCCTATTCGTCACATCTTCAAGCATTAAAATATAGAAAAACATTTCCAAGTCTTGTGTCTCTTTGCATATTTACTCCTTTACAAAAGGAGTAAATATGCAAAGAGACACGAGACTTGGAAATAAAAAATATATATCCTTCCAAAAATTTTGGAATTGTAACAATTAAGATCCAATGTATACATGACTCCTTATAGAAAGGGAGAAGTCTTGTGAATGGGCCACACCAAAGTCAACTTTGGGGCCAATCATACTACAATACCAACATTAACTAGCTTTGTGCTATCTAACTTGACAACTTCTTAGGCTTAAGCTATATAATAACCATTCTACCTAAGTGTGCCTTATGCTACTTTGTTAACTAACTACTTTGTTAACTAATAGTTATTTTCATATATATAATGAGCCCTCAACCACCTTCAATCAATTATATATGGCTTCTTGTTTAAAATTGAATGTTGAGCTACATTATACATAGTGCTTCATATGACAACACAATTGCACCATGTTAATGGTCATTAGCTTCCTTTTACGTCATTTGATAATTTGCTTATTCCTTCATATTTATGGGAATTCATAAGTGCACTACAAAAGCTCTTAAAGAATCCATTTAACCCTTTCTTTTTATCTCTTGGAAGTTTCACTTAGTCCCCTTTTCTAAGAATATCATCAAAGAATCCACTTAGTATTCAAGGTTCTTCAATGATCTAGTTGATGATAATTCAACTTTTGAAGCAATTCAACTTGCTTATGTGAGGCATTGCATCCTCAAATTAGATTTTTTTTTATTTTTGAGTGATACTTATGTATTACAAATATGCAAGGATCAAGTACTTAGATGAAGTGCATAGATCCTAAAGTATCTTGAGCATTATATCTTGAAAATATCCCCAATTCCTTCTTGATAAATGGTCTACGAAATTAGGAGTTGGATACAATAATATGTCAAATGAGTTGTAGCCATTATGTCAACGAGGTAAATCAACACATAGATCTTCTTAATTAATGAAGTAGGATGAATTCAATCTTACAAAAATAGTTAACAAAACTCGAGAAGTTGTATTGCATCTCAATACATAACATCACTTGAAACAAAACTTCGTTAACCACCACCCTAGAAGGAATATAACTCTCAAGAGGATAGATAAGATATTGACTAAAGATAGTGTTCCAAAGAGCACTACATGAGGAAAAATAATCATGCAAAACCCAAATGTCTGCACCAACATATACAATCTATTTTTGTATTAACCACTTTGATATGCACAAAATACACATGGGAAAATGTATCAGTTAAGCTTATAAAATGTTAGAACAGTCTCAAAAATTCTCAGATTTTTGAGACGAAGCTCCATATTTACAAAGACCACCAAAAACGAATATAACTATAACCGTTGACCTTTCTATGAGTATTCACATTTGAGCCCCAACTCGGTAAGCATCATGGGATCATTCCCACCTTCAAATGCACTTGATCAACATCACGAGCAAATAGAGCCTAGTGCATATGAACAGGAGTAGTGGCTTCCTATAAACTCCCCCTCATTTCACAAGCAGAAAAGCTTTCTTAAAACAACCATATAAGCAGGAACGTGCAAGGAAAGTGGGTCAACCTCGATTTAATCTAGAAATGTCTGAACAAATTTTTCAACCCAAGGCCACCTAGCCCATCTCACAAAAGTAGTTTCCACAGATGATAAAGCATCTCTTCACCTGAGTCTTTCCCAGCCATACTTGCAAGAGCACACCCATATACAAGATGTTTGTGTCTTGTGGACCTTAATAAATCAGTTGCATCATGGAGGATAGTTTGAATTTAAGAGTGCACCAGATTACTTGGCAAATGTGAACATGAGAATCTAGAGGTAACATCTGCAGTAACATAGTCTGAATGGCTTTATAATCAGGAAAAAAAAGGTGTGCATAAACGTACTCGGAGTCCTTCATATTTTGGTTGTGAGGTATATGGATCATAATTCGGATTTTTCGCCCAATTCCTTATTTTGCACGATGGATTATAAGTCTACAGCAAGCTGGGGACGACATATTTGTGTATAGATACTTTCAACCCGTATGACAACTTATTGCTTTCAGAGTCTTGGTACTTAAGCCTTGCTTTTAAGCGACAACAGATAGTATTCAGCTACACTTTTGGCATTGATCAAGTGATATCCACTTCACTGGCCAGCTTAAAGATTTGAAAGTTAGTAAAATAGATGACTTGCCTGAACATACTCAAGCCGCATGAGTGGTATTGTGTGTCAAGAAACTAGTTTTGGTTAGACTGGTAGCTCAAGTGTCAAGTGGGTGAAGTTCAGAACATATAGCGCAAAACTTTTGTAGGAATCTTTTACAGGACCTTCCCTACCGAAGCATTTGATTTTAGTTCTTCAAAAAGCTTCAAAAGTGCAGAAGCCCTTGCGCTTTGCTCGAATTGTTCCCCTGTGCAGAAGATCCATTGAATGCTCGAAGGCCACTGCATTGGTATGCCCAGAATCGTGATCTTCTTACTTGCAGAGCTCATAGCATAAAGCAGAGCGGCCGTTGTTCTCTTTTGCTCTTGGTGATCCGGACCTCAAACAGACCAGCCCCACCAGTACAGGTTACTGCAGACTCCTCAGCCGGCCCCCGCGGCCATCCTGCCTTCTGCACTGGTTGCCAGAAGGTCTAGTAAGGCAAGAACGCGCTCTGCTGTATCTCCACCCTCACATGAAAGAAGGGAAAGCAAAATAGAAACCAGTCCTTGAGATACTGCCCTTGACCTGTTGTCAACATAAATGCAGAGACTGTAGAGGGCCGTTGTGGCCTCCTTTTTGCCTCTGGGATTACCCTCTGCAAGTAGCTTGATAAGGGCGGAGATGGCATCGGAGCGACTCCCAATTGTGGCCTTGTTTACATCCACCATGGCCAAGCTTGTAATAGTGACTGCTGCGCTTGCGCGAGTATCCGCAGATCCAGTCTTCAAAGCATGAACAACTGCATCCACTGCACCCTCTGCCACAAGCCCAACCTTGTTCTCATCATCCACACTCAGATTCAGCAACGCCACCACCGCATTCTCTTCTATCTGCGCGTCTCTACAAGAGAGAAGCGGCAGAATGTGGGCAATGGCTCCTTGCTCTGCGATGCATGTCCGAGTGTCCTTGCTCTCCTTGGCCAACACCCTCACATCCTTGATTGCATCACGCCTCATCTGCAAACCAGAGCTGGAAAGCCTTCTCAGCAAGCTATCCACAATCGCCTTCAATTGCTTCAACGCCTCCTTTTCCGAGTTGTTAGCTGCATTGTGAAGTTGGGTTTTCAAATCCGAGGGTTTCTTCAACTCCACTCCGTTGGCCTGCGCCCACTGGTGGATCAGACTCCTCAGGGCATAATTGGGGATCAGCTTTGTGTCCTTCAGCTCCTGCTTCGTCTTGGGGCAGCTCCTGTGGCCCGCATCTAACCAGCGCTGGATGGACGACCGATTGTAAGTCTGGCCTGTAGCTAAAATCACAGGATCATTCATCAGCTCCAGTGAAATGGGGCACTTGAAATCTTCAGGGAGCTCAGCCATGGATCAATACTATAATCTTTGCTCCACTCTACCAGTGTGCTACTGCTTGTATGATCATCAGTTCAGAGACATGAGCATAGATTCTGCTCCCCTGCTTCTGTCCTCTACCAAATAATGCACCTGAAGCTCAGTTTTCTCGAGCATCCAGACAGAATCCGGATAAATGAAGCCCCCGTCTCCCACAGATCCTCTGGCACGCTACTGTCCACCGTTGGATTCACCCCATACACATTCAGATATTGCCACGTAAGCCATTGCACATTGTTCACGTGGCAAATTTCCACGTGGCTGAGATCCAACTGGACTAGCAAGAAGAACATTGTGTCCCCAAACTCCATCAATTTCACTGTGCACTCTCTTTTAAGTCCTCTATGGATTTCTAGGCTCGAGTCTTGAAGTGGAACAAAATGACCTCCTAAATTAGTTGCTCGTCTCGACCTCTGAAACTAGCTGCTCGTCTCGAAGTGAAACAAAATGACTTCTGAAACTAGCTGCTCAAAGCAGAGAGAAATACAGGACACTACTACGTCAAATGAGTAATGAAAAAAAAACGTGTTTGAAAAAGACAATGACCAGAGACGAGTGAAGATCTATCACCGTTGGACTCCCTCAGAAGACTCCAGATCTTGCCACGTGCTCACATCTCGACAGCGCAACAGCTGGCAATAATCCAAGTGATGCCGTGTTAGAACACCTCGTGCTTTCAGTAATTCAGGAATCACGATTCACACGCTTGGTCCTAGGACGCCTGCTCCGGCTAGCCCAGAATAGATCAAAGCTCGCCAACTGTTGGATTCTACCACAGACGTTCAGATCCTGCCACGTGTTTAAGATCAAGCTCCTAAATGGCAATATTCCACGTGACAACATCCAAAGGGTGAGGTCCCGAGCCACTACGGCCCCATCGACGGCCCACAACCTCCCCTTTTGTATAATAGCCCTTGCCCCGGGGGGGGTTGTACTTGTACGTGTGGCTGGG